>VDFB02274714.1:12141980-12190048 GCA_007258455.2 Sequoia sempervirens
GAAATGTAGTCTCGCTTAGTGATGGAATGCAGCAGAATGCCATGACAAAGTAAATTACTATGGATTGTCATGGCATTCCATCCGTCAGACTACATTTATTTATTTACAAACAATTCACTGCCTTGTCTATGTTATTGCTTACTATTATGCTTTGGTAGATTTTTTCCAAGCATCCATAGCTTGTTCGAAAGCACTTGTTTGAGGGTTTTACTTTTTAGCCATAGCATGAAGGCATTGAACTGTTTGATAAAATGCTTTGGTAAACATGTATGAAAAATTTGGTAGCATAGAAAAGGTAGTGAACTATTTGAAAAAATGCTTCAAAAAAATGTGGTCTCATGGTGATGGAATGCCATAACGAATGCCATGACAAGCAAATTGCTATGGATTGTCCTGGCATTCCATCACCATGAGACCACATTTCTTTGAGGCATTTTTTGAAACAGTTCACTGCCTTGTCTATGCTATTGCTTACTATTATGCTTTGATAGATTTTTTCCAAGCATCCATAGCTTGTTTGAAAAGCACCTATTTTAGGCTTTTAGCCATAGCAGCAAGGCAGTGAACTGTTTGATAAAATGCTTTGGTAGACATGTATGAAAAATGTGGTAGCATAGACAACTGTCACCATCTGATATTTATGCAGTTGTAGTATGTTTTGTACAATGTAATCAGCGATATGAATATAACCAACAAAATCTATTTTCTATAATTCATGGATTGAACTTTGTATTTTATTTGCTCTCTCGATATGCGTATGCTATGGAAATGCAAATAATTTTTAAAAGTAGTATGCTATGTGTGATACTATCAACAATGTAATTATATCTGATTACTCTTTCTTTTACATAATCTAGCGTGTTCAAACTTTTCATAGGTTGCCTGACACATCAAAGGCAACAAAGGAAGGACTAGAAAAGCATGGGTAGCACAAACTTGGCTCTGTGGTTATATGAAATTAGCCGCACGAATTGTAAGTATCAATAAATGAAATATTGCATCCAAATTATAATATTTTGAAAACAATTTGGTTTTATCACACCATAGAAGCAAAATTCATGATCTTCTGCAAAAATGTAGGGCTCTGAATTCAACAGAGTTGCCATAGAAGAGGACCTGAAGATTGCCTTCCAGCAAGGCTATGGAGCCGTGGCTGAACACCTAAGAGTCTTGACTAGGCCAACACAATCTTCCATTGCATCCAACACGTAGGTAAATAAACTGAATAAAGTTAATTTAAAATTGAATACTTGTGCAATATATTCAATATTAATTTCCACCATAAAGTAATTACATGCCTATTTGTTTTAAAGATTCAAGCAATGATAATACTACACATGAAAAATTTGGAATGCAACCTGGTGAGGGTGGAGTAGAACGTGCAAATGAAGGTCATGGTGTGCATCCTGGTACTTTAGAGCATGTAGAGCGTGATCAACATGTTGAGCATGATCAGGCTAGAGAAGATCAGGAATATGATGTGGCCCCATCAGGTAAAGATGACCACTCTAAAGTTCTTTTAAACATATTTAATTGGAATTGGTGTATTAATTAATGTAACCTTTTGTGTTTCAACTTTAGAGCATGTAGAGCGTGATCAACATGTTGAGCATGATCAGGCTAGAGAAGATTAGGAACATGATGTGGCCCCATCAGGTAAAGAGGACCACCCTCATGTTCTCTTAAACATGTTTAATTTCAATTGGTGTATTAATTAATGTAACCTTTCGTGTTTCAACTGCAGATCAGGATTTAGAGGGTGTTCAACATGTTGAGCATGAGTCTAAAACAAAAGTTCAGGAACATGATGTGGACCCATCAGGTAAAGAGAACCACTCTAATGTTCTTTTAATTAATGAAATATGTAATAAAAACATATCAGTTTAACATTTTTTCTTATTGCAGCAGACCCCCTTGGTGGGGTCACATCATGAGTAGGCGACTACGTGTACATTAAGATCACAAGCAGAGGGAAAAACAACTAAAGGGGGGGCAGATATTGACTTTGAAAATGATACTCCACTTTAGCTTTATGTAGCTTTAAAAAGAAACAAAAAAAAGTGATTGTAATCATATCATGACAACTATATTTTTGATAATATGTAAAAAGAAAGAATGAATATATGTTAATGAATGAATGTGAATATGTTAATTAATGAATGTTATATGTTAATGAATGTTATATTTTATTAATGGATGAATGAATGATTAATGTTATATGATTGGGTATGGGGAATTGAGAGTGATGTGAGGGGGGGAGGGGCTAAATGAGCTTCCACTGTCACGTGGTTGGCCTTGTTAAGTAGAGAATATTAAACTATTATCGAAACAAAGAGAAGCTCAATAAGGTAATGCAATTTTCAATATAAGAAATGCATCGTTTGAAGCATCAAACCAATATGCAGTCTGTATGTATGATTAGTCATCAATCTCCACAATGGTACATTTCCACAAATAATTTTTTTAAAAAAATTTTTGCTACTTTGTCGCAATTTCGACAATACCCATCGACAAAAACCACCGACCAATTAACAGAAAGGCTAGACGAAGTTGCTATAGCTATGATGAAGATTTTGTCGTAACTCCTTGCACATTTCATGGAAATTTCGATGATCTGTCAGCATTGCTACCATGCCACTCCTTGCCCATTTTGACTTTTGGTGTTCTTCCGACGCTACTCCTTACTAATTTCATCACAAGTCAATGAACTCTTGGTGTTGTTTTGATGCTACTACTTGGATATTTCATCACACATTCGATGAACTTTTGGTGTTGTTTTGACACTACTCATTGCCCATTTCGTCGAACTGGCGACAAAATTTTGGTGTAATTCGTCAGAGGAAACACAAAGTTTTTGTCAATATTCCAACGAATGTCTGAGGCATTTGACGATGCCATCGACCAACGATTCTTGACTGTTACTTTGACATTTAATTTTTCTTCAGACATTTGATGAAAAAAAAATGACAAAAAGATTTCCAAAATTTTGTCACTCTTCTGACAAAGATTTGTCAAGTGATCAACGAACGGTCGTCAGAAAATGGTGTCAAATTCATTAGTGTGAAGAGGATCATCTATTATTTCTCTTCTTGCAAGTGCTCTATCCAAAGTTTTGATATTTATATGAAAATCAATACAAGTTTGTCTCATAAAGCGAGCCTTTTGCAATTGACGGCTTATTAGGGCTGTTGTAATGACTCTTCAAGCAACTCTCTTATCCTTTTCCTTGTTATTTTTCCCAATATACTTGAGAGCATTAAAAATATTTTTGAAAATAATAGAATTTTTTTTGGTCTTCTTGATCACACAAATCTTCAATATGGCTAGCAAAGGTCTCATCTTTTGCATCTTTAGCAATTGTACAAAAAATTAGCATTGCTCGGTCAATGTCTTATCTCTAAAATATTGGTTGAAATCTCTTCTAGCCCATAATCGAACAATTCATGTTGACCTCTTGCCTTCAAAATTGTTTATAATTTTCTCATCGATTTCAAGTAACCATTTAGGGGTTCTTGAAGGTCTTTAATTTGAAATATTTCTTTCTTTCACACAAGGTTTTTCATTTCTCATGTAATCTAGCGAAACATAATTTACAATTGCTTCAATATTATGTTCAAAATATTCATTTCCAACATTTTCACCTTGAACATTTTCAATATCAATTTGAATAATTTCATTCCCAATTTCAATATCATGTTCAACATCTTCAAATCCAATATTTTCACCTTGAACATTTTCATTAACAATTTCAATATTTTCATTCCCAATTTCAATATCATGTTCAACATCTTCAAATCCAACATTTTCACCTTGAACATTTTCATTAACAATTTAAATATTTTCATTCCCAATTTGAATATCATGTTCAACATCTTCACCTTGAACATATTCAATTTCCTCTACACTTGAAAGACTATAGGGTCAGGTTCACCAATATTTAACATACCTTGTCTTCTCTTCCTAGGACCTTCTTTATCTCTTTGTTTATATGCTTCAATTTGTTCTTTTATAAGCTTTCTCTTATGTTTTTGCTTCCGACGACTATTGCTCCTCATTATACCTCATAAAAGTGCTAAAAAATCATTGGTTATGAAAAATTTGAGTAGAAGATGCTCCAAAAAGTTGATCTTTGTCTCTTCCTTTCTAATACTGCACGTTTGTCAGCTACAAATCCTGCAAAGAAAATGTAGGGTCCATTGGAATGCACAAAACAACCCACATGGGGTTTTTCTATGGCCCAAAAATATTATATCCATTATAATCTGATATCCGATACAATCTGATATCCGATTCAATCTGATATCTGATTTGAAAAACATTTTGAATTTTTTTTGTAACGTTATGATTTTAGTTCTACAAATTAGATATCTGATTTGTGTACACATAGACCTAAGGGTTAATGTTAGATGGTAGAGGGTTTAAGGGTTAAAGGTTTAGGATTTAGGGTATAGGGTAGAGGGTTTAAGGGTTAAAGGTTTAGGGTTAAGGGTTAAGGGTTAAGGGTTTAGGGTATAGGGTAGACAGTTTAAGGGTTAAGGGTTTAGGGTATAGGGTTAAGAGTTTAGGGTAGAGGGTTGTAAGGGTTTAGGGTTTAACCTAGTTAAGGGTATATTTAGATGATAGAGTTGGAGAGAGTGGGAGAGAGTGGGAGAGGGTGGGAGAGGGTGGGATAGAGTGGGAGAGGGAGGGAGGTGGGAGAGGGTGGGATAGGAGGGAGAGAGGAGGAGAGAGGGAGAGAGGGAGAAAGGGAGAGAGGTAGGGAGAGAGGGAGAGAGGGAGTAAGGAGAGGGGTGGACAGAGGAGAGAGTTGGAAGAGGAGGGGAGAGAGGAGGAGAGAGGGAGAGGGATGGAGAGAGTGGAGAGGGCGGAGAGAGGGCAAGAGAGAGGAGAGAGTGAGAGGTGAGAGGTGGATAGAGGAGAGGAGAGGGAGGAGAGAGGAGAGGGTGAGAGAGAGGAGAGGAGAGGTGAGAGAGGAGAGAGCAGGAGGGTGGGAGAGAGGGTCTGAGAGAGTGGGAGAGGGTAGGAGAGTGTGGGAGAGAGTGGGAGAGGGTGGGAGAGAGGGTGGGAGAGAGTGGGAGAGTGGGAGAGAGTGGGAGGGAGGTAGGGAGGGAGAGAGTGGGAGATAGGGAGGGAGAGAGTGGGAGAGGGTGAGAGAGAGTGGGAGAGAGACCTAAGAGTGGGAGAGGGGGTTAGGAGAGAGAGACTTGAGAGAGACAGTAGAGGGTAGAGGGTTTCAGGGTTAATGGTTTAGGGTTTAGGGTTAAGGGTAGAGGGGAGAGAGATAGAGGGAGTGTGTGAAAGAGAGGGAGGGAGTCAGAGAGAGATAGAGGGTAGAGGGGAGAGAGATAAGAGTGATTAAGTGAGAGACTTGGGAGAAAGAGAGATGGAGAGAGAGAGGGAAAAAGATAATATTTTTTAATATTTTACATATTAGTAATATATATATTTAAATATTTATACATTAACTAAAATATTGAAATAATATTTAAATATCATACATAATAATATAATATATTATATATTAAATACGTAATTCGGTAAGAGATTATCATAAATTGTATATTATATATTACATTATAAACTATATTGTATATTAAATATTAAATTATAAACTTTATTGCATTTGTTAAATCATATATTTTAAATTGTATAACATTTTTGTAACTCTATATAAAACATATCAGATATCAGATTCAAAAATTGGATATTCGATATGTCTGACACAAAATTCAATGCCTAGGGATTAGCCTCGGGCTTGCTTTGGATTTTGGTTCAGACTTTCCAATCCTAAGAAGTCAACACAAAAAATGTGTTGACTTTTCTAGACTTCGGCCATGTGGCTGATGACTTTTTTTTACCCAAAATTGATCAAACGAAAAGGGTTTTTAAAGGAGCTTCTCAACTTTCCACCAATGTAAATTATACTTCAGTTTGAATCTACTAAAGAATTATTATTCATTTTGTACTACAATTATGACTAAAGTCCTCATTGATAGCCTAATTGAAAAACATCTATATCCTTCAAACGGTATCACATTTGTTGAGTCAAAAACATGCATCACATTCTATGCTTCACATACTAGAGGATTAAAAAAAATTTGAATTTCATGAAGTTTTGACCAAGGTAAGGTGGTTAGACATATGAGTTTTTTATATTTTTTAAAAGTTGTAATAAAAAATTCATAATTAATTATTTATTTGGAAAAAAATTACAAAAAAATATGCATCACATCCAGACATGAGTCCTCTACTTATATTTAAAATCTTATAAAAAAATATTATCATTTTATTATGCTTAGGGTGGTCAGACAAACACCTACTTCTTATTTTGTCCCTGAAATTTAAGTACTATATATTGAAATTTCAAATTTTCACCAAATAGATTTTTTTTTAGAAAAATAAACCTAGTAGTGTAGAAACTACATTCAATTTTCCACAAATTCTATTCTTACATATTTTTTAAATATAGATAACTTATTCAAATTTTTACGTTAAGTTACCCAAGTTTGATGTTTTTGAATTTTCATTGCTACTTAAGGGCCTATTTTTTCCATGATGATCTTGCACATACCATTGAGTTTTAAAAGTTTAAATATTCTATGACAAGTGATTCACCTCCCCTCTCAGTTGTCTGTCATTGTTTTCCCAACAGAATTAGTGCGAGTTAAAAAGCATAAAATGTGTGGATTAAATTAAATAATAATATAATATTTAGTTAAGACTATTTTAAACTCAGAAGAATAAAGTTTTCATGTAAAGATAAAGATTTAAATAGATAGAATATAAGGATAAATTAATTAAATAACTAAAGTTATTTAATTAATAAAGGTTTGCACATAGAAGATAGGAATACGTCTAGATAACTGAATGATTAAACCAGAAATTCTATTCATCAGAGACAATCAAATATTAAATCATTAGATAACTAAATGATCAATTTAGATCTAGACATAAGTGAACCATTGATTTTTGAGTCTATGTACTTCTCTTGCACTCTTAGGGTTTTTCACCTAAAAGGAGACAGATAGTCCAAAAACCTAGGCGGTTCATTCAAACTAATATATGTATGATAGAAGTAGCCTAAATGCAATGATCTAAATGTAAAAAACTAATTAAAGCTATTGATTATTGTATGGAAACTAAAGAAATACAACTTGTTTTAAAACACATTCTGTAATGCAAAAACACCTAGAAATGAATGCAAATTGCAACAAAAATGGATGAAATTGAAAGTGTGCACCTGATATCTTGCTGGAGACTAGAAAAGACATCTAAAATTTTATTGATCTTGATTTTTAGGCATGGTGGGACTCATTTTCCATTTTGGGCGAATTGGTCCTAGATCTGTGAAGCTATTCTAGAGCTTGTTTCAGACAAATGGGTATCCAAAAATGTAGAAAAAAAAAATCAGGCCTAGAAGTGGGATTCATTCACCACACATGGTGAATGATTCCACTTTTAAATTTTTAAAGATTCAAAGGTGGAAACAAGAGCCTTCGGTTCAAAATTTCTGCTTCTCCAGGTGTCTGATTATGAAACTCTCAAATTTGAGCCTAAAGGTGACCTTTTATTGATGTTTTTCCTTATCCAATGAAGAGATGAATTAAACAACTTTTTAACTTGATTCCTAATGATTTCCAACCTTCCAAGATGCCTAAATCTGCAAACACAAAAAGAAAAAGGGGAATGTTGAATGTTAGGGCATGGGAGTTTTCCTTGGTCAAACTCCTTTTCGAGGTAATTAAACCAAAATGAGAAAAGAATGTAATGATGCATGCAATAATGGAGTCAATAAATTTCCATGATGTTTGATCTTGAATTTCTACAGCAATGGAAGAAGATTCTACCCTTGAATGTCTTTTGGAAGCTTTCTTGATGACTTAGAGTGATAAAATCCTAACTTGCTTGACTTGAGAAAGAAGATAAGTGATGAATGAGTTGTGAATGAGTTAAGAGATGTAAATTAGGGTTTAGAGACTAGATTTTATAGGAAATCATCCTAATTTTCCCATAAATTGGATCCCCAAGGTTTACATGAATAAAAATAAAACTTAAATTCCAAAATTTCCCACTCAAAAGACAAAAATGGTCCAAATGGGACTCATTCACCACTTTGGGTGAATTAGTCCCACCTAGAAGGGACTCATTCACCATAGATGGTGAATTAGTCCTAGAGGGGTCCATTTGCTAGCTGGGTTGTTGGTAGATAAGAAAATCAAGTTTATATGATGACTATGTTGGTTATTTCATCAAATTAGGCCTTAGGATGCACAATATGGGTCAATAGGAGCCTATTAATGATGATGTGAAGGTAAATTAGGGCTTGGGAAACAAAATTCAATGTGAAAGTGAGATTAAATACTCTTTACAACACTAAAATAAGGTCCACTTAGCCCAGAAAGGCACAATATCCAATGTGAATGTGTAGGACACATTACAACAGTAGATTAACATTAAGTTTAATTCAAAAACCTTCTAAATTAGTGTGATAATGTTATTAAACACATTTTATAAATTTAATTAGGGAGAAATGGGTCCATTAAGTCTAGAGAGGTGTGAAACTCTTTTAAAACACTTTACAACACCTTTACAAGACATCAATAAATGCATTTGGATGGGTCCAAGACCTAGCGTGGATTTGGAAAACACCTCACAACACTGAATCAAGGGTTCATTAAATCCAATTTATCATCAATTATTCCCCAAATCAAGCAAGTTGCCTTTTTTCTATGGTACAATAAGCACTTGATAAATGACTAATTAGATAACACAAATATTATCCAACTATAGAGGAATATGCCATGAATAAACCATTTTTTGCATTAAAAAATAATTTAATTCAACATTCAAGATTTAAGATTAAATTAAATAAATAAAGATAGAAAAGGCTAAAGGATAATTAAATAATTAAAGTGATTATTTAATTATAGTCAAAAGTGTGGTTGGAAATTAATTAAATAATTCAAAATAATTATTTAATTAAGGATAGATTTAATTAGCAACACAATTAAATAAATAATATTTATTTAATTAATCAAGAAAGAATAAAGCTAAAGAATGAACTAATTCAATAGTTAAAGTTATTTAATTAATAGTGGAAAAATGGCTTTAGAAAATAATTAAACAATTAACATTATTTAATTATGAATATGAAGATTAGAATTATGATGAGAATTAGAGTCAGAGGCCTAGGACAATTTTCATTGTCTACAGTTTGCGCGTCTTTGACATATTGTCATTTTGAAATTTGTGTCGAAGAATAAAAAATAATATGCCCCAGTCGTGCCCCAGTTGAAATAGGTAAAGGCTATGCTCCCTTGAGAAAAATGACAATTTTTTGAAAAATTCCAAAAAAATTGGAAATTGTCTTGATTATGTAATTTGATAGCTAGAAGTTCGATGGTGGTGACAAAAATAAGTTTCAACGAAGATTGGAAGGTGAAATAGTCATAAGAAGTGAGTAAATAGTGTGCCCAGTACAAAGGTTTGAAAGAAAACCCTCCAAAACCCTAGGTATAAATAGGATTTGGGTGAAAAATGAATTCATTTGCACCCCTTAAGTTTAGAAAATTTTGATTTTTCTCTGGCGAATTCAACAAAAATCTCGCCCGTTCCATACACTAAGCACCGCGGTTATCGAGTTAGGAATTTCAAATGGCTAGCTGATGTAGGACCCCTAGTATGTACCCCAAAACTATCTTTTGAAATTTCAATTTTCACGCATTTTTATGCATTTAAATTTTTGTTTTCAAATGTGTCATTTTGGGTTCGACGCATATGTGTTCGCATGCGACAGATGTGCTCATGATACAACACATATGTAAAAACACATCATGGCTTGTTTTTGCATGTTGGTTAAATCAATGCATTTGTTTTCTTTTCCTACACATTTATATTTGTGAGTCACACTTGATAGTTTTAATGTCACATGTTTGATTGTGCATCACATTTGATATATAGTGATGCATATGCATGATTGTTTGGTTGTGCTTGTTCAATGCATTTGCATTGTTGTGATGCATATGCATGGTTGAATGACACATTTGAATTTCTTTGAAACATTTTCTATATTAAATGACACATGTGCAATTTTTCAACACATTTGATAATAAAATGACACATTTGTCTGTCAATTTTTTTTTGAAATTTTGTAGTGTAAAAAGCACTGGCTTTTTATTTTTGGCACAAGGCATTTGTTATGCATTTGTAGGTCACTTTGGATCTAATAGACACTTGGGAGTCAAGGCTGGCTACATGTGAGTTGCGAGACCAATTCCGAAGTTTAGAGAGATGGTTGATATGGAACCTTGGATTGCATCATGTGACATTTATGCCCACTATTTAGGAAAACTGAGGGATGCTCACTACACTTTGTGAGAGATGACTTCCAGAGACCATCATTCTATTTTCTTGCAGGAGAGGAGATTGTTATTTTAGAGGATGTCTATAGGATTCTTTGATTGCTAATCAAGGGCAAGAGAGTCCTTTACAATATTGAGAGACACACTTGTGAGACAAATTTATTTGATAATTTGGTGAGGTTTAGGATGTGTTGCAAGGAAATGCTAAGTTTGCTCGATCTTCGAGTGAGGTTCCTCTATGGGGGGAATAGACTCCTATAGCAATAGCAAAGTTTGAAATATATTCCCTACAACCAGTATAGTGGGGATGGAGGTGTGGAGCTATAGATACAAGGACTATAGATGCATATGATGCCTGGTGGGTGTAACATAATCCTGTGCCTTTGACAGATCTTGATCAACGAAAACTTGTAGAGTGTCAAGGGATAGATCAATGAGGTTAGCGTCATGGTAAGGGAGGTGATCGAGGTGGTGGAGATGATGGGAGAGGAGGAGGTGGGAGGGATGGTTGATGTGGTCAACAAGGTGATAGAGATATATCACTTATCCGCGAGGATGAGGGGGAGGGATAGGATGTACCTATGTTGGAGGTGGGTGGAGGAGAGGAGCATGTTGAGGAGGAGGCCACAGTGGGAGGAGGAGGGTCTCATTGATCAATAGCTAGCTAATTTATAAGCTCGAGTAGAGGCCTTGGAGGAGCGATTTATCGCTATGAAAATGGAGAGGGATGCGATGCAGATGGAGAGGGACAATGCCTACTTGGAGAGAGATCAGGTGGTGGCATAGAGGAAGGAAACAAAACAAAGATTTGTGGAGTGTACAACTCTTTGCATTGGACTGACTACAACTTTCACTCAAGTTAGTCAGGGCTGGTGATTGGGAGAGATATTACAGGGATTTGTATGAGCAAGAGGTACCTCTTGAGAGATAGGCTCCCTCTTATTTGTAGGCGCATAGCAACAATTCACGTAGCAAGTTGTCCCACAACAAATCCTAGAGCATTGGTAGTGTCATAGGACCTTATAGGATAGGACCATATGATAGGCCTCCTTCTACATGATGATCATCAACACCTCCCAGTTAGTCACCTCCTCACTCTCCACATGGGAGTAGTGGGAGTTTTGGCTAGGGACATGTTATATTTATTTGTAGACACTGTATTTTGATTATAGAGCCTATGAGCTCCATTTTGAGAGATACATTATGACATTGTAGTGTGATGATTTTTGACAGTGGTTATATGATATGCAATCTTCTATTTATGCTTGTGTTATGGTTGCCATTATTTACCTTATGATGTTAATACAACTTATGATATTATGTTGATTCTATATGATTATGTATGCATTTGCTTTTATGGTATTATAGATGTCATGTATTTATTTATGATTATGAGATGTAATGTGATTTATGTATTTACAATGCCATGTGAATGTATTTGTTGTCATAATATGCTATATAGTTTATGATGGTGAATGCATATTATGTCATGGATTCCTAGATGCCATGGATGTCTATATTTTTTTGTTTTCAAATGCAACATATATCTATGATTTAATATGTATATATGTATGATAATGTTTAAATTATGTTTCTAACATGAATGCATATGCAGGATTCTTTATGTTTTTGTGTGTCATAGGAATCCATCATAATGCAAGAAAGAAGAAATGTTAGTGCGAAAAAGATGAAAACTAACATGGAAGACATGGATGTTAGTACTAAAAATCTTTGATGTTTTTCTAAAATACAATAGGCCTTGCATTAAGTCATCATGGGGTGTTAAATGATACAAATGAACAACAAACATCATGATATGAGATAGACCAAGGTGTGCAAGGTCATCCACTTATTAAATTAGAAAGTCATAGACAAGGAATGTCCTAATTCATACTAAGGGTACAGTTTCCCTAGTCTTTTTGTCAAGATAAACTACAAACTTTAATCAAATAAAAGACGAGTCATGAGACATCATTGCTCCTCTAAATCCTTCATGGGACATCCTTGAGGAAGCTAGTAATGTGACTCAAAGAAAAATCCAAAAGACAGTGGACAAACAAAAATCAAATAAAAAGAGTCTTGATACATCATTACTTCTCTAAATCCTCCATGGGACATCCTTGAGAAAGCTAGTAACCAGACTCAAAGACAAAGCCAAATGAAAAAATAAGATAAAATAAGCCTTAATGTCAACAACCAATAAAAATATTTGCAAAAATTTGATTATGTTTGTTGTTTACTTGTCTAGGGGATTGATAACATGATTATTTGATAAAGCCTTGTTTTAGGAATGACACATACCGTATAAGACGTTGAGTCTGGTTTTGATTGTGTGACTATCTATATAAGGCTTGATTCTTTGGGTTCTCCATTAAGACCAGGTCACCAATGTAAAAATTTTGATTGAAGACTTTACTATTGTAGCTGCAATGAAGATGATTTTGATATGCTTGAAGGTGATCTAGTGCCTTTTTTCTTCATTCATCCAAGAACTCTAGCTCATGTAGTCTTGACACATGGTACTCTTAATTGTCAATATTCCCTTTCAAAGATACCCTTAGGGAAGGAATCTCAACCTCAATAGGCAAGATGGCTTTAGAACCAAATACCAAGGAATATGGAGTGGTGTCAGTAGGAGTACAGATGCTTGTGGGGTAAGCCCATAAGGCAGGGTTAAGTTTTAAATTCCAATCACAACTAGCATCATTGATAGTCCTTTTAGGGATTTTGAGGATTGTTTTATTAGATGCCTCAGCTTTGCCATTACCTCGTGGGTAATATAGAGAGGAAAAGTGGTGTTGGATATGGAATTATTCGCAGAGGTGACAATATTCTTGGTTCTTAAATGGGCAGCCATTATCTATGATTATGGATTGAGGAACACCATACCAACAAATGATATAGTTAAGGATGAACTTAGAAGTTTGTGTGCCGGTAATGTAGGTCATAGGAAAGGCTTCAATCCACTTGGTAAAGTACTTAGTCCCAGTAGTGATGAATTTATGACCATTGGATGATGTATGATGTATTTTCCTATAAGATTGAGTTCCCATTGGCCAAAATGCCATGGTGATGTTATTGTACGAAGCTCCCGTGTTGGTGCATGTATGAAGTCTCCATGTATTTGACATTGTCGACATTTATTGACAAAGACATATGAGTCCTTTTCCACTGTAGGCCAATAATAGCCCACTCTCATAATATTTTTGGCTAAGGTAGGACCGCTAGAGTGGGATCTACATATACCATCATGTACCCTACAAAAGGTTTCTTATGCTTCTTTAGTATTGAGACATATCAATAGGATATTGTCTAGGGAACATCTATAATGGGTATCTCTGATGATGGTAAACTTAGATGACTTACATATAAATGTCTTATGTTGGTTGTTCGAAAGGTTACTGGATATGATTTTAGCATGGGGGTAGTCATATATGTCTTTGTAACATGAGTAATTGGCTGCAACAAGTTCACAAACCATCTTTGAATTTGGGACGTTAAAGGCATCGACCAAAAGTTGTTCTATCAAAAACTCAAATTTAGGCACATTGCTAGGTATGTCCAAGAGTGAACCAATGGTTTCCATGGAATCTACTGCCCTGTTTTGAATGTGTGGTATTTGATGAAAGATAATCTTTTCAAAATATTGTTTGAGACTATCTACCATCCGCTTGTATGGGGTGAGCTTTCCTAATTTGGTTTCATAGTCATCATTAACTTGTCAGACTACTAGCTGAGAATCACCATAAAATTGTAGGTGCTTAATCTTTGATTTGATTGCCATTCGTAATCCTATTACAAGAGCCTCATATTCTGCTATATTATTGGTGCATGGAAAAGCAATTCTGAATGACTTAGGAATAGTGTCGCCATGTGGTGTGATAAACAATATGTTGGCCCCTAAACCATGATTTGTGTGGGACCCATCAAACTATAATTTCCATGTCATTCCCATATCAAGAGTGAAGATGAACTCATCAGGAAAGTATAAAATTAGAGGATGATGTACCTTAATTGGTGCATTTGCTAGCTATTCAACAATAACTTGTCCTTTTATAGCTTTTCTTTCTACATATTGGATATCATATTCACTAAATACCATTACCCATTTAGCTAGTTGTCTTGTTAATGTTGCTTGACTGACGAGATACTTCAAAGGATCTATCTTTGCGTCCAACATTGTTTGGTGGTTTAACATGTAGTGCCTACATTTTTGAATAAAGAATACTACTACAAGGAAAGCATGTTCAATGGTACTATAATTTAGCTCATAACCTACCAAAGTGCAACTGATATAGTATATTGCCCTTTCATGACCTCATTATTATTATGTACAAGCAAGGCTCCTAGCGCTAATATGGTTGCTGAAATGTAGAGTATCAAAGGTCATCCCTTAATAGGTGGTATTAAAATTGGTGGTGTGAGTATGTAATCCTTGATCTATTGAAAAGCTTCTTGGAATTTACCTTCCCATAAAAACGGTAACCCTTTCTAAGTAGATGCTGAAAGGGATGTGTTTTATTTTCTAACTACACTATGAATCATCTGATAGACTACAATATTCCTTATAATATCCATGATTGACTTATGTTGGCTGGTGGAGGAATGCCCATTATAGCTTTCAATTTTAGTGGGTCCACTTCAATGCCTCATCTAGAAATGATGTATCCTAGAAGTTTTCCTGATTGCATTCCATTTACATGTTTCTTTGGATTTATCCTTACTTTCTATTCTTCTAGTCTTTGAAAAATCTTATTGAGGACCTATAAATTATCAACCCTTGTTAATGATTTAGCTATCAAATCATCCACATAGTCTTCCATAAGAGTGTGTATGAGATCATGAAAAATAGTTATCATGGCACATTGATATGTTGCTCTAACATTTTTAAGTCCAAAGGGCATGACATTCCAACAATAAGTTCCCCATGAACAAGTGAAAGTTGTCTTATGTTGGTCTTCATGTGTGATTCTAATTTGATTATATCCTGAGAAACCATCCATAAGGGATACCATTTCATATCTTGCTGTTAGGTCCACAATCATGTCCATATTTGGAAAAGGAAAGTCATCCTTAGGACATGCTTTGTTTATATCTCTGAAGTATTTACAAATGTAGATGCCCCCTATTGGTTTTTTCACTGGTACAAGATTGGAAATCTAGTCTGCATAGTCAATTGATTTGATAAAGCCAACATCCAAGAATTTCTTTAGTTCAACTTCGACTAATAAAGAAACTTGTGGGTGCATTTTTCTTAATTTTTGCTTCACGGGTTTAACACCTATTTGTAGTGGAAAATGATGTAATACCAATTTAGGATCCAATCCAGGCATGTTGGCATATGACCATGCAAATTTGTTCTATCTTTGTGCGAAGAAGTTACAAAATTTAGGCCACTCTTTCTGTCAAAGATGCTACAAAATATATTAGTCGGGGCTTCTCTTCAGTGACTATGCTGATCTCTAGAGATTCTTCAACCAACATTGGTGACTTTTCTTGAGCAACGGGGAGAATGTTAAACCCTCCATCCATGGGTGCCTCTTAGAGGCTTTTGCCCTTGGATGCATCCTTATTTTTTTCTTTTTCATCATCCAAAATCACCTTTTGGTTTTCACCTTGGGACTCATCATTTTTATTTTTTTCATTTTTCTTCTTATTTCTACGATTAGAGGATTGAACAGACTCCCCAAACTAAGAAATTTTATCCAAGCCTATGGTAAATCTAACCTTATGCTCACCACTAGGTATGGCTTCTCACAGTCCCAAGAACTCAGATATTGCTTTGTTGTTCTCAAAGATATCTAAGACATGAGTGTCTTGTTGACCCCAATTGATAAGTGGGGGATATTCTAAGGGAATTCCATCATCAAAAGTATCAAAGTTCAAAGGGGTCAAGGTAAAGACTAAGTTGTTGACATAGTCACACAAGTTTCTTACCAACTCCTCCTTACTCTTTTTCTTGGGAATAGGTGGATTCTTAGGTGGGCCAATTGTCAAGGTTTGGTTATCAGAATTGGATTTGTCAGGTTCCCAAGAGGTAGGATGAAGGGTTTTCCAATAATAATGTTTAAGCCATTACTCTTTTGTGAAAGATGTTTGTGGATAGGAATTCAGTGGATTTCACAAGGATTTAAGAATTTGGTCAAGTTCCCCAAATAGTTTATCGAGGTCCATGAAAAAGGTGGAGGATAGGGAATCCCACTCATATTTGTTAGAGTTAGGGGAATCATAGTAGCATTCTTCAGATGGCTCATTGGATGTCTTGATATCTTCAAAATCACTTACTTCCTCTAGTAAAGGTGATGTAGTACTAGAAACACCAATTTGGAGCAGTTGAAACCCAAGCCCTAGGCCTTTCAACCACTTAGAGACTGTGATAGGTTCAGTCCTCCCATTCTGATGTAATCCTAACCCACTATGCCTATTATATCCTTTTTCTTATATAATTTTGGAACCTTTTCCATATTGATCTATGGGTATTTGTGTAGGTGGAGGTTCTTCATTGTCTTCTTTGTATAACCAAGAGGTGACATCTTCTTCATTTATAGATTCTTTACTTAGTTCTCCCTATTTTGTGAAAGTCCTTGTGGGAGGGATGTGTATGGTGACCATTGATTGTATCCTATTTGTTGTTCTTAAATTGTATGATTTGGGAGGAACAAAATGACTGACACAATAAGATGCTTTCATATGATACTCTCCACAACCCTTATCTTGGATCTCAACCTTAAGAGTGGAAGGTAGTGATTGTGAATTGGATGTTTTGGAAAGAGTGGATGGATTGATATAATGGGATAAGTTGGATGATGAAGCCTTCTAGTTTACAAGCACCTGTCATTGGGGTATCCCTCATAGGTTAGTACAATATTGGAAATGATCAGGATCACCATCTATCGTGATCTTGGTGCCATTGTATGGGAATTAAGGAATTTATGATAAATAGAAGGGATGACCTTCATAGCATGTATCCATGGTCTTCCTAGAAAAAGGTTATATGGGAGGATGAGATCTAAGACTTGGAAATTTGTAGCCATAACCGCAAGGCCAATTTTGATGGGGAGCATTGCAAATCCTTTAGATGATCGCTCTTTGTCATCATATTCCTTAATGAAAATACTTTTAGTGGTGTCCACACACACCTCTGAGAAGCCTAATTCCTTAACCAATTTCAAGGTGCAAAGATTCAACTCTACTCCTTCATCTACCAAAACTCTTCTAACTTTCATTTTATGAACAAGAACTTCGAGGTGCAAAGGGTCATTGTGGTGTGTCTTGTCAATTGCATAATCTTGTTCAGAGAAGGTAGAATGATGAGAATTTATTAGGTATCCTACCATCTCTTTGAAACGATTGACATCAAGGTTGTTGGGGATGGTCATGATTTGCAAAGCTTTGTCTAGAATAGATCGGTGATCGGGTGATATATGCAATAGTTCCAATATAGAGATTTGCATTGGGGTCTTTCCCAATTGGTCAAGTACATTATACTAAGGCTTGGAGGAATGTGGTTGTTGCTGTGATGGAGGGCCTTGGATTGTTATCTTGGTTTGGCGAGTGTTGACAACACACTCGATAGTTTTCTTTATGCTAATAGTGTTGACATGCTCATTGGTGAATCAAATGTGATTTATGATTGGACCATGATTATAATCATACATGACATTAGCAGAGTTGGATGAAGTATTGGTCTTATTTCTTGAACTGGGGGATTTTTCAATGAGATCCTTTTCTAGTATGATTCGCTTTTCTACTAGTTCCACAAAATAAGTGTAACAGTGTACTCTTAAGTCACTTCTGAATTTTGAATTGAGGTTTTCTAGGAATATGCTAACCTTTTGTTATTTAGTTATTTCAACAAGGCATCTACTTGCTATACTTCTCCATCTCTAGAAGAAGGTGATGAAGTTCTCTCCTTCCTCTTGTGTAGTGTGACACAAGGTTGCTATGGTGATCTCATTGTCAATGTTGAAGGAGAAATGTTCAATAAATTTTTTAGCAAGTTCAAACCATGATTTTATGCCATATGGAAGTTGAGAAAACCATTCAAGTGCTATTCCAATAAGGCTTCCTACAAATAGTCTCATGAGATAGGTGGGTTCATATGCAACATCTATGCACATTGTGGAAAATTTCCTTATGTGTTTGATAGGATTATGCTTTCCTTTATACTTGTGTAAGTTTGGTATAACATACCCATGTGGGAAAGGTGTCATGTATAATGCTTTGTCAAAGGGAAATGGACACAAGTATTTTGTTGAAAAATTCCTCTTGCTAGACATTACCATTTTATCCATCTATGTTTGAAGGGATTGCATTTGTGTTTGCAGGATGTCAACTTGTGTTAATAATGTGTTAGTTGGATTTTTGGGGTCTACATACATGTTTTGGAATCCAATTTTTTGTGACAGGTTTTTGTTCAGTGTTGGGATGAAGGGTGGATTTTTATTTGGAATGTTAGAGAATGGGTTTTGATTTGGAATTTGAGTGAATGGGTTTTGATTTGGATTTTGTGATAATGGGTTTTGACTTGACGTTGATTGATTCAGAATGGGGATGTTTTGCAAATGAATGGTTTGGCTTCCATGTTGAATGTAGGTTATGTTTCCTATTTGTGAGACCCCTATCTATGGTATAGCACTAGCTACATTGACACTTGGTATAATAGTTGTTTGTGGTATGGTACTAGTGATGTTAATGCTTGGTATAATAGTTGTCTGTGGTATGGTACTAGTGATGTTGACTCTTGGTATAATAGTTTCCATTTTAAGTCTTTTTCTCCCAACAATAGGACTAAAGGGATTGGACGATGATGCCCCTATGGTGAAATTTAGACCTTGTGTCATGCAAGATGTACCAAATGGTGACATATGTACTATTGTAGTTCTCTGTGTAGGTACACCAAATGGTATGGCTATAGTTACTTGAGGGATAGTGGTACTAGTAGTCATCATGTTTGTCCCTTGAGTAGGTGGAGTTTGTAATATATGGATGTCAAATCTAGGAGGAAATGTGGCACCTTCAACTAGCAATTTTTCTAAGTATAGTTTAGGATCATTTGCTAGGTACTCATCTACAAAAGAGGTAGACTTTGGGTCTTGTGTAGTAGCATCTAAGTCTTCCACTATAATGTGTCCCTGTGGGTCTCTAGTAATGAATTTTTCCTACAAAGTTTTGTGGGGTCTCAATGTGGATGTCCCTTGAAAGGGGTTTGAGAATGGATTTATGAAGTTGTTTGGATCAACCATCTATTATCTTTCTTTCCTTTTGGACCTTGTTTCGACTATGTAAGATAAGCTCAAAATGCAAATGATGTAAAAACTATGTCTACAAATGGTATAATTCTAGTCTATGTTTTTTGGATTTTTTTGATGCAACTATTTTTTTTGGTATTTTATACAAAATAAGGAATGTCTAAAATGATGTTATCCTAGGATGACTATGTCTAAATATGCAAAAGTCCAAGCAGGCTTTTAAGGGATATTTTGAAAAGAGGTTACCTACCACCTAAATTTTAACCAAGGCTTCAATTTAGTTTTTTCAAGGGACCTTTGTAGGACTAGGACCAAAAGACAAGGTGAGCTCCCATACTAGATTGATGAACTAGAAGGACTCACGTAGATGACAAAAGGTATGTTGACAAGTGACTAGATTCAATGATAATTTTTGTTGAAGCAAGGGTTTATCCAAAGCATGGAAAGTTAACCTATTGTAAAGTCTGTAAAAGTGATTTTCCTAAATGTTTGATTGATTTGAAGGTAATAAAGGCCCCTAAGATGTAACTAAGTTTTGCAAATACTATTGCTATGGCTAAATGATACCTAAAGGATGCAATCATGCAAAATATGAGGAAAATTTCTGGTTCCTGTTCAAAGGTCATTGTGAAAAGATAAATCAGAGTTTGGTGTGTCTGTTTGGTTTCAAACTATGACAGTAAATTTTGATTTTTTGGTTATCAGGAAAATGCGGTTTAGTTTTACAAATGCATCTCATAAACTAACAGTTGTGGTTCCTAATGTAAGATGTGGTTTATTGGTAAACTAATGTCTTAGATCTATGATAGGAAGATGCATCATTCTAGACTGCAAATGTGGCTCACATAATCAGATGCATCATAGAGGTTGTCAGATGCAATTTTTAGTCTAAGAGGCTATTTATTGGTAAGCTAATGTCTTAGGTCTATGGCAGGAAGATGCGTCATCCCAGACTACAAATGCTGCTAAAAAAATCAAATGTGTCACAGAGGTTTTAGATGCAATTTTCTAGTGTCAAAGGTGTTAATAGGCTTGACATATGTGACTCTATATAGTAGATGTGGTGTTCTAGTAAACAAATGTGTCCCACTGTCACAAATGCGACTCACTATGATAGATGTTGTTTACTAGTAAACAAATGAAATTTTTTGGTTAGCAGATGCGGTTTTCTGGTAAGTTACATGTTTGAATCGGTCTATTTTTTATCCAATTTTGGAAAATAAAGAATAATAAAAAATAACATTATTTCAGGTTTGATTTTGACATGAACAATGTTTAATTCAAGAGAAGACAATTAGGATCCTAAGGTTGGTAGTGACAATATCTATTGAGTTCTCACTTGGGTTTCCCTAGTTGCACATATTCAGAGCGGATGATTAGAAGCTTGACCACATTGGCTCCCCTCCATGACACTCACTTCTATGGGTCAGCCAAGCTTTACCTCTCATGAATCTCCCATGACGAACTTTTCATCTCTACTAAAAACCAAAAGTATGTGAGATGGTTTCAGAGGTCTGACCTCTTGCACTAGAAAATGAAAGGATTTTGGTTAGCTAAAAACAAATGGATCTTAATAAGGGTACCTTTTCAGGTGGCTATGCATGAGGAAAGATAAACTTGTCTATATAACAAATCTACACATTTAATCCTAAATTTTCCATTAGGATTCACATTTGTATACTGATCGGGAGTAGCTTGGCTAAAAAGCTTCATTGCTGGTTTGAGTCACCTTGGGGTGAGTACTTTTTCCTAGAAAGGAAGGTCCAATTCCTAGAGTTAATAACAATTTCTCTTACACCTAGGATCGTACAAGTGCACAAGGGGAGAGGATATTTCTATTATTGAATCAGGTTTTAATCTAAAAAATTGTGCAAACACACCAAAAATAGTAGATAGTGATTAATTTTAAGCCAAAATGACAATGATCTAATCTAATTAGACAATCTGTTTCAAAATAAATCTTTGTCAAGCAGCTTACAAAACCACACATTAGTATTTTGAATCTTTGTCTTGGTCAATCATCCTATAAGAAATTTTGTATATTTGTCTTTTGCGAATTGTCATGCAAACACTATATTAGCTCCTCAAGAACACACGTTGCAAAATTCAAATTAGTCGTAATGAAAAAATGCAATTAAAAACTGAAGCTCAGAATTCGGAAATCAATTTTTTTCATACTGGTCAAATGCATCACAGGTGGGCATAGATTCATCACACAATGTCAGATGTGCCACGTAAAGTCATATGTGGCTCATGGGGTCAATTAATGTCATTCTATGCTATAGATACATTATGTTGTACTTGTACCAATGTAACATAGGAAAATTCATGGGTTAAGCAATATAATGCATAAACTCAAACTAAACCTACACTAACATAAAAAAATAATGGAAATATACAAGCATAAACAATAGAAAGATCTCACCAAACATCTATGTAATTCCATGAATAACCTTGATTGCACTTCTCCATTTTTCCGTTGTATGATATTTTCCCTCAGATTTCTCTTAAGTGTGCAAGTATAGCCTCATGATAGTGTTATTAAAAAAACATTCAACATTAAGAAAGTTGATTGCTTCCAAAATTCATAAGATTTTGGGAGCAATAATAATGGTGAAGGTCAAGCCAATTTATAGAAAATATGACTTTTGAATGATAGGCTTAGATTGAAAGATAAAACGATGATTAAGATTAAAGATTGTGACATGCATTTGAATTAGGGTTGAATTAGTGCGAGTTAAAAAGCATAAAAGGTGGGGATTAAATTATATAATAATTTAATCTTTAGTTAAGACTATTTGAAACTCAAAAGAATAAAGTTTACATGTAAAGATAAAGATTGGAATAGATAGAAGATAAGGATAAATTAATTAAATAATTAAAGTTATTTAATTAATAAAGGTTTGCACGTAGAAGATAGGAATAAATCTAGATAACTGAATGATTAAACCAAAAAGTCTATTCGTTAGAGACAATCAGATATTAAATCATCAGATAACTAAATGATCAATTTAGATCTAAACATAAGTGATAAATGAAAAATTAGATAACACAGAGATTATCCAATCACAGAGGAATATGCCATGAATAAACCTTTTTATGAATTAAATAATAATTTAATTCAACATTCAACATTCAAGATTAAATTAAAAAAATAAAGATTTATTTAATTAAAGATAAAAAAAGTCTAAAAGATAGTTAAATAATTAAAGTGATTATTTAAATTTAAATGGAAATAGACTAAAGCTGATTAAACTTTTTAACGTGACCGGCGGCGCTGGCGCGACACGCCCTCCGGTACCACGGGACGGGGGGAGACTAGAACTCGTGACCAGCAGAGCCGCAACGGAATTACTTAGCCAACCGAGCTAGGGCCCCCGCCCAAGTGTGGTTGGAAATTAATTAAATAATTCAAAATGATTATTTAATAAAGGATATATTTAATTAGTGACAATTAAATAAATAACATTTATTTAATTAGTCAAGAAAGAATAAAGGAAAAGAATGAATTATAAAGTTATTTAATTATTAGTGGAGAAATGACTTTAGAAAATAATTAAAAAGATAACATTATTTAATTATGAAAATGAATATTAGAATTATGATGAAAATTAGAGTCACAAGCCTAGGACAATTTTTAGTGTCTACACTATTCACCATTCATATTGATGGCACACAAATGATCATTACATCAAACAACTAAACAATGCATTATTTTGTTAAACCCTCAGTGGTATGACAATATTTACTATGAAAAGACACACAAAAAACCTCCATATCTTTCCCAAATGATCAAATAATTCAAATCCCTTTGTAGGAGCCTTGTGCAGCAATGTAAAGAAGACTCTCACCAAGTTTGAGCCTTTTTGGATGACACAATACAAAGATATAGTTTTCTTAATGCTTATTGGAAACCCTAGTTTTATCACATACTTGCTCTCACCAAAAAATTTCATAACTCTTTCAAAACTTATTGAAATTAGATGAAACAAAAAGGAAATGAAACTAGACTCATTTATCCATCATTTCCCATTGGTTTTAGACCATTATTGTACTATAACAATTCGTACAATGTGTTTCTTTTGGAGTGTTATAGGAAAAATCAGTCATTCAGGATAGCTTCTCCAACCAGTTTCAAAACATTATATAAAAGATACAATCCGCACAAACCAAGAGAACATTCTACAACATGAGAAAAATTCTGAAATAATGCACAAAAACAAGGGTTTCTTCTTCTTTTTCACAATTTCCAACCATCTCTAACCCCCAAATTTGAGTTGGCATTACATATTTATCATATTAAAACCATTTCTAACTTCCCAACTAACTAATCAACTTCTACATTATCTTGACTCTTCATATTCCCATTCTTTCATTTTCACAACTTTTTAATATGATAATTTTGCAAGAATTGACAACTTTTAACCATAATTGCAAAATGACCCAACCAAGAACTCCTAGGACCTAAAATAGACTTAAACACATTCAAAATGGTCTAAATGACCTTATTACAAGCTTAGATCACCTAACTGACTAAAAATTCACAAATTGGCCTCATGGAGGCTTAAATCTGACAAAGTGCTCCTGCACCATACTCTTGGCCAAAAAGAAACTCAAGTCCCTTGAGTGAGGAGCTGAAAAATGCATGAGAATTTTCTTCAAAAATCTACTTCACCTTGAATCTAGGTTTACCCTTTCTCATGGCTGCAATCATAACAAGAAAATAGTGTATTCCATTCTCCTTCTTCCCATCAAATGCATGCTTAAACTCATCCACCTTCCTTACAAAATCATCCTTAAGCTCTTCACCTTTGTTTTCCATCTTTTGCATCTGATATTTTCCCCCTATGACTGTTTATTTATCAGGTTCACTAACCTTTTATGTGACAAAAACTAAAAGACCATTACCCTCTTTGGAAAATAATGAAGAAAACACCATTTCAACATACCTTTGAAGCCAACCTTGTGGTGCAGGAGCACCCATCTTCTCTTTGTATTTTGAAGTATTTGATAGGAAGTGAGTTATGAGGTCATGTGTTGAGTCTTTGAGTCTAAATAAGGTCCTAAGGACCATCTTGAATGCTTTGTAATAGGTTTTTAGTTTTGGTATTAAGTTTTGATGTAATAACAAGGTATCCTTCCTCACCATGTGAACTTGGTGCATCTAGGCAAGTTAAGGAATTAAGATGCCTTGATGCAACCAGGTATTTGAGGGGAGTATTCTTGATGTTTTGATGTGTTTTGTGGTGTTTTAACACCTTTTAAATGTTCATTGTTATCGGGCTTCTTGGGAGTAGTATAAATTGCCTTCATTAGGCAATTAGGAGTCTAGTTTGGAATATTTTAAAATCAGTTGTTTCCAACATCCAACTAATTCAAAAATCAGTTGGAGGACATGGGAAAGAGGTTTCAATGGTTGAAATAGTCCTGTTTTGGTTGAGGCATGTTGATGGTGAAGTTTGGAGAAATTTTGAATAAGATAAACCCTATTTTTCTTCATTTTCTATGTGTAAAATTGCTGCTAAAACATGTGGTACAAATATATTACACACTGTATAGGTGGGAGAACATAATGGATCGATACAGGATTGAAATAGATTTTTGTTGGTGGTGGTTTGACTCATTTTCATAAGAATCAAGGGAGATATCTACATTTTACTACAAGTGGGTCTGAAACCCTCCACAACTTGGGTTTGATAAATAAAATGCAAGTTTCTCTCCATTCCACCATAGGAAAAATCTGATTTTTGGTGGAATGGAAGGGATTGTATTATAATTCAAGATGAAAGATGTTTCAGATTGGAATATGGAGTTTGGTGAGAATAAATCGATGCCCTAGGCCTGGCATCTCTATGTGATAGGCCAAAAATTTGTTGCAAAAGTCTGATTTGAGGCAAGATTTGTGAGTTTTCTATTTTGTGGCACTTGGGAACAGTTAGAATGAGTTTTTTGAAGCGATAGGAAGGTATTCATTGGCTTAGGGGTGTTGGGGTGTGCCAAGGTAACCATTCTTGCATTGAAAAGTTTCTTTTAGGCCTCCTTGTACCGTTAGAAATAAAGACATTTGTTGCCTTTTGTGTTGGAGTCAAAACTTGTGGTTTTGAGGGTTTGTGGAGGATAGTATCAAGTGTAAAAAACTATGAGTTTGGTCTGGTTTCAGTCATTAGAAGGATTTTATGTTGACTATCCCATTAGACTGGGCTATAAGGCTACAAGGCCTAGTATGGCAGCAATAGATGAAAGAGTGTTCCCAAGTGAGAAGTGTTGTTTGTTGGCTTAGTTTAGCCATGTTAAGAGATTCTAAGTCATTTCCAAGCCTCCTGATTGCATTTGGGTGTTTGGAGTTAAAATGGTGCTTAAGTTGCTCATTAGTTGTATTGTGTATTGAGGAGTCTATCAAAGAGTATTTGAGAGAGGCTCTTAAGAGATTGTCTTCCCCTGCCACTCTGCACCAAAGTGGTATTAGAGCTCGGTAGTAGATATTTTATTGTTGTTTTGACTTGGTTTTGTAGGTAGGTTCAAAAAGGATTGTGAAAATGCCACCCAAAGGAAGTGTAGTTGCAAGGAAAATTGACACATATGAGAGGGAGATAGAAGCCTTAAAAAGAGAGATGGCTACTTGGAAGGAAAAGCATAAAGTGGAAGAGGAAGTAAGTGAAACTGAAGAGGAAGAAGAAGCTCCTAGTGAAGAAGAGGAGATGGACCCTAATGATGCAAGAACAATGAAGCTTTTGAAGACTGTGAAGAAGGAGGGACATAGAAAAATAGATGCTCCTAAGGCCCCTCTTTCTTCACAGCCTTCAAAAGCTTCATTGTTCTTGCATCTTTAGGCTCCATCTCCTCTTCTTCACTAGGAGCTTCTTCTTCCTCTTCAGTTTCACTTACATCCTCTTCCACTCTATGCTTTGCCTTCCAAGTAGCCATCTCTCTTTTTAAGGCTTCTATCTCCCTCTCATGTGTTTCAATTTCCTTGCAACTACACTTCCTCTAGGTGGCATTTTCACAATCCTTTTTGAAACTACTTGCAAAACAAAGTCGAAACAACAATACAAGATCTACTACTAGGCTCTGATACCACTTTGGTGAAAAGTGGTAGGGGAAGACAATCTCTTAAGAGCTTGTCTCAAATGCTCTTAGATAGACTCCGTAATACACCATACAACTAATGAACAACTTAAGAACTATTTTAAATCCACACACCCAAATACAATTAGGAGGCTTGGAAATGACTTATAATCTCTTAACATGGTTAAAATAAGCCAACAAACAAGACTTTTCACTTGGGAACACTCTTTCATCTATCGCTACCATACTAAACCTTGTAGCCCTGTCTAATGGCACAGTCAACATAAAGTCCTTCTAATGACTGAACCTAGACCAAACTCACTAGTTTTTGACACTTGATATCCTCTAGAAACCCTCAAAACCATAAGTTCTGACTCCAACACAAAAGGCAACAAATGTCTTGTTTTCTAATGCTACAAGGAGGCCTAAAATAATCTTTTCAATGCAAGAATGGTTACCTTGGCACACCCCAACACCCATAAACGAATGAATTACTTCCTATACCTTCAAAAAAATCATTCCAACTGATCCCAAGTGCCACAAAATAGAAAACTCACAAATCTTGCCTCAAATCAGACTTTTGCAACAAAATTTTCCCCTATCACATAGAGATGCCTGGCCTAGGGCATCAATTTATTCTCACAAAACTCCATATTACAATCTGAAACCTTTTGCATCTTGAATTATAATACAATACCTTCCATTCCACCAAAAAGCATATTTTTCCTATGGTGGAATGGAGAGAAACTTGCATTTTATTGATCAAACCCAAGTTGTGGAGGGTTTCAGACCCACTTGTAGTAAAATGCAGATATCTCCCTTCATTATTGATGAAAACAAGTCAAACCACCACCAAAAGAAAGCTAGTTCAATCCTCTATGGATCTATTATGGTTTTCTTCTAGTATATTATGTAATATATCTGTACCACACATTTTAGCAGCAATTTTACACATAAAAAATGAAGAAAAATAGGGTTTCTCTTATTCAAACTTTCTCCAAACTTCACCATCAACATTCCTCTACCAAAATAGGCCTATTTCAACCTTTGAAACCTCTTTCCCATGCCATCCAACTGATTTTTGAATTATTTGGAATTTGGAAACAACTGATTTTAAAATATTCCAAATTAGACTCCTAATTGCCTAGTTAAGGCAATTTATACTACTCCCAAGAAGCCCGATTACAATGAACATTTAAAAGGTGTTAAAACACCACAAAACACATAAAAACATCAAGAAGACTCCCCTCAAATACCTGGTTGCATCAAGGCATCTTAATTCCTTGACTTTCCTAGATGCACCAAGTTCACATGGTGAGGAAGGAGACCTTGTTATTACATCAAAACTTAATACCAAACCTAAAAACCTATTACAAAGCATTCAAGATGGTCCTTAGGACCTTATTTAGACTCAAAAACTCAACACATGACCTCATAACTCACTACCTATCAAATACTTCAAAAGACAAAGAGAAGATGGGTGCTCCTGCACCACCTTGATCCTTCAAAATCAATTCATCCTTGAGCTTCAATAAATAAACTCTTGAGACCAAATCAATATCGTTTCCCTCCAAAATAAAGTTATTCTTCAAGTTTGCTGTCATGGTACCTTCAAATTATGGAATGGTTGCAACCTCCATGCATTCTTCTTTCTCTACCATCATCACCTCAGCTTGCTTGATTTTTTTAGAGCATATTCCTTTATCAAAAAAGGTTCCTTCACATCTAGTTTTACTGCTCCCATTTGTCATCTCCTCTGAATAATCTTTTGAATAGGCCATGAGATCTTCTTCTTAACTGGTAGATTCCAACTTGACTCTTGGTTTTCTAATTTCTGCAACTCAACCTTCCATCTCTCTTCCATCCTTTCCATAGCCTGTCTCAACTCTTTTATTTCTTGGTCAATTTCCATTTGTTTTTTCCTTTTCTTTTTCCTCTTTTTTCCTTTCTTGTTTCCTCTTTTGTGAACCGGCCTCCACCTGCAAGTACCTCTTCGACACATCCATTCTTCTCTTAATTCAATCAAATCTCTTTCACCTTGCTTCTCCTTGTCTTTGTGGCACCTCGCCTAGGTTTCCTCTTTTCTTCACTACCTAGTCTCTTGGCATCCAGGTTCTCTCCTCAAATTGCAAAAAGAAAACACACAACTTCCTTTCTCAAATTCTTCTAGCTATGATATCAATTGATGCATAATAGTGGCTCAAAATCTTCAACCATCACAAATAGATCAGTTTCAAACAACTCTTCAATCACAAAACTTTCAACTTGCTGTCCTACTCACCATTCATATTGATGGCATACAAATGATAATTACATCAAACAACTCAACAATGCATTATTTTGTTAAACCCTTATTTCACCAAGGGTTATGATAATATTTACTATCAAAAGACACACAAAAAGCCTCCATATATTTCCCAACTGATCAAATCATTGAAATCCCTTTGTAGGAACCTTTTGTAGCAATGTAAAGAAGACTCTCACCAAGTTTGAGCCTTTTTGGATGACACAATACAAAGATATAGTTTTCTTAATGCTTATTGGAAACCCTAGTTTTATCATAGACCTGCTCTCACCAAAAATATCATAACTCTTTCAAAACTTAATGAAATTATGTCAAACAAAAAGGAAATGAAACTAGAATCATTTATCCCTCATTTCCCATTAGTTTTAGACTATTATTGTACTGTACCAATCCATACCATGTGTTTCTTTTTCGACTGTTCTAGGAAAAATATGTCATTCAGGACAACTTCTCCAACCAGTTTTAGATCATTATATGAAAGATACAATCCGTACAGACCAAGAAAACATTTCACAACATGAGAAAAATTCAGAAATAATGCACAAAAACATGGGTTTCTTCTTCTTCACAATTTCCAACCATCTCCAACCCCCAAATTCGAGTTGGAATTACATATTTATCATATTAAAACCATTTCTAATTTCCCAACTAACTGATCAACTTCTACATGATCTTGACTCTTCATATTCCCATTCTTGCATTTTTGCAACTTTTCAATATGACAATTTTGTAAGAATTGACAACTTTTAACCATAATTGTAAAATGATCTAACCAAGAACTCCTAGGACCTAAAATAGACTCAAACATGTTCAAAATTATCTAAATGAACTTATTAAAAGCTTAGATCACCTAACTAACCCAAACTTCACAAATTGGCCTCATGGAGGCTTAAACCTGACAAGGTGCTCCTGCACCATTTGCGTATTGGTTTCTTCAAGTAAATAATAAAATTTTGTATGCAAATTACGGTGGGTTTGAGGGAATGAAATGGATCTTTAAGTATGATCATGTAGTAATATGAGAGTTTAAATTAATGTGAGATATTAATTTTTAAAGGGCCATTAATTTGAAATAAGTTGTTTAAATTTGCATTTATGATCTTAGATTTCACTCCACACCTTAGGATTAGGCACTGATCTATGATATTACCCAAATCATTTTCATAAACAATCTAAACAATTCAAATCATATTAAATCTTTGTTACTTTTGCTTGGTTGTTTAAGTTATCTCTATTGTCTATATTTTCATGGAGTTTGAAAGAGTATAGAGGCTTAATTTAAGATAATTCCATCTATTAACCCTCTATGTGTTTGAGTTGAAGATATCTAAGTTATGTCTTCTGGACAATGTTCAATGCAAATGGGATTATGCTTGAACCTAGTAGAATATACAATACCCATTACACATATACGTAAGAACTATCGACTTTCCTAGGTCTATAATTTGTTGTTTAGCATAAGTTTATCATACATTTAGGCCTACAATTAGGAACTCCCTCCTGAGTCATGTGGAGCTCAAAGTGTAGAAGGCTTTCATATCCTTGTTCATCTACTTTTCTTGTCTTCAACCTATTGATAGTCCAGGCTCCTTGTCCTAAATATTGAATCTCCTAGTTTAGGCATTATGTTCCTCCTTAGGGTTGAAGGTTGCAAGAGAAAGAACCAACAGACCCTCGCTAAAATTAGGCTTCCTTATTCCTTATTTGGTCTTATTTTGAATCCACAAGCATTATTTAATGGATCTTTTTGAGGATAATCCTGACACATATCAAATGACCAATCATAATTTAATGTTTTTCATTTGTATGACCCATATTTAGTGATCTCGGACTCATACACCACCTTGGGTATGTGGGTCCCACCTAAGTTTTGAGGCCTAATCCTAAATTTTTCATAGAACTTAATAATTTTTGAAATTCGTGTCCCAAGCTTAGCCTACTAGGACTCATACGCCCCAATTGGTGTATGAGTCTCACTTAGCTTGGACCTAATTTTGAATTCAATTCCTGACAGGATTTTATTCTCCTAGATCCGATGTCGGCTAGTATTGCTGTAATTTCAAGAAATTTGGCATAAAAAAGTATAAATACAATTAAGCTATTTCACATATTTTCTACTAAGCTTTAAATCATTCAAGCACTATAGAAAATTTATGATCAAGAGAGCATTTAAGAGTGATTATCAAGTATTTTGGAGTTATATTCAAGATTCAAGCATCATGTCAAAGTCATCATGCATCATGTTTGTTTTCGATCTAACATTTGTGATATAGGTTCTTATGGTTTAAGCAAACATTCAAGTCAAGATCCATAACATACAATCAAGAGTCAAGATCCACATTAATGCTAGCCATTACATACAAGATGGGAGCTTTTGTTTCCAAGGTTTTGGTGAGTTGCAACATTGCATATTTGTTCATTCATCATTCCTTCTTTCTATTTAATTTCATTTCAAGGTTTGATTACCAAAATGGGGTTTGCCCAAGGAAAACCCCTATCCACTCACAAAAAATCATTTTCTCCTCTCTTTGATGTGTGATTTATAGATTTAGGTTGAAGATCCATTGAAAAGCAAGATTGGAGAAATATGTCAAAGTTGCAAAGTTGTCATCTACATTGCAAGATCACAGAAAGTCAGCTACAAAAGATCACTAGAGGATTCCAAAATTTTAGATCAACCCTAATAATGGACTAAATCACCACTTGTAGTGTATGAGTCATACTATACTTGATTTCAAGCATTTTCTATAGATCTTGGTTTACCAGTTGCAAATTTCAATTTTAGCTTGAAACCCTAAACTGGGACTAAATCGCTCTACTAGCATATGAGTCCCTATGTACATTAAAAGTCAGATTTTGGGGAGTGTAAACCTTGTTTCAAGCATCGTCAATTTTCCATGTGCCCCTTTATCCTTTCCCAGTTCATTATTTAGATTTTTAGTTTCATTTTTTAGGTTTCATAGTTAGGTTTTCATATCATTTACATGTTCTTCTTTCCAAGCCTTTTCTTGATGGTGAAACCCCTTTATCTTTAATCACACCTTAGGATACCCTATGGCAGATCTCTTCCATTAATTGCATCATTAGATTATGATCTCTAGGGTTTAATTGCAGTAGTTAATTTGCATCTACGACTTCTAAACTTTCAATTAGTGAAAGTGCATATAGATTGCATTTTTTCCTCTTGCATCATTGAATTTCATCTTAAATTTCTAATTGCACATTTTCTAGACATCATACAAACTAGAAAACCTAAGATTTACTCAAAATTTGCTAAAATTAGTGGAAAAACCCTAATCTGAGACTCATACACCCCTCTAGATGATTTAGTCCCACTACAGGTTGTTTTACCTAATTTCTAGGAATTCTATGTTGATTGTTTATTAGTATTTGATCCCTTGAAAAACCTTAACTGGGACTCATATTCCCCTTTGGGCAATTTAGTCCCATCTTAGATTTAAAATTGCATTTTTTAGCATTAAAACTTTGATTCCATGTTTCAGTTTGTTGAGTTTTAGTTTTCTTCATTTCATTAGATCTAGCTTAATTTGGATTCATTTCAAGTGCATTTGTAAACATAAGAATCAAAATTAAAGAATATCATTTGTCTTGTGTTCATGGCATTCATTGATTGTTCCTTGCATGAGCTTTACAACTTGGTGTCCTATTGCTAATACTATAGTGAGACATAGTTCGAGAATGATGTCATTATACGATAGCACAATCATCATGCATCTTGGGTGATCTAGCTCTTTCAATCCTAGTGTTGACACTAGTTCACTAGGTATGGATGATACCCTTAATAACTCTTTACCTTCAAGTAGTGTGACAAGTGTTGAAACAATGGTTGCTAGTATTCTGCAAGAAAAAATAATCCAAATCCATGAAGACTTAGCAAACCTACAACATCAATTGAGTACTAAAAACATTTCTACCAGTGCTAGTCCTACCATAGATAACATCCATCACATGATTGAAAGTGAAGGAGTAGAACTTGTGCATAACTTAGCTCGAATTTTTGTCAAACATCCTACCTCAATGACTAGTTGTGCTATACCTTCAAAAAATGTCCAAAGATAAGGAGGAACCCAAATTCCTCCTCCCACAACCATTGCCTTTACTCCTACCTAGACCAACCCTCAAGTTGTAACAACGATGTAACCTACTAGTATTGTCTTTCCTACCTTGGGTATTTCCACTAGCAATCCTTGTACCTTTGTGGTATCTCATTTTATAGCTCCTACCACTTTACCTCCCATAATAATTCCATTCACTTCCCCCTCGAACATATATACACCTCCACTGTATTCACCTCCATCTCAAAACATGATCAATGACACCATCCTTAATCAATTTTGGAAAAATGTTTCATGCCTTCAAAAAAAAAGTTTCAACCATAAACCAAAATCAAAATGACCAACCTACATACTATGTCAAAAGCAATCCCTTATCCTTGGAGATATTGAGAATGTCAATACCACAAGGTATAGAGATTCCTAGGTTTGAGAAAAATAGGGGGAAAGGAGATCCTTCTAACCATGTTTCCGCATATACTGCCATATGTAGTGATTTTTTCCTTGAGGATAAGCTCTTGTCTAAGATTTTCCATAGGTTCTTGAAATAAATTGCTTTAGAATGGTTTTCCTCATTATTGAATGTTTAGATAAAATTTGTACCCCTCTTGTAAATTACTGTCTTACATCCTCCACCTTAGAAAATCAAATCTAACCAAGTAATTCCACATGACCTATCTATAATTCCTACCTCTAGAATATGCAGAAGTGTTACATTCTCCATTGGAAACAAAACATAACACCCCTATGCCTTTGTGACAGCTTTTGCATGACTCTTTCCCTCCCATTTCACCTTCAAATGCCTATCTTTCATTTTCACTTCATCTCTTTAGGAATTCTTGATCTTCTTCACGTTGCTACATGCTTGCTTGATCTTGATTCACAATTCTTACACCATACTTTTTCTACTTGTTGCACCAATAGCTTCATGTTTCCAATATTTGCAACATCCTATCTATCTACCATAGAAGCTATAGCTTGGTGCCTAGTGAGGCTCCTTTTGGTGTTATTATGGCTGCGTCAACTCTACCATTTCTATGGTCTTGCATTCCTCTCTCATTGTACTTGAGTGCCTTTGGTTGAGGGTGCTAACACTTTTGTTTACTTTGTATCTCTTTTAGTATTCAGTTCCATTTCCATTCCAACATCATTTCCTTTATCATATTTCTAGCCATCGATCTATTTGGCTATCCATGAAGGTGGAAGCACCCAAGTGGGGGTTTGATTGTGGAAAACCCCTATAAAACCCCAACATTTTTTCTCTCTTGGTTGTATGTAGGTACGTGTTTATGTGGAGATTGCTAGTGAATTGGACACCTTGTGAGATAATATTCGTCACCTTTGCTTTTTGTCAATTCTACATCATTTTTTTGGTTGTTTTAGTTATTCTATTAGTTATCATCTTAGATAGTAGTTTAAGTTTCCTTTTTTAAGCCATTAGTAGGTTTTTGTACCTTTTACTATACTTTTACACTGTTTGGTCGTATAGACACCAATGTGTTATTCTGTCATCCCAGAGTTGTGTTGCTATCCTCTAGTAGTGAGCTATTCAAGGTATAGTTTGGGTTCTAGAAGCCTGCTCATTTGGCCCCATCAAAACTATTGGGTTATTAGAGTGATAGAAGCACTCGAGAGTGCTCTTCATTCTCTATCCTTGACCTAAAACAATTGTCTAATCTGACATAGATTAGGGCATCCTTTATCTCTCATCTCTCTATGACCCAAAGCCTTGGTGTGGTTGGTCCCCTTCCTCTACATTTTGGTGAACTTGACATGAACCATTTTGGTTCCATTTAGTAGTGTTGAAAGACCCTTTCCTCATATCCTAAGAGTGTTGTGGGTGTTATTTTTTTGAGGCTCTTAGCCTTACAACTTGACCTACGAACCCTAGTGGCATAGTTGGAAGGTTCCCTAAGCATTGTGGAACCCTTAGAGGCTCTTTGAAAGTTTTGTTTAGTGTACAAATAAATGGCCTCCTTTTTACATCTGCCCATCCCATCTGCACAACTTGTGAGTGGATTTCTTGGCATAAATTTCACCTCATAGGACTTTCTGATGAATCATAATAAAGTACCATCTCCCTTATACATCTCCTCATGAATCAATGAAAACAATGTAACATGTGTCCTGGTTGAACCTACATGTCAGGTGAATGTCATCACTAAGGAGATTATGTTGATTAATTTCTTACACAAAGATGGGTATGATGAATCTAGGAGCACTATTTTTACACATGATGGGATTTCTTTCCCTCCCATCAGTTGCATCACCTTGCCAGTCCTAGTTGTACCTAGATTTGTAACTGAAATTTTTGACATAATCTTGGGGTTTGATCTCTTCAGAGTGAAACTTGGTATCCCCTGGTTGGTCATTATGAATGTAGTCCCCTCGGTGGTTCATAAGTGCTTGAAGTTTTCACATGAGGGTTCGGTGCATGTAGTCCATGCCATCGACTATAAGCCGTTGATTGCATGTGGGGGATACTTAGTGGATCACTTTTTGCCTATTCCTATTGGTTTGCTTCCTCTTAGGATGGGCCTCTTATACCAAACCTATGTGAGGTACAAGAGTGGGGGTATAACACCTAAGGTTAGGTACCATCCTTTCTATGCTGTCTCACATAGAGCTTTCTTGAAAGTGGACAATGAAGCCACCTTGGCTCAGAAAAGGGAGGAAAAGAAGTTCTCAGGGTTCTTATTCCTCCTCTTTCACTGTTCCACATATTGCTTCCTCTCACCTTACTATGGTGCCATTGTCCTCTTCTCCTAGGAATTTGTTGGAGAACTCGATGGTGCTCGCTTGGTGAAAGCCCAAGTATCCAAAATTTGAGCTTCTCATCTTACCTAAAGTGCCTTGACCCATTTGGTATGGTAAGCAGGAGGGTCCCTGTGGGGAATCCTCTATGTCTCGGCCTCTGTAGCCTCCTACTACTCCTACCTCCAAAATAATGAATGTGAAGAGGCCCACTATTGATGCACTAGAGCTAGCTCCCCCCATTGTTTTTCCATCATCCTCTCAACCTTTCCCTCTTGTTTCCATCTAAGAGTCTCTCCCTCCACTTGAAATGACTATGATGGATACTCTGATGTTTGAACAAGAGTCTTCCATCTTGTATTAGCCTCTAGCCTCTAGCTCCCAAAGTCAAAGAAACTTCCTTGCACATGAGGGAAAGCATTGGAGAAAGGCTCTTGCCACTTAGTAGGATACCTTGTGGAAGACGGAAGAGGAGTCGACAGTTCCTACTCTGAAACCTTCTACTATGTCCTCCTCTCCCATCCTCTTAGCTTTAGTTTTTTTAGCTTCAATTTTTCTTCTAGATATTGCTGCGAGTGTAAACGATCCTCACCTAAGATGATGCACATGTTTATCAGTTTTTTGATTGAGCACCCCTTCTGATATCCCTTCTGGAAATCCTATCATTCTCAAATCCCATGAACACGCCAAACACCTTGATGGTGTCTGCCATGGTTTTATCCTCTTCCTCTGTGCCTTCTAATTCATTTGTGGGGATCTCGCATCCTCCAATAAATTGAAAGATGGAGGATGAGCCCACTAGCAATAGGGGTCAGAGAAAGGGCTCGCCTTCTTTGAAGGGTGGTTCTACATTGTCTTGTGTCATCCTGGTGATAGAAGAAGCCCTAGTGTCCCCTATGTTTTTCATTCCTCCCAAGTCTTTTAGTGAGCCTAGTTGTGTATCTCAGGTGCCATCTCCCACACCGCTTGAGTTAACACATGGCAGTCCTATGAAGTGCATGTTTAATTCTATGGATGAGATCTAAACCCTATCAGTGATTTTAGCAAAGTCACTAGCTTTCACCCCACAAGAACTGAGTGGAGAAGACCTCGAGGGGCCTTCTTCCTTGGCTCTTGTTGTGAGAGGGTCGAAGGATTTCCCTCTTGATATTTCACCCTTGTAGGATCATCGGCCCTCCCTATACAATGATCTAGATTGGGAGAACGCTGACCTCTTGGTTGATGAGGACTACGGGGTGCCTCTTCTTAATCTGTAGAGTATATTGTGTTTGTGTTTGTGTTCCTTCATGCTTGTGTTATGTGTTCTTTGATGAATCTTGCCACCCTTTTAGGTGCTTGGTTGTAGACTATGTTTATGTTTTGTAAAAATTCCTCTATTTGTTAAATCATTCTTTCTCTATTGTGTATTGATTTTCGATAATTAGTGACAATGCAAAGTGTTTGGGGAATTTAGGCTTCCCTTCCATGTTGACCCAATTTTTTATTTTTATTTTGTTTTCACAAAACTTTTTTTATATGGCCCGATATAGTAGGGGGTTGATAACAATTCATTTATATACTACTATATTTATGAGCAACTCTAACCCCAAAATATTAGATCACTCATGTGTCCCTTGTTCTTGATGTTATTGTCTTTCCTTTATTTGTTCTTATCTTTCTTTCTTTCTTTGTGATGTTTTTGTACTCATATTTTCTCCCTCTCGTGTGTGACAACTTTACCATGATTACATCTCACTATGTTTCATGGGCCACAAGATCACTTTTTCATTCTTGCTTTTCCCTCCTTAGGATGTCTCGTGCCTTTGTGTTCGACACACACCATCCTAAGGGGGGCTATCATGTCACTTCAATTTTTAAAAAATGCATTTGGTGGCCAATGAATCTTTTCTTGAAAATATTTTTCAAAAATTGCGTTCCTCAACAAGGACCCCTAGTAGAATATTTTTCCTTCATCATGGGTTCACAAAGAAAGAATTTGAAAAACTCTCCTTTGAGGAGGGAACATTTTCTCCTTTGGGTGAAGTTCTAACCTTCATCTTGTGAGGGGGCTTTCCTCCTTTCAAATTCCTTGATGAAGTGAACATCTTTCAAAAGGATTCATTGATATTGAATATATTTGTGAAAATTACTCCCACTTTCAAATTGAGCACCCCTTGAGTGGACCCCTCTTCTTTTGAAGGGCTCTTGAGGGACCCCTTTGAAAGCTCTTCCTTAAATTTTTGATTATTTATGTGACTATCTATTTTTTTTCTTGCATGGATATTTTGTGTTTTCTAACATTTTTTGTCTATGGATTAGAATTTTTCTTTGCAGGTGCACCCATGAAGCTATTTTCCAATCCGACTCTGCAGACTTCCCTCACATTCGACTTCCTTAAGGAGAGAGTACTCGGGGGCACCTTATTTGTAGTTTTAAGGACCTATGAAGTGCTTGCATCCTGTAGGATTTTTCCATCATTGGTATGTGGGACTTTGGTGTACTCTATTCGAACCTCCTCAAGGGAGAGTACATATGAATTTTTTTTCCTGCCTTGTGCTTTTGAGTTCGCTAGATTGCATTATTCTTCCTCAATATTTTAGGTATACATTTCCAAACTTTTTTAATCTATTTTACTAAACACTCAGTGAAACTCATGTTTGCTAAAGTGGGGGAAAAATTTATGGGAGTGAATTTGCATCCCTCTCACAAATTCCCTTTTTATGTCCCCCACCTTAGAAAATTCAAATCCAACAAGAAATTATGCATCACCTATCTGCAATCCATCCACTTGGCACATTTTTTTAGTGTCGGTGGGGAAATATTGTTGCAATGAGTGTGCGACACATGGACATCTATGTGGTTTGTTTCCATCCTGAGAGGATTCATGTGTCTAGAATTTATAGAGGCATTCCATTAGTGAAAAAACATAATTCCCCTGCACCTTCTTACCAACCTTTGAATGAATCTTTCCCTTTCATTTAACCTTCAAATTCCTATCCTTCATTTTCACTTCATCTCTTTAGCAATTCTTGATATTCTTCATGTTTCTACATGCTTACTTGATCTTGTTTCACAATTATTGAGTTCACAAGAGCATTCAAGAGCATTCTATCAAGCATTTGGAGCCATCATCAAGATTCAAGCATCATATCAAAGAGTTTTCTTGCATCATGTGTGTTGTTGTGCTAACATTTATGATGTAGGGTTTTTATTCAAGCAAGCAATTTAAGATCATTCCTTTGGTTCAAGATCCATATCCATTGCAGCCATTGCTCAGTACCACATTTAGAGTTTTCAAAAATTTAGAATGAGACTAATACACCAGCTAGGGTTTCTTAGTTTTCCCAAGCATAATTTTCAAATATTCTTTAAGATTTTGTTCTGACATCCAAAGATTCTACATTTGCCCCAAAAAATAGTAGCAGGACTAATACACCGTCTTTTGAATCTTTGTCCTCCCTAGAATTTTTGAAGAGCTTCTTTGCATTTCCAAAATCCTCACAACATCTCCATACTTTCAAGGTACACATATCATATCTCCCTATTGCATAATTTCATCATTTGCATTGCTCATTTTGCTTATATTTCTAGGGTATTTTCTAGGTCATTTTGCATATCACATTGTGTTTTCCAACATTTTATTTTCCAAGCATTTGTTTGGTAGTGAACCCCTAAAATATTAAAGAACCCCCTCCTAGGTCCTCAATGAGAATTGAATCAACTTTTGAGGTTGTTATTCAATCTAATTAGGATTCCTATGACATTATTGAATGATTATAGGAGAAAAGTGGTGTTCCATGACCTAGGTTATAAAGTACCCATTTTCCTATTATTCATTTCGGTGAACCCAACCTTTTTGAGCATTCATTTCTTATTTTGGAGTGCATTAAAGTTCTATATCTAGATTACATTCATTCTTGCATTGCATCCTGCATTAATGAAATTGAATCTAGGGTTTCTTGCATTAGTGAAATTGTATTTAGGGTTTCTCTTATTTGCATTAGTGAAAGTGCATATAGGTTGCATTTTTACTTTCTTGCATCATATCATTTCATTGAAAAACTAAAAAAGTGCATTGTTCATCATCTTAATTGCATTTAGCAACATTCTTATTGCATTCAAAATTGAAAAATATTACATTCAATTGCTTGTTCCTAGCTACTTTTTCTTGCACTCATTTGCACTCATTGAAAAATAGGCAACCTGTAAACATTGTGGAAATTCTAGAATCTACTATTCTTTTGAGAAAAACCTTTGCCATAAGTAAAATGCCCTTCTTGGCATCTTAGTCTCTCTCAAGGTTTCTGCCTCATAAGTCTATCTTTACTATTTGCTCTTTGTTTCACTCCTTGGAACTTCAGAATCTCATGAGGAGGAACAAGACACCCTTCTTCGCATCTTAGTCCCTTGTTGAATTTGACTCTCCAATTTTCAGGGTCTGAAATTGCTTTTATGTGTTTCTATGCGCTACCTTCAGTTTTCTGTTTTAGTTTCCAGATTGTTGTTATTCCAATTTCTGTCATTTCAAGTATAATTGCAAGCATAGGATATTGTGTTCATTGCATTTTTTGTGGTTTATTCCTTGTATGAGTTGTAGTACTTGGTGTCATACTACTAATACTATGGTTAGACAAGATGCAAGACTCATGATATCCCATGATAAAACACTCATTATGGATCTTGGGTTATCAAGCTCTGTTACTTCTGGTGTTGGAATTAGTTTACTAGGTATGCACCATACCTTTGAAGCCTCTTTTTGTATGCCTACTTTACCCATGAGTGTTATGCCAAGTTTTAAAATAATGGTTGAAAATATTCCTCAAGAAAAAATAATGAAAATGCATGAAGACTTAGCTGATTTAAAAGATAGCATGAGTACTGAAAACATTTCCAACACTATTATACCTGCCATAGAAAATATTCACAGCATGATGGAAAGTGATGAAAGATTGGAAGTTGTGTGTAATCTAGCTCATATATTTTGAAAACACCTTCCTCGCACTACCAATGGTGCTCAAGCTTCAAACACTATTAAAATCCAAGGAGGAAATCAAACTCCTCCCTCTTCAACTATGACATCCATTCCCACCTATACCAATCCCCAAATGACCAAAACAATGAAAACAACTAGTATCATCATTCCTACCTCAAATATTTCCACTAGTGCTCCTTATACCTATGTGGCATCCAATCTTGTATCTCCTCTCATAAGTAATCCATTCATTGGTCCTTCCAACACATACACAACACCACCATATTCACTCCATGACACACTACAATCAATGATCCTATTAACCATCTCTTACAAATTATTTCATCCATTCAACGTCAAGTTTCCACCATAAATAAAAATTCAAATGGTCCACCTTCATACTATGCCAAGAGAAATCCACTATCCTTGGAGATATTGAGAAATCCAATGCCACAAGGTATAGATATACCTAGATTTGAGAAATATGGAGGAAAGGGAGATCCTGCTAATCATGTTAATGCCATTACTACTTTGTGTAGTGACTTTATCCTTGAGGACAAAATATTGGCTAAAATTTTCCAACGATGCTTAAAAGACATCGCCTTGGACTAGTTTTCTGCATTACCAAATAACTCAATTCGTTCATTCAATGAACTTGTTGAGGTATTTATTAACCATTTCTAAATGTGCTTGGTTCTTGAAATGGCATTAGTTGATTTAATGAGGTGCAAGTAAAACAAGGGTGAAAAAGTCACTGACTTTATTTCACACTACCAATCACTTTATTTCCAAATGAATGTGAAAATTCCCAATTCCCACATTCAAAAGATGTTCATAGAAAATTTACAAATCAAGATAAGGGATAAGCTCACAATGATGAAATTCCTAATCTTTATGCATTTATGCACTACCCTTTGAGTCTATTAGAATTCTGTCACCAATAGTGAACCAAAAACCATCCCTACCCATCTTGAAAATTTTGAAGCTTCAAACCAAAACACTTACCAGCCTTTTAGAATAAAAAATAAAATATTCCTTCAACTAAATTCCACCTCTCAACCTACCCAACCAATTGATACCCAAGTAGCCGCTATAAAGAAGAGTAATCCTTATATCTTTGGGGATATGCAAAGGAAATTTACTCCATTACCCAACACACTCCTTAACATTATGACCCAGCTCTTAAACAAAAATATGCTTACCTTACCTCCTATTCGACCCCTTGACCCTAGAAAGCCATTACCTATGAACTTTCAACACAATGCATTTTGTTTTTATCACCAATAAAAGGGACATGATACAAAACATTGCAAGCCTCTTAAAAATATTTTGCAATGCCTCATTGATTCTAATCATATCCAAATTGGAGGTATGAATGACAAAGGTAATAAGTCTATAGCTCCTCCCAATCAAAACTTGCAAATATTTATCAATCCCATGTCCAACTATAATATTGCATTTGTTAAGGCTAGTGAAACTAAGCCTGATGTGATGAATGTTGAAAAAATGATGAAAATAGGAGTGAACTTGAACAAAGTCCTATGGATGATGATGAAAAAGGTCCTATGGATACTAATTAACAAATTCCTATTAATACAATGATAGGAGTGATTGAAATCGAGCCTCATAAACAACAAACCATTGACATTACTTTCTCTTTAGAAGAAACTATCCAACACAAACCTGATGGTCCTCTTTACATAGCCGGTAGAATCAATAACAAGCCCACTCCTAGGATTTTAATTGATCCCATCTGTGGAGAGAATGTGATCACATAAGAACTTTTATATGGGCATGAAATTGTTGGAATATGGTTAGTTCTCCCCTCGAGATTTGTGACATGGATTAACTGCCTCCCATGGATTCATTAACTCTCATAGTTGTATTAGGAATTAACAGGTAGATATTTTGGTGCAATGGAAATTGTGTTTCCAACAATTGGTATAAGAGACAAAGGTGTCGGGTTCGAATCCACTTAGGCAATTTTGAGGGGGAGATTGTTGGCATATGGTCAACATTTCCCTTCGGGCTTGTGACATGGCTTAACTGCCTTTGGTGGACCCGTTAACTCTCATAGTTGTATCAAGCATTAATATGTCAATCTTTTGGTACAATGACAATTGTGTTTGCAATAGAACTCACTCAAGATAAGTATGATAAACCAGAAGCATGGATCAAAACACATGATGGTTTTTCTCGTGCTACGATGGGCTCGATCACACTCCCATTAAAAGTAGGACCAAAAAACATAAATGTATCATTCTCTATCATATCTAATTCAAACCAATTTTTTGTGAAGTTAGGCTACAAATGGCTTCACTCCATGAATGTAGTCCTGTCCATTGTCCATAAGTTCTGAAAGTTTCTAGTCGACAATGAAATATTCACTGTAAACCATAGTGGCTTTAGATCCCCATATTCTCATGGAAATTTCTCCTTAGATTATTTTTTTCTTGAACCCATGGAACCTATAAGACCCTGAGAAGACTTCATTTTCCTATCCTACCAAAATTTCAAAGCCAAATGCATAGCCAAACTATCCCAAGTTGAAAACTTTCATCCACCCATTCTTTAACCTCCACCAGCTAATGAAAGCAATTATATGCCTAAATCCCTTCCAACAAACCAAGACCTATCCATGAATATTCCCTTATCTATATCTTGCAAAAGATCTAGAGAAAACCAAGTAAGTCCTAGTCCACCTCCTAAGTAAATTTATAATGGAAAAGAGATAGTGGTTAAACAACCTTCCACAGTTTCTTCCATTCTTCCCTCACAAGAAGATAAGGAACCTATGGTTAAAAAACCCACTCCTACACAAACACAACTTGAAAACCATATTAAAAGGAACCACAATGCTAGAGAGTGTAGGCGTAGATGTCATACTATTGCTCAAAATATGGGTTATGAGAATGAAATTGAAAATCAAAATATGAACTTAATAGAAATAATAAATGATGACCCTCCTCTCTTACTAGAACAAACAAAATTTATATCTCCAACACAACAAGGACCAAAACCTTCTATGTATATTATCATTCATTCTCCTATTTTGGTTAACTTGGATGATGATGAGGAGACAACTAAAATTGATGAGGAAGTGGATAATAAGTTGAATTTGATATTTTCCTCATCCATGAGATTAAATGATAACAACCATGGTGATCCTCCTAAATTGAATGATTCACCATGTGTTGAAGTTGGTGATTCTCCTTGTACAACACTTGATGTTGTCCCTCTCGCTAGTTATATGCATTCTACATATACTGAACAAGACTGGGATGCAGATGACCTACTGGATGGTTGACTCACATGTGCTTTACTTGTATTTTATTTTTTCTTTTCTTTTACTTTTTTCTTTCTTCCCACTTTTTATTTCATGTGTGTAATGTGATTGCCCATAATTTTCTATTTCATGTTCCTCTCTCTATGTGCATTCCTCTATTTGTACCTTCATTCTTCTATATGTCGTATACTTTTTCCTTTTCATTGATCTTTTATCTTTAATTTTCATTTTCATTTTTGTCTCATGTTTTGCTTTTAGGGATGATGCAAGGTGTCGAGACACTCTATGTCTCTTCCATGTTGACCCAAAATATTTTTCATTATCTTCTCTTTTCATTTTCATTTTTTTCTTGTGTTTTAGTTTGGTGATGATGTAAGGCATCAACATACCCTTTGTCTCTTCATGTTGACTCAAAATATTTTTCATTATCTTCTCTTTCCATTTTCATTTTTGTCTTGTGTTTTCCTTTTGGTGATGATGCAAAGCATTGAGATGACCTATGTATCTTCCATGTTGACCCACAAATATTTTCTTTGTTTTCACTCTCTTTGTGTCATTGTTCTAGTTCTATGTGTATTTTGGGAATGATGATAGTTTTGAGCTCTCTAATATTATTGCAGCAAAGATAGATGGGGGGATACCCTCTTTTCCTTTTTCATTTTTGGCTACTTTAAAGTAATTGCTCACACATGGTTTTAGCAATTCCTTTAAAGTGGGGGAATACATTATCTTTATTTTGGCATTGTTTCAGCATCACAACATTTTCCCTCTTCATTTTCCTTGATGTGATTTTATTTCTTTATGAAATTCATTTTTCCTCTTGGTGGTGTCATTGGGTTTGAATTCCTCCAAGAGCGTGATATTTTCTTGTCCTTTCATGGAAGCATTAGATACAATGTTTCCCAGGATGAGACCTTGCTTTTATCCTCTCTTGGAAACAAGATGAAACCTTTTGCACCTATTCTCTCTTGGAAGCATTGGGTATGATGTTACCCAGGATGAGACCTTGTATGTATCTTCTCTTGGAGACATTAAGCACGATGTCCCCTAAGAGTAAGACATCAAATGTACTAAGAAAAATCCCTTTGAACATTCCTCTTTGTTGTTTCATTTTCCTTTTGTCCTTATTAAATTCATGGAGGTATGGCTTTGATATAGAGTCCCTAGGGCTCATGTAGTGGACACCTAACTTCACTAGCCCTTTTGTGCATGCATTAATTTTGTCTATATTAAAGTACTAGAGGTATGGATTTGATATGGAATTCCTAGGGCTCACCTAGTGGACACCTAGCTCCCACTAGACCTTGTGAGCATGCATTTTTGTACCTTATTAAAGTCATGGGGGTATGGATTTGATATGGTCCCTAGGGGCTCACCTAGTGGAAACCTAGCTCCAACTAGCCCTTATGAGCATTTTTTTTTTTTGCATAGTGGACATCGCATTCCACTTGTAAAATTTCTTTTTGGAAAAACAACCTAGACCCAGTTCACTACGTTGGACGACTGGTCAAAGCTTGATCTATTGCAATTTTCTCTTTTTCCTTTTTCTTGTCTTTGATGGTGTATGTTTGTGATCTACTTGTGGCTTCATATATCATCCACAAGCATGTTATTTTGTGCCTATGTTGGTTTTCCATAGAATCTTGATCTTGGGGGCTTGGCCACCCTCTTGATTATTGTCATCCTATCGTACTAACATTTGTATGTTGGAACCCCTCTTGATTGTGTGGTTGACTACTTTAGTGTGATTTTGAAGCAAGTTCATCCTCTCACTGAAGTGGGGGCTAAATGTAGTGTAGTAAAATGCATACCCTTCATTTTCACACTTGTTTGGGCCCACATTTCTCTATTTATGCTTCCTTATGGCTTAGTTGGTCCTATTTTGCATTCACAAGCCCTATGAATTACATCTTTTTCTGCCTAATCCTGAAATTCTCCAATGCATGAATGATAATTTAATGATTTCATTGGAGTGTCCCTAATTTTTGGGTCAAGACTAAAATTCCACCTAGGGCATCTTTTTTCCCCCATAGGTCTTGAGACCCTGATTTTGAGACATCTTAATTGGGCCCCTTTTGGTGTCTCTGCCATAAGTTTTTAAGACTTGGGACTAAGATGCCACCTAGGGCGTCTTAGTTCTCCTTAAGCCTTTTTTGGGATTTAATTTCAAATTATGGTAGGATTTAGCCTCCTTTATTCATTGAATTCATATGTTGGCTTGGTGTGATGTAATTTTGGGATATTAAAGATAATCAAGTATAAATACAAGTTTCATTCATTCATATTAATCCAAGTCTTTTGTGAGAGCATTCATAATATCAAATTGAGTTCACAAGAGAATTCAAGAGAATTCTATTAAGAATTTGGTGCCATCATCAAGATTCAAGCATCATGTCAAAGAGTTTTCTTGCATCATGTGTGTTGTTGTGCTAACATTTGTCATGTAGGTTTTTGATTCAAGCAAGAAATTCAACATCATTCCTTTGGTTCAAGATCCATATCCATTGTAGCAATGCACACAAGTTTGAAAAATTTACAACAAGGGTTTGATGAGTTGTAGCATTACATGTTGTTCAGTCACCATTTCATTCCTTATTCTATTGCTTTTCAAGGTTTAATTACCAACAAGGATTTTGACCAAGGCAAACCCCCATTCACTAACAAACAATAAGTTTTTCCCCTCTTGCATATTTGTGATTGTAGATCTAGGTTGAAGTCTTAAAGATGACTTGGAGTACAAATTTGCATTACAAAGTTGTTATTTTCATGGAAACTCACCTACATGCCATATTCAGAAGATTTAGAGCCTAAGATCAGAAAGGAAGCAAGTATAGAACTTGGAGCTTAGGACCACATTTAGAGTTTTTAGAAATTTAGAACAAGACTAATATGCCACCTAGGGCATATTAGTCCTCCCAAGCATATTTTTCAGAGATTATTCAAGACTCTATTATGACATCCGAAGAATCCACATTTTCCTTAAAAAAAGTAGCAAGACTAATATGCCATCTTGGGCATCTTTATCAACCCATGAAATTTCTAAAGAAACTTCTTTGCATTTATGGAATCCTCAAAAAATCTTTAGACTTCCCAGGTACACATATCTTATCTCCATGTTGCATAGTTTTATCATTTACATCTCTCATTTAGCTTGTGTTTCTAGGGCATTTTCTAGGTAATTTTGCATATCACTTTGTGTTTTGCAACATTTTCTTTTCTAAGCATTTGCTTGGTGATGAACCCCTAAAATCTAAAAGAACCCCCTCCTAGGTCCTTCTCATTGAGAATTGACTCACCTTGTGAGGTTGTTAGTCAATCCAATTAGTATTCCTAGGACATTATTGAATGATGATAGGAGAAAAGTGGTGTTTTATGACTTAGGTTATAAAGTACCAATTTTCCTATTATCTAGTTACAAATATCATGAAAAAATTATCCAAAACCTTCCCGAGATGATAAGTATGGTTAAAACAACACAAGTGCTTTAAAAAAATGTAGAGATATTTGTTAGTGTATGCATACCAATAGGATAGTTATAAATCCTCTCAACAAACACATTTTACATCAAGAGATTTTGTAGTTATTTAGACCTAATTTTCATTTGATAGATTTAAGTGTAGTTGGCATGCATGTGTGATAGAGAAAAGATTAAGTGCATTGTTAGTAATGGCTAACAAAGAAGTCAACATTAATGGATTATGGTGTTAAGTCTTTCACTAACCAACAAAGATTAACCCATAAAAGCGGTCAATGATAGGGAGCGACAAAGATATACAAAGCTACAAAATATGTCCAACCACAAAAAAATATTACCAATTGATGGAATTAGTTTATACAAAGACATTTTGCACTTATTTACACCTCAGTTTCATTTTCATTTAATATATTGAAGTGCATTTGGCATGCGTGCATCCAAAAACAAGACTACTTCCATTCCTAATCAATGAAATGAAGTGAAAATATAGAAAATTATGAATGTAATCTCATTGAAAATCCCTAACCAAAAAACATTTCTTATTGAT
>VDFB02274714.1:12190148-12225654 GCA_007258455.2 Sequoia sempervirens
AACAAACCATTGACATTACTTTCTCTTCAGAAGAAACAATCCAACACAAACCTGATGGTCCTCTTTACATAGCCAGTAGAATCAATAACAAGCCCACTCCTAGGATTTTAATTGATCCCATATGTGGAGAGAATGTGATCACATAAGAACTTTTATATGGGCATGAAATTGTTGGAATATGGTTACATCTCCCCTCAGGGTTTGTGACATGGCTTAACTGCCTCCCATGGATTCATTAACTCTCATAGTTGTATTAAGAATTAACAGGTAGATCTTTCGGTGCAATGGAAATTGTGTTTCCAACAATTGGTATAAGATACAAAGGTGTCGGGTTCGAATCCACTTAGGCAAATCTGAGGGGGAGATTGTTGGCATATGGCCAACATTTCCCTTAAGGCTTGTGACATGGCTTAACTACCTTTGGTGGACCCATTAACTCTCATAGTTTTATCAAGCATTAATATGTCAATCTTTTGGTGCAATGACAATTGTGTTTCCAATAGAACTCACTCAAGATAAGTATGATAAACCAAAAGCATGGATCAAAACACATGATGGTTTTTCTCGTGCTACGATGGGCTCGATCAAACTCCCATTAAAAGTAGGACCAAAAAACTTAAATGTATCATTCTCTATCATATCTAATTCAAACCAATTTTGTGTGAAGTTAGGCTACAAATGGCTTCGCTCCATGAATGTATTCCCGTCCATTGTCCATAAGTTCTTAAATTTTCTAGTCGACAATGAAATATTCACTGTAAACCATAGTGGCTTTAGATCCCCATATTCCCTTGGAAATTTCTCCTTAGATTATTTTTTTCTTGAACCCATGGATCCTATAAGACCCTGAGAAGAATTCATTTTCCTATCCTACCAAAATTTCAAAGCCAAATGCATAGCCAAACTATCCCAAGTTAAAAACTTTCATCCACACATTCTTTAACCTCCACCAGCTAAAGAAAGCAATTATGTGCCTAAATCCCTTCCAACAAACCAAGACCTATTCATGAACAATCCCTTATCTCTTTCTTGCAAAAGATCTAGAGAAAACCAAGTAAGTCCTAGTCCACCTCCTAAGTAAATTTATAATGGAAAAGAGATAGTCGTTAAACAACCTTCCACGGTTTCTTCCATTCTTCCCTCACAAGAAGATAAGGAACCTATGGTTGAAAAACCCACTCCTACACAAACACAACTTGAAAACCATATTAAAAGGAACCACAATTCTAGAGAGTGTAGGCATAGATGTCATGCTATTGCTCAAAATATGGGTTATGAGAATGAAATTGAAAATCAAAATATGAACTTAATAGAAATAATAAACGATGACCCTCCTCTCTTACCAGAACAAACAAAATTTATATCTCCAACACAACAAGGACCAAAACCTTCTATGTATATTATCATTCATTCTCCTATTTTGGTTAGCTTGGATGATGATGAGGAGACAACTAAAATTGATGAGGAAGTGCATAATAAGTTGAATTTGTTATTTTCCTCATCCATGAGATTAAATGATAACAATCATGGTGATCCTCCTAAATTGAATGATTCACCATGTGTTGAACTTGGTGATTCTCCTAGTACAACACTTGATGTTGTCCCTCTCGCTAGTTATATGCATTCTACATATATTGAACAAGATTGGGATGCAGATGACCTACTGGATGGTTGACTCACATGTGCTTTACTAGTATTTTATCTTTTCTTTTCTTTTCCTTTTTTCTTTCTTCCCACTTTTTATTTCATGTGTGTAATGTGATCCCCCATGATTTTCTATTTCATGTTCCTCTCTCTATGTGCATTCCTCTATTTGTACCTTCATTCTTCTATATGCCGTATACTTTTTCCTTTTCATTGATCTTTTATCTTTAATTTTCATTTTCATTTTTGTCTCATGTTTTCCTTTTAGGGATGATGCAAGGTGTCGAGACACTCTATGTCTCTTCCATGTTGATCCAAAATATTTTTCATTATCTTCTCTTTTCATTTTCATTTTTTTCTTGTGTTTTTAGTTTGGGGATGATGTAAGGCATCGACATACCCTTTGTCTCTTCCATGTTGACTCAAAAGATTTTTCATTATCTTCTCTTTCCATTTTCATTTTTGTCTTGTGTTTTCCTTTTGGTGATGATGCAAGGCATTGAGATGCCCTATGTATCTTCCATGTTGACCCACAAAGATTTTCTTTGTTTTCACTCTCTTTGTGTCATTGTTCTAGTTCTATGTGTATTTTGGGAATGATGATAGTTTTGAGCTCTCTAATATTATTGCAGCAAAGATAGATGGGGGGATACACTCTTTTCTTTTTTTATTTTTGGCTACTTTAAAGTAATTGCTCACATCATGGTTTTAGCAATTCCTTTAAAGTGGGGGAATACATTATCTTTATTTTGGCATTGTTTCAGCATCACAACATTTTCCCTCTTCATTTTCCTTGATGTGATTTTATTTATTTATGCAATTCATTTTTCCTCTTGGTGGTGTCATTGGGTTTGAATTCCTCCAAGAGCATGATATTTCCTTGTCCTTTCGTGGAAGCATTAGATACAATGTTTCCTAGGATGAGACCTTGCTTTTATCCTCTCTTGGAAACAAGATGAAACCTTTTGCACCTATTCTCTCTTGGAAGCATTGGGTATGATGTTGCCCAGGATGAGACCTTGTATTTATCTTCTCTTGGAGACATTAAGCACGATGTCCCGTAAGAGTAAGACCTCAAATGTACTAAGATAAATCCCTCTGAACATTCCTCTTTGTTGTTTTATTTTGCTTTTTTCCTTATTAAATTCATGGAGGTATGGCTTTGATATAGAGTCCCTAGGGCTCATGTAGTGCACACCTAACTTCACTAGCCCTTGTGTGCATGCATTAATTTTGTCCATATTAAAGTACTGGAGGTATGGATTTGATATGGAATTCCTAGGGCTCACCTAGTGGACACCTAGCTCCCACTAGACCTTGTGAGCATGCATTTTTGTACCTTATTAAAGTCATGGGGGTATGGATTTGATATGGTCCCTAGGGGATCACCTAGTGGAAACCTAGCTCCCACTAGCCCTTGTGAGCATTTGTTTTGTTTGCATAGTGGACATTGCATTCCACTTGTAAAATTTCTTTTTGGAAAAACAACCTAGACCCTATCCACTGCGTTGGACGATCGGTCAAAGCTTGATCTATTGCAATTTTCTCATTTTACTTTTTCCTATCTTTGATGGTGTATGTTTGTGATCTGCTTGTGGCTTCATATATCATCCACAAGCATGTTATTTTGTGCCTATGTTGGTTTTCCATAGAATCTTGATCTTGGGGGCTTGGCCACCCTCTTGATTATTGTCATCTTATCATACTAACATTTGTATGTTGGAACCCCTCTTGATTGTGTGGTTGACTACTTTAGTGTGATTTTGAAGCAAGTTCATCCTTTCACTGAAGTGGGGGCTAAATGTAGTGTAGTAAAATGCATACCGTTCATTTTCACACTTGTTTGGGCCCACATTTCTTTATTTATGCTTCCTTATGGCTTATTTGGTCCTATTTTGCATTCAAAAGCCCTATGAATTACATCTTTTTCTGGCTAATCCTGACATTCTCCAATGCATGAATGATAATTTAATGATTTCATTGGAGTGTCCCTAATTTTTGGGTCAAGACTAAAATTCCACCTAGGGCGTCTTTGTCCCCCATTGGTCTTGAGACCCTGATTTTGAGACATCTTAATTAGGCCCATTTTTGGTGTCTCTGCCATAAGTTTTTAAGACTTGGGACTAAGATGCCACCTAGGGCGTCTTAGTTCTCCTTAAGCCTGTTTTGGGATTTAATTTCAAATTATGGTAGGATTTAGCCTCCTTTATTCATTGAATTCATATGTCAGCTTGGTGTGATGTAATTTTGGGATATTAAAAATAATTAAGTATAAATACAAGTTTCATTCACTCATTTTAATCCAAGTCTATTGTGAGAGCATTAATAATATCAAATTGAGTTCACAAGAGAATTCAAGAGAATTCTATCAAGCATTTGGTGCCATCATCAAGAATCAAGCATCATGTCAAAGAGTTTTCTTGCATCATGTGTGTTGTTGTGCTAACATTTGTGATGTAGGTTTTTGATTCAAGCAAGAAATTCAAGATCATTCCTTTGGTTCAAGATCCATATCCATTGCAGCAATGCACACAAGTTTGTAGAATTTACAACAAGGGTTTGATGAGTTGTAGCATTACATGTTGTTCAATCACCATTTCATTCCTTATTCTATTGCTTTTCAAGGTTTAATTACCAACAAGGGTTTTGACCAAGGCAAACCCCCATTCACTAACAAACAATAAGTTTTTCCCCTCTTGCATATTTGTGATTATAGATCTAGGTTGAAGTCTTAAAGATGAATTGGAGTACAAAGTTGCATTACAAAGTTGTTATTTTCATGGAAACTCACCTACAGGCCATATTCAGAAGATTTAGAGCTTGAGATCAGAAAGGAAGCAAGTGTAGAACTTGGAGCTCAGGACCACATTTAGAGTTTTTAAAAATTCAGAATGAGACTAATATGCCACCTAGGGCATATTAGTCCTCCCAAGCATTATTTTTAGAGATTATTCAAGATGTTATTATGACATCCGAAGACTCCACATTTTCCTTAAAAAAGTAGCAGGACTAATATGCCATCTTGGGCATCTTTATCAACCCATGACATTTCTAAAGAAACTTCTTTGCATTTATGGAATCCTCAAAAGATCTTTAGACTTCCTAGGTACAAAAATATTATCTCCATGTTGCATAGTTTCATCATTTACATCTCTCATTTAGCTTGTGTTTCTAGGGCATTTTCTAGGTAATTTTGCATATCACATTGTGTTTTGCAATATTTTCTTTTCTAAGCATTTGCTTTGTGGTGAACCCCTAAAATCTGAAAGAACCCCCTCCTAGGTCCTTCTCATTGAGAATTGAATCACCTTGTGAGGTTGTTAGTCAATCCAATTAGGATTCTTAGGACATTATTGAATGATGATAGGAGAAAAGTGGTGTTTTATGAGTTAGGTTATAAAGTACCAATTTTCCTATTATCTAGTTACAAAGATCATAAAAAAATTATCCAAAACCTTCCCAAGATGATAAGTATGGTTAAAACAACACAAGTTCTTTAAAAAAATGTAGAGATATTTGTTAGTGTATGCATACTAATAGGATAGTTATAAATCCTCTCAACAAACACATTTTAATCAAGAGATTTTGTAGTTATTTAGACCTAATTTTCATTTGATAGATTTAAGTGTAGTTGGAATGCATGTGTGATAGAGAAAAGATTAATTACATTGTTAGTAATGGCTAACAAAGAAGTCAACATTAATGGATTATGGTGCTAAGTCTTTCATTGACCAACAAAGATTAACCCATAAAAGCAGTCAATGATAGGGAGCGACAAAGATATACAAAGCCACAAAATATGTCCAACCACAACAAAATATTACCAATTGATGGAATTAGTTTATACAAAGAAATTTTGCACTTATTTAGACCTCAGTTTCATTTTCATTTAATAGATTGAAGTCCATTTGTCATGCGTGCATCCAAAAACAAGACTACTTCCATTCCTAATCAATGAAATGAAGTGAAAATATAGAAAATTATGAATGTAATCTCATTGAAGAACTAGATATGCCTAACAAAAAAACATTTCGTATTGATGAAATATTGCATATTTTACATTGACAGATTTTGCACTTATCTAGATCTGATTTTCATTTGATAGATTGAAGAACAACTGACATGCATGTGTGGCAGACAAAATATTACTTGCATTGCTAATGGTGGTCAACATCAAAATCAAAATCTATGAATTGTGGAGGTAAGTCCTTAATTGAACAAAAAACATCAACCCATAAAATCATTCAATGATAAGGAAGAATAGAGATTAACCCATTAGAGGGACATAACAAAATATGAAATGACAGTGTAAAAGATAGAGCAACTTTCAAACACAATATTTTTGCTTCCAACACGATAGATATAGATCCTCTCAATAGACAGAGCTTTCACCCTCATCAAACAATCTAAGAAAAGGAATAAACACCACAAAAAGGATAGTGTAAAAGATTTAGGAAATTACAAACAACTCCTTTTTTGATAGATTTCACCATCATCAAGTAATCTGTGCAAATGAATAAACAACACATATAATCCTTTTTCTCAATAGTCTTAAAAATTGACACTAGAATCCATTAATGTGATTGCACTTCAATCCATTGACAATAAATGAAAATTAGGGACTATGAAATGTGAAATATCCTTGTTAAAATGCCATACATTGATATAATCACTTGGTGACAAGACATGACTATAACAAAGAAAATTACAAAGCCATGAAATATTTCCAATAGAAACAAAACATTACCAATTGATGAAATGATTTTATACAGGGAAATTTTGCATTTACACAAAGCTAGTTTTCATTTTCATGTAATAGATTGAAGTGCACTTGGAATGCATGTGTGTAGAGAAAAGATTAGTTCCATTCTTAATCGTGGCCAATAGAGAAGTCAACATTATTGAATTGTGGTGTTAGGTATTTAACTCAATAAAAAAGACTAACCGATAAAAGAACTTAAATATAGGGAAGAGTAGACATTAACCCATAAAATGTAGAGACGTTAAAAACTATAAAATGACACTGCAAAATATTTAGGAACTTAAACAAATGCCTCATTTTTTTTGCTTCCAATACGATAGACATAAACTCTCTCAATAGACATAGATTTCATCTTCTTAATCATTTTTAACATTTTTGTGATGGTTTGGTATTTGTTGTTCCTTATTGATGAGTTTTTTTATTGGTTAATATTTCTCTTTGTAATTTCCTCATTGGATTTTGATATTTTGATTGTGGTTTTATTTTTTTAAAATCCAAATTAATTGTGTGTTCATCAAACAGTCATAGACATTGAAAGATGTCTATCTGTTCAAGATATGTCTAATGTACTATGGATGTTTTGACGAATGTACATCATGCATGTAATATGAGAAAATGAATAAACAATGCAAATAATCCTTTGCTCGACAGACTTAAAAATTCACACCATAAGCCATTAATGATCCTTGCACTTCAGTCTATTCACAATATGTGAAAATTTGCTAATAGTAAATGCACAATTTACTCGCTAAAACACCACGTGTCAATAGAAACACTAGGCACAAAGACACAACTATATGAAAATGACAAAACCATGAGGAAAATATAATTTTTTTTAGGAATTTATTAAATTAATTAAAGTAATTAAATTAATTAAAAAAACATGAAAATCACGAGGAAAATGGCAACAACCAATAACAAAATTGCAAAGAGAAGGCCAAATTTTCCTTTTAAGAAAATAATCCCAAAAACATTAGCATGGCGAACAATAAAAATTACCAACATGATTCCCAATGAATGCATTAATAGGCATGGTCACAGTGAGAAAATTCCAACGACCAATGAGAAAGCTGCAAAAAAAGGCCAAAATACCCTATTGATAAAATGATTCCACAATATATAACAAGTATGTCATACCTACATAGAAAATTGTGATAGGTTTATTTATTGCTAATGCTTTGTTGCTATACATGTGCCTTTACTGCAAATGTTTTTGTGGATAGGTGGTGTTGTTCATAGTATTTCACATGCCTTGTCTAAAACACATGCTAATGTTGGGTGTTGGAAATTGAAATGCATTGCTATACATATTTTATATTTATTATTAATATTGATAGGTGCCTTGTTGTTCTTAGGTGGCGGTTGTTACTTGGATCATCTTTTGTGTGTGTGAATACATAGGATATGAACTTTATGAGGTGCTATGTTATAAATTTAAAAGTTGGCTCTATTTTTTATTCCTATTTTATACAATCGCAACGTATTTTTTATGCAATAAAATTATTCTGGTTAAATATCAAAAACCTACTAGATTACAACTATAGTCATGCACCAAGTCTATTTTCTTGTGCTATTCCTTGCAATTATAGCCTTTTTCTACTTTTTCCTTCTCCTGCTTCTGTGTAGGTCCTTAGGAAAACACTTGAAAACAATGGATCTCCATGTAATTGTGATAGTGTTGTCATTGATGGGAAAAACCCAAATTCTTATTCATTTGCACTAGAGCAAGGTAAGCTCTAGTTACTATTAGTAAATCTAATTCTAAAACTATATTTTCCATAGATCTAAATCACAATACAATAAGTATTAGAGTTTTAGAAACATAACCAATGCATTGCTTTGTGATTTATCCATTAATGTTATCTTGTGCTTGCATATTATTACAGTTCCATTCATCAAATATATTTTGTGCAATTGGTAATTGCATATTTCAAACAATATTTTACTTATATTTGCAATTATACATAAAATGGCTCAATCATTTTCTTCAAATTACTTGTAATGGATCTTGTTTTTCTATAGGAATCAATTGCAATAGAGAAGAAGTCTTTGATAGGATGTTGTTCATACTCACAAATGAAACCTGTAGAAATTGGCCAAGCTCAAAAAATTGGAAACCTCTATGATTATCTAGGCATTGATGTTGGTCACATCTACTTTGTTCTAGTTACTAGTAATTAGTCACCAAAGTTTGTATTAGAAAGCTTCGCTTATGTGTTTAATCATAGCAAGAGAAGCTATAATTTTGCAAATACAATTTTTTTGCAAGAATTTGTTAGAGCATAGTTTCCATGGACCTTAGAACATTGTTGCTAGTAACATGTTGGGATAGTTGAATTTTCTTGGACATTGCAAAATTGCTGCTCCTTAGGAATTGAGAATTTTTTTTTTTCTTGCATATTGCACTTTGTGGTTTCACTTGCTGCAAGACACTGATATAGTGTAGTATCCTTATGTACTTGGATGTTGCACATTGTCCTTTGGTATTTTTAACCAAATAGATAAAGCATAATACCCTTTTACTTGAAAAGTTTCTACTATTTATAGATTCATAAAGAAAAAAATTCTTAGAAATTCCAAGCTTACAACTGTATTAATACATATATGTATGTATATGCATACTTATATATTTATATATATATATATGTCTATATGTATGTATGTATTTACATGCCCACATATATATGTGTGTGTGTGTGTGTGTGTGTGTGTGTGTGTGTGTGTGTGTGTGTGTGTGTGAGTGAGTGAGTGTGTGTGTATGCATATGTCTATATGTACAAATATACATATCTAAGCTCAAACCATGCATGGATTACAAAACTATAACATGATTGATACCAAAATTGATCAATTTATTTTCTTTTGCTTAGTTTATTTGCTTTTCCTTGATACTACTGAACCAGAGGCTATAGTTGTTGAACAAAAGATTTTTGTGGTGTTCTATGGACTTCTCTTGCACTCTTAGGGTTTTTCACCTAAAAGGAGAGAGATAGAATACTAAAATTGAGGTGGTTAAGTCAAATAGAAGATTTTATGATGTTATTAAGACTAAATGTAATGATGTAGATGCAACTAAATGATGAAATTAACTGATTATTAATGCGAAACTAATGTAAAATGCAATGTTTGAAAACATAGTGAGGTTTGCAAGAATGAACAAGAAACATGTAAAAAAGAACTCAAAAATGAAAGAGATTGAAAGGAGTGCACCTAGTGATAGATTGCAGATTTGAGAAGATTTTGGAATGTTGGAAAAATCATTGTTGATGACTAGTGGGACTCATTCACCACCGATGGTGAATACATCCTGCTACTAGTAAAATCTCCTAAAACAGGTTTTCAACTATCAAGAACTAGAATCTGACAAAATCACCTTTTTCATCCCTAAGGTGGGACTCATTTTCCACTCATGATGAATCAATCCTCCTCCAAAATTCTATGAAATCAAAGGTCAATTATGTAGCTCTAGATCTATACTTGTCTTCTTGTCAGGTTGATGGAGTCAAAACTACAGAAAATGGACTCTAAGTTGTCTCCAAGCTTGAAATAAGGTTTGGTTGACTTGAAACACTTTGTTGATTTATTGAACACCTTTGAACACCTAATTTCTTCAAAAATCTGCACACAAATTTTGCAAGAACACATGCGAAAGGGGAAAATGGTTAAGGGTTAGAGTATAGGGATTTGCCTTTGTTAAATCCCACTTTGGTAATCAAACCCTTAATGAAGAAATGAAATGAACTAAAAAAGGAATGATGACTAAACAACATGCAAATGTCTTAAACTCAACACCACCTTGTTGAATAAATCTAGAGATATGTCAATGGATGCTCCAAGATGCTTGATTCAACAATGCTATGATTCTTCAATGCTTGAATGAGATGATTGCATGGATGATTGAATGCTTGAATGAATGAGAAGATGTAAAATGAGGAAAAAATCACTTATTTATACACACTTATGCCCCAATAACCCAATAATACATCATCACAGGTTAACATAAGGTAATTTTGAATAAAAACCTAAAAGAATATTTGAATTATTTTTATTTTGGAGCCAAGAGGGACTCATTCGCCACCCATGGCGAATGGGTTCCACCTTGGGCTTGTAAGTGGGTGTTAGGAATTAAGTCACATTTAATGTTATTTGTCAGGTTTACATTCAAAATACACTTAATTATGTCTTATGGGTGCATAAAGGGGTCAAATAAAGCATAAGAAAGGTGTAAATAGTGAAATCAGGCCTAGAAAAGCATGAAATCTTGTTACAAGACTTTACAAAACTTTAAAATAGGACTTGATAAGTTATAATAAGGTGATTTTTTGGTGAATTATAATGAGAAGACTTTAGAAAAGTGTAGAAATGTGTTACAACACTTCATAACACCTTCAAAAGACGTCATAATTTGAATATTTAGGACCTAATGTGAATGCATAAGTTACATTGCAACATTAAATCAAAGCAAAATAAGTCAAACATCATGCAGAAAGACCTAAATAACCATGAAAATGTCAATGATCCATTTTTCTATGGTACATTTAGCCCCCACTTTAGTGAGAGGATGAACTTACTTCAAACTCACACTAAAATAGCCATGCATATCGAGGAGGATCCAAATGCACTTATGTTAGCAAGATGGAATGACAACAATCAAGAGGGATGATGAAGCCACCAAGATGAAGGTCCCATGTGGAAAACTAAACATAAGAACAAAGGAACACAAGTGAGAAGAAAAGGGAGAATTAGATCAAGCTTCAATCATTTGTCCAACTAGTTGTGGATTAGATCTAGGTTGTTTGTGAGAAAAAAAAAATGCATACTCACTCTAGGGTGATATAACTCATGGCGTTCTGCCAGGTAAGAAGACCCAATAAGGTGAAGTACATACATTAGTTGGTATGCACTCATAAACACATAGGTGGCTATGGGGAAATTTGTTCTGTTGAATGGGCTTCCCGCTCAACCATATCAATGTTATACCTCTTGATAACTTTAACAAAGTGCCACAAGGGAAAATTTTGGTTCGTGCTTCATGAGACAAGTAAAGCTTCATATGCTTAGAACTCATGAACAAAGAGAAAGGGTACCATAGGCATGCAAGTTGCGTTATGCAAGGTGGCAAAGATGTAAAATGAAAAAATGAAAAAATGTAAAATGTAAAAGATGTTCAAAGGAGTCTTGTTAAGTTCATGCAAGTTTTATCACTTATGGAACATTGTGTCTAATTTCTCCAAGAGATGAACAATCAAAGAATAAAATATTCAAAACTTAGGGGATGTAGTGCATCATATTAGGCCACTAAGAGGAATGCAATATGCTAAGATAGATCACAGTTATGTAGGAAATCACACCCAATGTCATCCACAAAGTGACAAACGCATCATATGAAGTGAGAAGGCTACACTAAGAACCAATAATTCACATGAAATTATGCCAATGTATGCCCCCCATTTTAAAGGAATTGCTACAAACCATTTTGTGAGCAAAGGAAAAATGCAAAAAAAAACAAGACATGATAGCCAACTTGGAAAGTACCTATGCCAAGTCATATGTTTGCAAGTAAGGCTACTTAATGTAAGCAAAAAGAAAACAAAAGAAAATAGAAAGGAGCACACCAAACACATAAGGGATCTATGGATTTGGGGTCAGTACATTCGTTGCTGCAATGTTGCTCTGAAAGAGCTTGAAACTGTCATCATTTCCCAAATACACATAGAACTGGAAGAATGACACAAAGAGAGCGAAAACAAAAGAAAAAAAAGTCCATTTTGGGTCAACATGGAAGAGACATTGTGGTCTCAATCTTTGCATCATCCCCATAAGGAAAACACAAGTGAAAATAAAATGAAAATGTGAAAGAAAAAGGAAAAGCTTTTGGGTCAACATGAAGGAGACATTTCGGTCTCAATGCCTTGCATCATCCCCAAAAGGAAAAACACAAGAAAAAATAAAAAGGGAAAAGGAAAGGGGACCTTTTGGGTCAATACAGAAGAGACATAGGGCATCTCAATGCTTTGTGCCATCCCCAAAAGGAGAGCACAAAAAAAAGAGAAAAAGAAAGAGTAAAATGTATGACATATAGGAGAATATAGGTACAGATAGAAGAAGTTTACAAAGAGAGAGAGAACATCAAACACACAATACGGGGGAACACAATATGCACATACAAGCAAACAAAAGAAAATAAAAACAAAAATAAAAATGAATAGAAAAGGCTAGCAAGACGAATGCAAGTCAACCATCCAACAAGTCATCTCCCTCCCAATCATGTTCAGTGTATTGTGAGGGCAGTTGATTGTCCAAAGGATGAATTGCAAGTGCCAAACTAGAGGAAGTGCCAAGTTCTTCACTTGGTGTAGCAGATTTATCTTTTAAGCTCATGGATGATGAAAATAAATAATATAAATCATTATGCAGTTCTTCATTGATTTTAGTGATCTCCTCCTCCTCCTCCTCCTCATCATTATCTAAATCACCATGGGAGGATGGAGGGTAATTTCTATGGAAGGATGTATCAAGAGTTGTGGTTTTTGGATTGGGTCATTTTTTTGTGAGGGTTGGACTCTACTATCTTGTGGTGGATCGAGAGGATGAGGGTGATCATTTATTGCTTCTGTCAAAAGTGGAGGTTGATTTTCTTTGTTTTTTTTGGTTTGCATTGGATTAGCAAGGAGACAATGATGACACCTACACTCCCTAGCACCACAGTTTCTATTAATTTTATTTTGAAGTTGTTGAGGCACAAGAGCGGGTTGATCCAATATAGGTTCATTTTCTTTCAAAGGGGGGAGAATGGAAGAAATTCAAGAAGATGGGTCAATCACTTTCTATTTTGCTTTATAAACTTGTTTAATGCGAGGAGGCATGGCAAGATTGGTTTCATTCTCTATTGGGTGTTTAAATGATGAAGGGGAAGTGTCTATGTTTGGGTGCTCATGAGGTTGTATTGTTTGTTCAATGTCAAAATCACGCTAAAGCATGGTCTCATCATGGATAGGAGTAATGGAAGTGGATGGGGACATGTTACAAAGAGACAATTCAACCATCCATTTGGATTTGAAATTTTGATAGGTGATAAAAAAAATCCTTTCAAGGGGTGATGGGTTCGATAGGTTTAGGCCAAAAGGATTTTAAGGAAAAATTACCTTTAGAGGATAATGGATTAAAGCCATTATGGTGTATGGTAAATATTTCATTTCCATGTGGAAACTTCAAACATTTGTGAACAACTGAAGGGACCACTTTCATCGAGCGAAGCTAAGATGACCTAGCCATAGAAAAAATTGATTTGATTGTGGAATAATAGAAAATGTTACATCCAAAGTCTTGGGTCCTATTTGTAATGGGAGTACGATTGATCCAATCGTAGGGCACACAAAACTAGTATGTGTTTTAATCCATGTAGTTGGTTTATTATAATCATCTTGATAGAGACCGTGTAATACTAAAAACTCTTCTTTCATCACATTCATTCCACATGCGTGTTCTATTAATATCCCATATGTGGGCTTATCATAGATTCTTCCAACTATGTAAAGAGGACCATCAAGAAGCTTTTTAAATATATAATGAGAAGAAAAAGTAATATCAAGAGATTTGGTGGTTAGGCCCTTACGAGGGACAACATCTATCATAGCCACAAGTTCATCCATAGGATTTACTTGGGTAACATGTGGGGTAATATCATGTTGCCCATTATTTGTATCGATGTTCAACACATGAGTGTTTGAAGGTTCACTAGCCTTGATGAATGAAATATTTTGTTTAGGCATAGGGTTGTTAAAAGTTTATAAATTTTGATTAGGGGGTGCAATAGAATTATTTCCTTGATCATTGACACCCACAATGGAAAAATGACCAAAATCAATGAGGTCTTGAACTAAGTGTTTGAGACGCTTACATTGTTTGCTGTCATGTCCATTTTGGTGATAAAAATGACAATAAGCATTAGGTTTAAAGGTGGGAAGTAAAGGCTTGGTGGTATGAAGTGGTTTAACGGTGGGAAAAGTGATCATTTTTTTCTTAAGCAATTGATTCATTGTGTTATGGAGAGTATCGGGTAAGGGGGTAAATTGTCTCTTCAGGTCCCCACAGGTAAAGGGAATTGTTGCTTTAACAACTGCCACTTGACTTGGAATAGGTTGGGTTGGTTGCGGAAAAGGTTGATTGAACTATAAGAAACCTCTATTTTGTTTTCTAAAGTTTTTCACATTGTTTTGGTTGTTTTGTTCAGACTTCTCAGCTTGGTTAGAAGTGGACTTTGAATCACCACTAGTAACCGAGTTGTGATAGTCATGAAGGGTCATGCATAAATGCATGAATGAAGGAAATTTCACCATAGTTAACTTATCCTAAAGGTGAGTGTGCAAGTTTTTGATAAACATATTTTGTAGATATGAATCAAGAATCTTGACATCGATTTGAGCATTCAATGACTAATAATGTGAAATGAAATTAGTTACTTTTTCATTTGAGTTTTGTTTAAATATCATTAAATAAACCATTTTCTTTTTGGGAGTCATATGGACTTGGAAATGACTTATAAAGGCTCCCACAAGTTCGTTAAATGATCAAATTAAATGATTGGGTAGGTTTGAAAACCACTCTAATGCAGTGTCCTTTAAGGTCCTAGGAAAAAGTTTGGCTAATAGTTTATCATAGAGGAAAAAATCACTACATAGTGCTCTATAGGCATTAACATGATTAGTAGGGTCTCCTTTACATCCATACTTCTCAAGCCTAGGAATCTCAATTCCTTGTGGAATATGCGTTCTCAAGATCTCTAGAGATAATGGGCTACAATGGACATGATATGTGAGTGGAGCATTTTGACTTTGGCTAATGGTGGATATTTGTTGTTGCATGGATGAAAGGGTGTTAAAGAGTTTTGTAATGATGGAGTTGGTGTAAGTGGTATGAGGTGGAAGAGAGAATGGTATTGGAGTGTATGTAATGTTAGGAGAAGTGAAAGGAACACTAAGGGGGGTGAATGTAGAAGAGGGAACATTCGGTGCCGCAAAATAACTAGGAATTCAAGTTGGAATAATGAAAGAAGGATTCACATGACTAACTTGTTGCATGGTGGTTTTAACTTGAGGAGTGGTATAGGTGGGTATGGATGTAATGGTTGAAGGGGGAGGAATGTAATATTCTCCTTGGATCACAACAATGTTGGTTGATTGGGTTGTGGAAGGAACATGTTTGTTGTATATCTTAACTATTCTTTTCATAACTTGTAAGCCATTTTCACTTTCAATGAAGCGATGAATGTTTTCTATGGTATGTATAAAAATGGTGGAAATTTTTTCAAGACTTAAATATTGTTGTAAATGTGCAAAATCCCCATGAATACTAATGACCTTATCTTGTGGAATGGAACTAGTTTGTGTGTCAACATGCATTGGATGTGAAGGTAAAGGAATATTAGTGGTAGTATCCATGCTTAATGCACCATTGTCCATAATAGGAGTAGGATCTCTTGAGATCCCGAGTTCCACAATGAAAGTGTTGTCGCGGGAAGCCATGAGTCTAGAACTTCATCTGACTAAAGTATTATGAATAGGGCACGAAAAACTCATATAAGCACCACAAAGGGCAAGGTGGGTGGAATGTAATGTAATCTAGAAGTTCAAAATGCAAATAACAAGAATTCTATAAATTGAAACAAAAAAATAATAGAAAACTGAAATTTAGTAAATACCTAAAAATGCCTGAAAATGTAGTTTAAAATGTGTAGGTGGACTGATTCGCCTAGGGTGGTGAATTAGTCTAGGTATGATATTTTTTTATATTTTTCATAAAATTTAAAGTGATTTTAATTATTTTTAGATGCAAACTGAGGATGCAAATGCATATTTTCAGTTTTTGAATGATATGATATGCAAAAATGAAGTTTAAATGAGTCTTTCACTAATACAATTTGAGAAAGCCTAGGATGAAAAAACAAAACAAAACATAATTGAATATTGATGCAAAATTTTTGTGGTGTTCTATGTACTTCTCTTGCACTCTTAGTTTTTTTCACCTAAAAGGAGAGAGATAGAACAGTAAAATTGAGGTGGTTCACTCAAATAGAGGATTGTATGATATTATAAAGACTAAATGTAATGATGTAGATGCAACTATGATGAAATTTACTGATTATTAATGCAAAACTAATGTAAAATGCAATGTTTGAAAAATAGTGAGGTTTGCAAGAATGGACAAGAAACATGTACAAACAAAATCATAAATGAAAGAGATTGAAAGGACTACACCTGTAGATAGATTGTAGATTTGAGAAGATTTTGGAATGTTGGAAAAATCACTATTGATGACCCGTGGGACTCATTTTCCACTGATGGCAAATCAGTCCTACTACTAGTAGAATCTCCTGAAATAGGTTTTTAACTATCGAGAACTAGAATCTGAAAAAATCACCTTTTTCAACCCTAATGTGGGACTCATTCACCACTAATGGCGATTCAATCCTCCAAAATTTTGTGAAATCAAAGGTCAATTTCATAGCTCCAGATCTGCACTCGTCTTCTTCTTGGGTTGACGGAGTCAAATCTATAGAAAACGGACTTTAGATTGTCTCCACGCTTGAAATAAGGTTTGGTTGAATTGAAACATTTTGTTGGCTTGTTGACTACCTTTCAACACTTGATTTCTTAAAAAATTTGCATACAAAAGTCTACAAACACACATGCAAAAAGGGGAAAATGGTTAAGGGTTAGAGTATAGGGATTTTCCTTGGTCAAATCCCACTTTGGTAATCAAACCCTTAATAAAGAAATGAAATGAAATGAACAAGGAATGATGAATAAACAACATGCAAATGTCTTAAACTCACCACCACCTTGTTGAAGAAATCTGGAGATATGTCAATGGCTGCTCAAAGATGCTTGATGCAACAATGCTATGATGCTTCAATGCTTGAATGTGATGATTGAATGGATGATTGAATGCTTGAATGAATGAGAAGATGTGAAATAAGGAAAAAAAACACTTATTTATACATACTTATGCCCTAATAACCTAATAATACATCAACATAGTCTGACATGAGGTAATTTTGAATTATTTTGATTTTGGAGCCAAGAGGGACTCATTTTCCACCCATGGAGAATGGGTCCCACCTTGGGATTGTGAGTGGGTGTCAGAAATTCATTCACATTTAATGTTATTTGTTGGGTTTACATTCAAAAATACACTTAATTAAGTCTTATGAGTGCATTAAGGGGTGAAATGAAGCATAAGAAAGGTGTAAATAGTGAAATCAGGCCTAGAAAAGTATGGAATCTTGTTACAAAACTTTACAACACTTTAAAATAGGACTTGATAAGTGACGAAAAGATGATTTTTAGGTGAATTATAATGAGAACAGTCTAGAAAAGTGTAGAAATGTGTTACAACACTTCACAACACCTTCACAAGATGTCATAATTTGAATATCTAGGACCTAATGTGAATGCATAAGTTACATTACAACATTAAATCAAAGAAAAATAAGTCAAAAATTATAGGAGAAAGACCTAAATAACCATGAAAATGTCAATGATCTATTTTTCTATCGTACAGTTTCAAATTTTGTATTATTGCTGATAGCTATGAGTAATTACTTGTTCAATTCTTCTTTCTCTGTATTCATCATTTTAAGCTTGGCACTTTGTTATATAGTAATTATTGTACTAAATAACATCAATACAATTTGCATTTTTTGTCCTTTGATATGAAATATGGCAATATGCTTACAAACAATTTTCTTAAAAGATAAAATATGTCACAACAACCAATTGTAGGAGAAACCTACAAACCAAGTGTGAATGCACCTTTCATGTCAATCAATGAATCTCTCCACTATGTACATTGTTTTTGAATTGTCTCATTCACTTACAAAGTTAGTGATTGCTTATTTGACATAGTGCATGTTTTGCTTCATTTCCATTATACATCGAAAGAGCTATGCAATTGTCCTATGGATCATTTCTCTAATTGCCTTCACAACTGCTACACTATAGATTTAGGCTCCTATGACATTAATTTGCACCCGACATTGCTAAGAAAATTACATAATATACATGACAAAAAAATGTATCTATGAAGAATGAGGATTTTAGCCACATAGATCAACGATAGAGGTGAAAGTGGGCTTTGGGGTGACATATTCGATCTAAAATAGCTAGCATACTAGCTAAAAATACCAATATGAATTGGGTATTTAACATACAAAACAATGTACTTACATTTCAACAAGGATGTATGTAATCTTGCAATATCAATTCTTTTCCATGATACAATTTCTATTGCTGGCCACTATGAGCCTGTGTTTTCATGGATAAATACATACAATTGCATCCAGAACACCCAACCACATTTGTAGATCACATATTGCAACTTGGACAACACTTGAAACACAATATAAAATGTGTTCTATACACTTGGAATTTTTAGAGTGGCTACATTTGCTACTATATGTGGCAAAAGCATGTTTGCTTCTATAGCTTTTTTTCTTGCTGAACAATTTGATCCAGTTGCTTTGCAATTATTTATGGTGCAATCATTGGACAATACATTGACAGTTGAAAATAATTATGCATTATCTTTTTTTGACACTTTCGATCAATCTAGCATAGGAAGCAACAATCTTCTATTGTAAATACATTCATTGGTTTCCAAGATTGGAATGCCATATGCGTAATTGAAGGGTTTGAATTTTGTGCACTACGACTATCCCACATGTTTTCTACAAAAATACACATATGGAAAGCATCTCTAGATCCCAAAGCTGAAACATACTCTAATTACATGAAACCCAAGAAAATATGAACTTAATTTTCTTTCCAAGTAGCTCGGGACATTGTCATTATGAACTACTTGAACAAAAAGAATAATTGACCCACAACATCTATATCAATGATCCACTTTGTATTCAACATATGACAAAAAATTCTAAATCAGAAACAACAAACAATGTAATTAGTTCTCATAAAAAATAAGCTTCTACAACAATACACACACTAGCTGAATTAAAATCAAATCACATGAGACATTACACTCCCTAAAAGTGAAAATCTGTAATGCATAAACTTGTCTCATGCAAATGTCTTGTAGACTATAAATCTAGTTTTTTCCTATCCACTATCAATCTCACAAGAATAATTCATTCCTAAAATCCTACCCCAAATCCAATGTCTAAACAATCATTACATTCCTTAAAAAAACAAATGTGTAGTGCATAAACAAATTACGATTTGCATATGTAGCATAAAATTAATTTCTACAATCGTAGCCAAAATCTAACATAAAAAAAATCATTAAATTCTTTGAAAAAAAAATGCAGAGTGAACAAAAGGATCATTCATTACGTTTTCCAAAATTGAAACATAGGGCATATGCATATTCTATGGTTCAGAAGAAAAACACTAGTTGTCAACCAACAAAAGCAATACACATATGCACAAAAAATAATACAATCCAAAAATATATTAAATCATACTTGCAAATGATAAATGACACACCCACTCAACCATGCTCTCTTTGTGACATGCTTCATTTCCATCACAACATTCATAAAGTTGATGTTGCACTTGTAAATTATTTATCCTTGCTTTCTACCCAGATGGATGAAAAAAATATAGCAATAGGACAAAACATTTGTAAAAAATGTATAAAAGCCACATTAGATGGTAATATCCCATATTTTTCCATGCCCTTAAGAATAAGAAAAAGTACACAAATAGATGTTGTTCACTCTTTGAATAGTCTAGAGGAAAGGATTGTGTCTTTGCACATAAATTTTGTGTAGATCAGGTAACTCGGATATAAACAAGCACAATATGGCTTGCTTGGGACAATCATCAATGTTCCTATAGATTTTGATAAAGTGCAACAAGCATTTCCTAGGCAACCAAATGAAACCATGATAGTAGCAATTAGATTAAAGCAAAAGCTAGAATATGATAATGCATATGCACAAGGTAATGTTAGAACTGCTATAGTCATGAATGCATTAATTTCCCTATCCAAAACATCATTGTACACAAAAGAGAATATCTATATAAATAGAGAGTGCAATGACTTGTTGGAAAAGAGGACAAGAAAAATGCAAACATATTTTCAAACACAACCAAGTATGCAAGATGACACATCTAAAGATGATGAAGAACCAATAATTGAATGTGTTATACATTGGTTTAATGAAACACAGTCAATCAAATACCTTGACACAACAATCATTAAAATTGCACCATCATAAGGGTTTAACCTCTTGGTATTTTCCAAGACATGTATGCAGAGGAGATGAACTTTCTAACTTTTTTTATGGTTCAGCTTGACCAATTGATGTTACTAAAAAAATGACATACCAAAAAATAGAAAAATGGGAGCTTATGCATAAAGACAAGGACTTTGCAACACACATAACAAATATATTTTTAAAATCTATTAAAATTATTATTCACCAAGTATCCTCACTGGTATGGGTTTGCATATGTAAAATTGAATTGAAAGGTAACAAATTGCTTGCAAAAGATGTGCACAGTCCAACAAAGCTTGAAAAAATATTAAGATCTCCATTGGGCTATAGAACATTAAAAAGCATCTGGACCTCGCCATATTATCTAGAAAACACTAAACAAATAAATTTACAATGATAAGATAATTGGGACCTCCAACTTTTTTTGTAACATTAACAAGTGTTGAGCATTTCTAGCAGCCATTATGCAAAGCTTTGAACCAAATATCTATTTTGCAACAATCCAAGTCTAATGAAACTATAGAAGATAGTGACTTGGATTTTTAAATCAGAAAGAATCGAGTACTTTGTAATCATTATTTTAACCATACGGTCAATTTATTCTGGAAAATGATGCTAAAAAGCAATGAGATCTTTGGACAAGTCACGAACTATTCTTTTGTTACAAAATTCCAAAACTGAGGGAACAAGCATGCTCATTTTTTGCTATGGATAAAAGATGCACTTGTATATGAAATTTACTCAAATAGTGAAATAGAAAGCTTTGTGGAAAAGTATATTTCATGTGACTCACTACTACTAGATACAAATGTTTCCAAAATGCAAACACATCATCATACAAAGAGTTGCAAGAAATACAAAAACTCAAGTTGCATATTTAGTTTCACCTTACCTCAAATAAGTAAAACAACAATTTTAGAACTGCTTCCAATGCCCGATGCTACAACCAAGGAGAGAGAATTTTTTTTTTGGAAGCAATTGGAAAAAAAACATTACGCAAAGGAACATTCATTTCAAAGTTTCTTATAGGAATTGGAAATGGATGAAAATGAATACATTACAATGCTTTGATCAATGTTGTCACACAAAATTTTCATGTTGAAAAGAGACCCTTCTGAAATTTGGATAAATGCCTTTGCAAAGAAAGTGCCCAAATGACATGGTATGAAAATAAAAATACATAATTTATTTTAGATGTGTATGCTGCTAGATCTTATTGTAGCTCATATATGATGAAATAAGATACAACATTGTCTCTTTCATTTCAAAAATTGCACTAGCAATGCACTACTACTTATGATGGAAAGGTGCAATTTATATGAAAGCTTGGAAACACATTGCTTAACTATAAAAAAATATCCAGTCATGAAGTTGTTCATATCATTCTCTCATTTCCATTGTTTAAATACTCAAGGAAAACTTTTTTCGTCAATATTCAACCATTAGAAAGAAAAGTTCACATGTTAGAAATCCCTAAACTATTGGAAAAAGAGCAAGATGATTCTGAAAACATAATGTTTGCATCTATAATAGAAAAATACACACAACAACCAAAAGCTTTTGACAACTTTTCATTGGTTGAATACAACACTTTTTACTCCGCTGACTCTAGAAAGCCACAAAAAATAGAAACTCCACAGATCATACACTATGTAAGATATAATCTGCACATTGACCCTGAGAATTATTGAATTTTTTTTTTATGTTGTATGTGCATTTCAGATCTAGCGAGAAGACCTTGTTAATTGGATATGAAACATGGAGTGCAGTATTCAACACAACAAAAGCATAGATTGCAAAACTACACAAACTATTTCTAAATGGAGTGGCATTGATGAGGCCTCCAATAAAGCTAAAAATGATAACTAACTAGTGATAGAAATTGCAAATAAAATCCATAGATGCAAACAAGAGAATGGCATACAAAATTATGACATCATAAGTGACTTGAACCATATGAAAAATATAAAGCTCAAGGATTCTATCTGTAAAAAATTATTTTCATAGATTGCACATCCATTTCTACTAAGCAATGGAGAATACTACAAACTATGAAGGAAATTGAACAAAGAATAACAATCAATAGTAAAGGATATTTTATGAAAAAAAGAATTTCTTTGAAAAAACCATTGTACATGTTCTTGACAAGTGGAGTTGGCATAGGAAGAGCCTTCATAACAAAAGCAATTTTTGAAGCAATGATCTAATTCTATGATAAACAACTAGATAGTGATCCACTCAAGCCTAAAGGCATTATTTTTGCTTCAATAGGAAAAGATACATTCAATGCAGGTGGCATTACTGCACATTCAGTCTTCCAATTGCCATGCAATTCTTGAAAAATACTACCTTTGGATTCAAACACAATTGATGCCTTAAGCAAAAAATTAGAGCAATTGTAAATTATTCTTATTGATGAAGTGTATTGCTTTGAAAATGATTTACAACATTTATAGAAGACTTCCTCAAATCAAACACACACCAACAACACCTTTTAGAACCATAGATATCATATTTTGTGGTGACTTCTACCAAGCACAACCTATATACAATACTTGGATATTCAAAGAACCAATAATAGATAAGGAGAAAATTCCATATACTTTTTGGATTGACAATTTCAAGTGCTTTGAATTGCATATTATAATTAGACAAACAAATCAACACTTCATTTTCATACTTAATCGTGCTAGGATTGGTCAAAAAACCAATCAAGACATTGGCAACCTAAATGTAATGTACTATAAGACACATCCAAATGGTCCACAATTCCCATACTTGTTTTATTGAAATACAACAGTTGACATGCACAACAAAAATTTCTAGCCTACTTATCAACAAAGCTCTATGTTTTAGAGCGGATTGATAAACATGACACAATGATTGATAGCATTCAATTTCAACCTTAGAAATCATCATTTTCTAGCACAATTTTTCTCAAGCAAGACATTTTGGTAGAATTGATTGTTGGCAACATTAATACACAAGATGGACTAGCCAATGGTGCATATGGCATCTACAAATTTCATACAACCGAGTAAGAAGATATTGTTTGGATAGAATCCAATGATTCTACTATTGGAAAACTACGTCAACAAAAAATGCAAAGTCTATAGACAAACTGTGTTATGCCTTCTTGGCTACCTATAAAAAGATTCATTAGAAAAGTCAAGATAGGTACAAAAATACTCTCTCAAGCACAATTTCCTTTGTAGCTTGCATGCACATGAGGTATTCATAGCACACAAGGTCTCACAATGGACACAATTTCTTTTGACCCATGTAAGGTCTATCAACATGGTCCTATGTACACTGCCTTATCATGTGTAAGAAACACGGATTCACTGTATCTCATGCATAAACTACAAGAAAAAACCTTCAAATTTTGGAAAAAAGTAAATGGTTAAATGCAATGCCTTATGGCCTCAGCGCAGTGGAAAATACAACATAGCCTTTTCTCTATCTATCCAAGTCATTTTACCATGTTCTCTTTGAATACACATAGCTTTTCATTGCATGCACAAGAAATAGCCAATGACCATGATATGCTCCAAGAAACTATCCTTTTCTTCCAAGAAACCAAACACAATGTGCTTGACCACATTGGCTTCCTTCATAAAACATGCAATTACTATATTGCCATTATCACTAAAATATGCACCCTGTTGAATTTAGAATTCAAAAATCTAGTGAAACATGGGAATGATCCTAAGGTGTGAATACCTTAAATAAGACAAAACCTCCAGAGAAGGTCAGCTTCCTATCGATTATCACCTAACTACTGATTCTTTTCAAGGGAAAAGGGAAGAAGGATTAACTAAAAAAGAAATATGAAGTACTATAACTTAAAATAAAAGGGTGATACACCAAGCTAAAATAGAATATGAAGGTTTAGATTTCAATACTCTTAGTCATTAACGAAAGATACTAAAAAGCACAATCTAGTTATGTATGTTCATACATAAATATTTCACAGGATGGTTTGTGTGCACAAATCTTCAAAAGGGAAATTGCATTCACAATCCAAAGATAAATGTAAATTGAACACAACCTGTAACCTCTCTAGATTTTTTTTTTTTAGAAAAGCCATAAAGACATGAGACAAAGATACTAGAAATGAAAATACCTTCACAAGCAACTTGATCAATCACCTGAAAAATGCACATGACAATAAGAACAAAAGAGAAAAATTTGAATCCATAATGACCAAGGTGTTATCTGTATTTTAATTCTCCAAGAGTTACAAAACATGCAAAAATATTTGTCAAAGGACTATCAAAGTCACTAATACTTGAAAAGCATAATCTGAACTAACTCTAAAAGAGTTACAAAAATGATTAAGTAAGCAAGCTCTATAAATGCTTCCACCAAAAAAGGCTTTAGAAACATCTTGTGTTAGATGGAACTATAAGGCCTAAAATATAGTACCTATATTCTCTCAAAAAGAGCTCATGATGGATGAAAAAGTCATGAAAGACTTAATCAAACCATAACTACTTCTAAAAATGTCAAAATGGAGTCTACATGCCTAAATTAGCTCCAAATTTCTCTAAGAAGTAAAAAAATATACTCCTAGATGCTCTCCTCATGTCTTCCAACTGAAAATAACCCTCGTCCAATGTTAGCATGTCATCAATATAAGCATATCCTTATCCCCCTATCTGATGAAAGCAAAGTCTTTAATCACTTCATTTATTTTTCTTTTGAAAATAGTATTTTTAGATTAAGTTATTTATAAATATCACTTAACTAAAATACTTTATATTTTTAAAAGCAAAATGCACAAAATAAAGGTGAACAAGTTTAAGTTGACTCCTTCAACTCATTTGAAAAAAATTACTAAGGCATGAAACAAATAATTAAACCCATAGTTTAATAGTTCATATTGCATTTTTAAATTTTAGGCAAAAAATGCCTAAACTTCATCGACATTCACATTATGGTTTGAAACCCTAAAATAAAAAAGAACCAAGGCATTATCTCATTTCATTTTAGAAGCTTTAAGAAGAAGTTAATTCTGCTAACAATGAGGGTTTTCATCTGGAGCATGATTATGGCAGATTTCTAGACAATAAAGAGGGATTCTTTCACAAATTCTAGCAATGAATGACATGCAAAAAACCTGCGGTAAGCTTTTTGAAAAAGAATTTTCAGCTATTTTATCCATTTCTGAAGGTAAAAAGGCTCGAAATCGAGCTCCATTTTTGCATAAAAATGAATAAAAACCCCTATATTTTATTTTCTGTGCATTTTTTAATAAATTCTCATGAATATTTGCTTTCCTTGCTAGTCAAATTTGATTTCATTGATTCTCTTTATGGTTGTGACCCTCAACATATTACAGGTGTTTTATTTCTCTAGTATTTCTATCTCAAACCTATTCTTAGGTTCAATTTCATCAATACGTGCATTTTCTTGATTTGTTTTTTCATGCCATGGTCATGCCCATTGTAGAGAGTCCTCTGAGATTGTTTCTGAGTAGTGGTACATTCGTTAGCAGTATGGTAAATCTCTAATATACTTTTCTCATGCATCTTTTGAACATTTTTTTAATCCTCTGTTGATTTTGCCTTCTTGGCCTGAACTCCCTCATTCTGAATACTCACATTTTTCTCTATGGCCATCTCTCTTTTGATGATTAGTAAATAAATAGGTTTGCTAAATGATTTGATGCCATTGTATAGAACGTGATAACACAAAAGCTCTATGTATTTTCCATTCTTTCATGAGTATTATCCTTCATGGTAGATGCTCAAGTTGACCCATGTGGGTATTCTAGGTGCTTACTATCTGGTACTGAGGGTTTGAAATTCCTTTTTTTTTTGGATTTTTTGATATTGAATATCACTATGCAGGTTGAAGCTTACCTCAAAACCTCAACTTTAAAGCCCCATTATTTTTCTTTTCTGGTTTACTCCTTCATTTTACAGGAAAACATAAGTTAATTTCGAGCTCTGTGGCTCGATCCTTATGCTTTTAGATCTCCATTTTTCTATATGAATATTTCCTAAAAATAAAAGCAATCAAACTCTTATATTCTGAGCTTGACCTCCTATAGATAGATTATACTTCAGAAATTTTGTTCCTATGGATATGATGAAATGACAGCTATGAAGTTTGTAAAGGTTTCTCTACTTTTTGATTAACAAGTAGAATAATACTATGAGTTAATCCTTGATATGTGACCATTTCATTACTGTATTTAGAACTCTTCCTGCTTATTATCATAAAGATTCTTCCTCCAATGCTTTTAATTATCTTGTATTGAGATCCCTAAGATTTGCAATTTTCTATGACAAGATAACTTGGTATCTTTTATGAACTACCCCTTTTGGAAAATATTTGTCATTTTACTCTTATATTTTCTATTTTCATACTTTTACTAATGTATTATAAATTATCCCTACTTATGTAAATTATGCCTTTGAATAAGGTTGTATATGCGTGCTCAAGCTCCACTTCAAGGATGAGTCAATCCTTTAATTATTAGATGGAAGACTCTCAAAGACATCAATGTAGTGATATTATTGATTCTTTGATTACAGTATCATGTTTTCTCTCATTCTTCATGGAAGAACTTTGCTCTTATTGTAGCATCCCTTTGAAGCCAAGACATACATTCCATTGCTTCATATAATGAAGGTTAATAAAGCATATTTGTGGTTGTCAACCAGCAACAAAATCTTTGTGCACTCTGATATTATGCCGAAAGCTGAAATTAATATATGCTACTTTTTTGTTTCCTTCATGATAACTTGGTGACCTTTTTACTTTTTCTCAATATGATGATAACCTTGGTTAAGCACATTTATTTCTGACAGAAAGTCAATATGAATAACTTTTATTCACTTTCATGAAGTATTGAACCCATCCTTTATTGTTATCATCATAGGAAACAATAGAAAACAAATGTATCTCTTGATAAACCACCCGTGCAAATTTAATGTCATGATATTATTGCTGCTCTGTATTGCATTTATGACTCATTAATTCATGATGTCTTATGATTTCTTTTGAATTACCTAAACTAATCATCCATGATCTTCTTGTTTAATGATATGTCTTCTATGATAGTAATAAAAAAGATACTACGATAGTGATATATGGTTGTTCAAGTAAATCATGAGGTGATTAATTCAATTCAATGTTTTGTCAAGAAACAAAAACTAATAACATGCTGAGCTCAACCCTTGTGAGAGCCACATTTTAACCAACATGTTTAATCTGATAGTTTATATCAGAATCACAAATGCACCTATATCTTCACATGAAGCAAACAAGTTAGAAAAACCATGTATATTTTAGTTGTGTTTGATGACTCCAATGGTTTTTTGGGACACGTAAAATGTACACATAACTTATTTAATACACATTATGATTGGTTTATGTATGCATATAGTGAATGTGTATATAATATTTTTAATTAGTCATTGCTTAGAGCATGATCTAACACCATTTTTACTAACATATGCAGGACTAGGAGCTGTATGGAGCTAGAAGGGATAGATGGAGCTCAAGACAACAACAAGACAAAAGGCCCATGAGAACAAGTCATTCATAGGAAATGGCTTGTGTCAATCTCACAGCTTGTGTGAGATAATGTACACTTCTACATTCAATAAAGATTACTCTTTTCTAAAAAGATCATAATTTTTCTTCGGTTACATGCATGTGTATGAATGCAGTAATTTGTAGTTTTAATTTTTTCTAGATTGTTTCATTTATACATATGAATGTAATGTAGGAAAGCTAATAAAATGTACCTCATTTTCTTAGTTTAAAATAAAAAACTCCACCTAATTGAGCCTATGAGTGAGAATATGGTAACATTTTTGGTGAAATTTGTTGTATGATTTCCTACTAAACATTCTGACCAGTTGCCTAGACCTATCCTTGGGCATGGAGGCACGCAGAAACTAGGCTCATGACTTAGGAAAATAGATTCAGAACTTTTGTAACTCAAACTTGATAGTATGAATGACACCTTGGAATTTATTATCTGGTTGTGCTAAAAGGAACTTAGGGAATGAAACTTGCAACTAAACTATAGTGCAACAACACTTTATTGAAAGTAGAAAACTTAACCTAATATTTATAGAGGTAGATCTACCTCAAAACAATGTTTGAGGTGAATCCCATGAATTGGGATTGGGAAGATTTCTCCATCCAACTCTAATAACTGGAATGCGTTATGCTCCTTGCATTCGACAATGACAAAGGGGGCAGTCTAGAAGTTTTCAAACTTTGAATGCTTACTTGGCCTACTCTTTAGTACATCCCATTTGAGAACATCACCTTCATTGAAAATTCTATATGTAGCTTTCTTATTAAATATCCTTTTTGTTTGGAGTTGATGATACTCCAAAGACTTCATTGCTTTTTCTTTCATCTCTTTAAGCTCCATGAGCTCAACATATCTAATGACATTAGGTCATATTCTTCAAGCATTTCCAAATAATGTACAATGTCAAGAGCTGGAAGCTCTATAGATAAAGGAAATCTTGCTTCTTTTCCATAAACAAGTACATATGGATAATTTCCAACTAACCTCTTAGGGGTTATTCTATTTTACCAAAGTGTAGATTTCAATTTGGTGTGCCAAACTCTCTGATTCTCCTCCATAGTTCATTTAATGATCTTGATCAGATTTTTATTTGTACTCTCAGCCAAACCATTACCTTGTGGGTAATAATTTAAAGAGGTATTCAGATGGATTCCATCTCTTACAAGCCAATTTTTAACTCTTAATTCCACAAATGCAAGAGCATTATCTGAAATGATGGAATCAGGAACTCCAAACCTGGTTACTATGTCCTTATAAAAGCTCAAAATAGAAGACTCATTAGCTTCTTTCAAAGCTACTGCTTCTATCCAATGTGTAAAATAATCAATTGTTGTAAGTACCCATTTGTGACCAGCACTGGAGGGTGGATTTATTGGTCGAATAAACTCAATGCCCAATCTCATGAAGGGCTTCATAACCTAAATTGGCTACAGAAAGAGAAAATTTTACACATTTCTTTGCCCAAGCATGGGCATCATTGAATAATCTTGGCCAATAATAATCAACTCTCATAATTTTCTAGGCTGTTGTTCTTGGAGCAAAGTGACCTCTTGAAGTTCCATCATGAAACTCATGAAGTATTTTTTCTATTTGATCAATACACCTTAATAAAACACCATTCAAATGCTTCCTGAAAAGAATGTTATCAATCAAAACATATGGAATTGACTGCAAGCTGAAGTATCTTCTTTTAGCTTTATCTAAACTAGGTGGGCATTCACCAGTCTATAGAAAATGGGTCATATCTTGAACCCAACTTGCATCTAATATAGGTACAACATTTGAGGCTCATCATCATTAACTAAAATAGTTTATGATTTTGTTTTATGTTCCTCTTTAGGAGTTGAGGCTAATTGTTCACATAATCCTCTACCTCTGAAAAGTTTTATGATTTTGATGTCAACATCAAACTCCATAACTCTTGTGTTCCACCCTGCTCTTTTCTCACTCAAGTCTTTGCTAAGTAGAAGTTCTTTCACACTAGGCTGTGCAACCATAATGTGTATCTTATTGTTGAAGATTAGAGGCTTAAAATTCTTTAGAATTCTAATCACAACAAGATCATGTTTCTCAACAAATGTATATTTTTGCTCATAATCAGCTAGAACTTGACTGAAAAAGGCTATTGGTTGCTCTAAAACATTATTATTTTTCTGAACCAGCATAGCAGAAATTGAACTAATGCTACCAAAAATATATAGAATAAAATCCTTCAAGACATCTGGATTTACTAGTGTTGGGGCTAATGCTAAAGCTTCTTTGATAGCTTCAAAACATTTTTCAGCTTCTCTAGTCCAACTGAAAACTACATTCTTCTTAAGCATGGAAGTCAAAGGCTATAACAGATTTGCAACATTAGGTATGAACCTTCTCAAAAATTTGATTCTGCCTAAAAAGCTCTATAGTCCTTTCTTATGATTGGGTAATGGCAGCTGAAGTATGGCTTTGACTCTCTCAAGGTCAATAGTAATTCCTTTCTTTGACACTATGTTTCCTAACAATTTACCTTCATGAACAATAAATATATATATATTTTGGATTGAGAGATATACCATTCTCTCTGCATTTTTCAAAAAACTTGCATGAGATGTGATAATTGTTCATCTACATCTTTAGAATATACTGTTATGTCATCTAAATAAACAAGCAAAAAATTTTGAATTAGATTTTGAAACGTCATAGCCATGGCCCTCTGAAATGTGGCACCAGTGTTAGATAAGCCAAAATGCATTGTCTTGTAGGCCATAGTGCCCCACTTTTTTTATAAATGTTGTCCTATATTGGTCCTCTTCCTTGACTAAAATCTGGTTATAACCAGAATAACCATCTAGAAGAGAAATTCTCCCTGAACCAACAACAGCTTGAAGAATCTGTTCCATGAAGGGTAATGGATAAAGATCTTTTAAATATGCTCTATTAAGATCTCGTAAATCTACACATAATCTTATCTTCCCATTTTTCTTTCTAATCGAAATAAGGTTAGAAACCCATGAGGTGTGTTTAATTGGAAATACAATACCCCCCTTAACTAACTTAGTTAGCTCTTTAATCATTAAAGGATCAATCTTGGGGTTCAAAGGTCTCTGCTTTTGTCTAACAGGCTTAGCATCAGGTTCTAATTCAATTGTATGCTAAACAATATGAGGGTCAAAAATCTTTAAAGCAGAATATTTCCATGCAAAAACATCATGAAACTCTTGGAATAAAGCAATAAAAGCCTTCCTATCTTTAGCTGAACAATTTTCTCCTAACTTAAGTAGCTTACCTTTAAATATTTCAGTTTCCTCAACGATCTTCCTTGACTTGAATACTAAATTTACTTTTCTTAAGCTGATCATCAGTGTTGAAAATAGACTCCAAGGTAACTAAACCTTTGGGGAATTTATTTGTTCTTAGTTATATGTCCTGATCATCATACTGTTGTTTAAGCTTTTCTTGATTTACTATAGAAAATTGATCCTCTTTAAGGAGAAAAGATAAAATATGTTCATCACTGTAAAATAATTGCTAGTGAACATTGTTATATGGAATGGAAGGTTTGATTACTACTTTAGCATACTTATGTACCTTCTTCTTGATATCATGTGGGATATCAAACTATGCACCAATGGCAACAAATATGTTTGCATGTTTTTTTTTATTTCTTTGGATAGAAACCAAGTTAAAGGCATCAAATACCTCTATTATATCCCACACTCTATTCTTGTAGGACTTCAATGAATCATTCTTAGCAACATTTAGGCCTCTATCCTGATTAACAATCAACTCACTATCACCATATACCTTCAAGCAATTTATTCCTCTCTTCCTTTCCCATTCAAGACCTTGAATAAGACTCTCATACTCAATAGTGTTATTAGAGCATAAAAAAGAAAAACAAAAGACTAAAAAATATTTATCACCTTGTGGAGAAACAAGCATTGCACTTCCACTAGCTCCATTTTTACTTCTGGAACCATGAAAATACATCTCCCAAAGTTCATTTTTCTATTCTCGCAACTGATCTATACTCTTTTCAAGGTTTGGAACTTCTGCATCAGGTTTATGCAGCACATAATTACCCATACCAATATCTTCAATGAGGTCATCAGGACTATCCATTACATTTTATGTTTCCCATTCATGTAACAACACATCAGGTACACTCTCAACTTGCAACTCTCAAGCAAAAATATGTTCACTGTCACTAAAAACAATACAATTTGTGTCTACAAAAGTTAGAACAACATTAATCACACTTTGATTATAAGACTATATGATCCTTGGCCAATTTTTCAGACTTTATGATAATATTAGTTCCATATCTCATTCTAAACAACATACGTGACCAGTCAGCAAAAACATAACCTCCTATCTTAGTTGTAAAGTCTCTTGAAAGGCACAAGGCAAAGAAAGGTGGTAGATCTATGACACATATATCTTGTGGAACTAAAAAATTTGGACAAGCATGAAGTGTAAGGCTCAAGCCATTGATGAAACCTAAGGTATTGACTGAGGTTCCATCTAACTGAATAACTCCTTTTTCTAAAGGCTGATATTTTAGTCCTAGTTTATCTGCAATCTTCTTTGGCATTACAGAGCTACTAGCTCCACTATCTACCATACAATTATGTACTAATTTATCACCTATAACTACTGATACATAAAATGGAGGTGGTTTGATTTCCTTATCTTTTTCCTTGTTGTGTTGCTTATCATCTTGAGGATCATTTGCTAAAACAATCCTAACTTGACCTATTGATGGTTCATCAGACACTTTCAAATTTGATAGAGTTGATCGTAACATGTCTTTTTGACCTGGGATAGCTAATGAGTCCCACATTGACATTGTTACATTCATCTTTTTCATGTTATCAATGATGTTATAAGGCACAACCAAATTTACCTTTTGATGGGCCTTTACACCAGTATGATCAACTTGCATGTGTGGTGGCTCCTTGGCAGCAAATTGCTGATTTCTCTACAAAATGCGAGGTACTTGCGATGTAGATGGTTCTGCAACTATTGCTTTTCCTTTATTAGCTATTTTCTCAAGCTCTAAAGCTCTTTTCTTTGCTCTTGTGTTTGTTGTAACTGAAGAATCATCTACATTAACTCCAAAAAATTCTTCTCCCTACCAATTAAGCAAAGTAGCATCATTTGTAAGTTGCTCCTATTGTTGTGGAGCTCCATCATTAGGTACATTATATTATGAGCTTGAAGAATTTTGCACCATTAATTCCTGATTTATATTTCCATTAGAGCATGTGGTTGGTTGCATAGATAGCAACACTCATAATCAACATCAAGATAATTCTGAACAGGAACAAGGTCCGTAGCTGCACTAACAAGTATTGGATTATATGCTTGAAAAGGACTTATGTTCACATTCTATCTTGGACCTTGGTATTGATTCCTATTGCCTTGGTACTGCTGATTCAAAGCTTTACCTTGCTGGTGATAAGGTTTGGTATAAGTTTTCTACTTCTCTAAACTCACCAACTTATTACCAAAAGTATGTAAAATATTTTCAATCTTTTCCTGACTCTCTTTAATTTCCTACAACTCCTATGATTGAGTTGGGACTAGAACTTCTTGTTTACCACCAGTTGGTAATGCTGGAACACCAAGAAACAGTGCAAAAGGTGGTATCTACAGTGGCATATTAGGATAAATATCTAGAAAAATATGCATTGGTGGCCTAGGAGCAATTTTACTTGCTTGAATTAAATAGTTTTCTGCTTTGATTGCTGTCTCATATGCATCTGGTAAAGACACTCCTCCCATTGATTGTGTCATGATAGCTACATCATAGTTGAAAGCTTTTAAATAATAAAAGAATGCATATTTAGGAGGCCTCATTGTAGCAGGGATTCTGTCATTTGCTATTGAGGGGCTCTCTTTATGGTAGTCAGCTACTTAAACAAGGAAAAATTATCTAATCTATCCTAAAATTGTTTATGTTGTTTATCTCCCATTTCATCCCAAGTTACAATGGTACCAACTGCTATGCTTTCGAACCACTGCAAAGCCCTTCCTTTGAATGATTCAGCAAGTAGCCTTACAACTACATCCTCTTGAGTTATGTGGTGAAGACCACACAATGAAGCAACATCCCTTATGTGCTCAAAGGGTGTTGTTTGATCTTCCCCAGTGAAAATTTGTAGGCTTTTTAAGGTAGCAACTGGGATATCTTTGTGTTGTGCAAGATTTAATGGACTGCCTCCATTAAATGGCACAAAAGGTTGGTTTCTAGTAGCCATTAGATGTGGCTGAGATGGATTTGTTTGAGTATGAATAGTAGGAAATGAAGCAGCAAAAATTGAAAACATAGGTACAACACCTGAAGAAGCAGCAAATGTAATTTGCTTTGGGTTGCTTAAGGATGATCTTACAGTTCTAAATCTTGGTGAAGAAGAATGAGTCTCACTTTTCTTTTTAGATGGTCTACCTATTCTCTTTGGTGGTGAGAATAAAAAATCTTTCCTAACACCATGTGGTGTTAACTAAACTCTCTTTGATGTAGGAGTTCTCTTTACTATCCTGCCTCGTCTTTTGGGTGGTGACAGCTGCAAATACTCAAAATCCTTGGGACTCCTTGTTTGTATTCTTCTGATGTGTTGTAACATCACTAAATTTACTACTCTTTCACCTCATGGAGTCACCAGATATACTAAAATAATCTCTAAAAAGGTCAAAAAATCACTAGTTGCACATCAAACTAGTGAAATGCATTGATGGAAATGTCCCATCGAACAAGCCAAAAATTTTATAGCTAAAATCTGCACCCTGTTGAATTTAGAATTCAAAAATCTAGTGAAACATGGGAATGATCCTAAGGTGTGAATACCTTAAATGAGAGAAAACCTCTAGAGAAGGATGGCTTCCTATCGAATATCACCTAACTACTGATTCTTTTGAAGGGAAAAGGGAAGAAGGATTAACTAAAAATGAAAGTTGAAGTACTAAAAATTACAAGAAAAGGGTGATAGACCAAGCTAAAAGAGAATATGAAGGTTCAAATTTTAATACTCTTAGTCATTAAAGACAAATATTGAAAAGCGTAATCTATTTTTGTATGTTCATACATAAATATTTCAGAGGATGGTTTGTGTGCGAAAATCTTCAAAAAGGAAATTACCTTCACAATCCAAAGATAAATGTAAACTAAACACAACCTGTAACCTGTATAAACAAAATTTTGCAAAAAGGCATAAAGACGTGATACAAAATTAATAGGAATGAAAATACCTTCACCAACAACTTGATTAATCACCTGAAAATGCAGAAGACTACAAGAACAAAAGAGCAAAAATAT
>VDFB02274714.1:12225754-12323590 GCA_007258455.2 Sequoia sempervirens
AGATTGGGAGAGGGTGGGACAGAGTGTGAGGGAGGGAGAGAGGGTGGGAGAGTTAGAGAGAGTCAAAGAGCATGGGAGAGGGTGGGAGAGAGTGGGAGAGAGGGTATCCTGACTTGAAAACACCATTTTTTTGAATGAGAAAATTCAAAATTTTGTTCATGCAACAGTATCCCAACTTCTTATTTCTATTTACCCCTTCCACACACATCTTCACATTGAAAAGACACTAAATATGATCCATTCCACCGACCTACTAGCCCTACATCAGTGGAATGGCTAAGAATCACTTTTTAGACTGTCAAAACAATTCTAAGGAAACCACAAACTAAGACTTAGGAAACTAAGTTCAAATTAGATTGATTATTTGAATTACAATTCCTACAACTTTCAAGAATGAAAGAAGTCTCTTTCCCTAACAAGAATCAAATCTTAGAATGCTTGAATCACTATGCAGCCTGAAAACAAGAATAGAAAAGCTTTCCAAAATAACTGAGCAAAAGTTTTTTTATTAATTTTAATGGATTTTTCGGATACAAGATCTTCCTTTCGCGAGTTTACAGTTATTTTTAAAGGTGTCTAAACAAGTTGAAATAACTACCTCTTCATCTTCATCAACCCATCCTTTCCCTTCCACAAAAAAGACTCTTGGCTCACCCAAACAGTTGATCATTGCACTAAGATGTGCATATTCAATCAAAAGTTAAAATTCATAAAACTTAGACTAAAAGAGTGGAATATCCAAGTCTTTAGAAACCTTTTCAAAGAAAGGATCTCCTTGAAAGTAGAATGGCTAAGATCTAAAAAGACCTCTCAAATGATTTTCTTACATCCTAATAGAAGAAGAGAGGAATCTCATAATTCAATTGGATGGTGTATATAGTTTTAAATAAATCTATTGGAGACAAAAATCAAGGATTAAATGACTTAAATAAGGTGTAAAACCAAGTTTTTTCATTTAAAATGCAAAATTAGAAGGCAAAGAAACATAATATGAAGATTGAAGATGGAAAGAGGGAAAGAGGGAGGGAGTGGGAGAGAGATATGGGGTAGAGGGTTAAACGTAGAGGGTAGAGAGTTTAAGGGTTTAGAGTTTAAGGGTATAATTTTCCTCTAAGAAGAAAGTCGGCAAGACCTTGCAGATGTCTTATTGACTACCAGTGCATTTTGTTCAGTAGGCATTTGTGTTTCCCATCGGCAAGACCTCGGGGATATCACAGCGAGTGGAGTTCACATGCAAACACATGTCGGCAAGACATCGATCATCGTCCCGGTGACTGGGAGTTTCCCATTGGCATGAAAGTTTCCTTCGGAGCTAAGGCATCCATGTGTTATCTTCTCTTTCAGGAGAAGCAGAGTAGCAATATTTTGTTTGCATGTTGTTGTGCCAAGACACACATCAACACTTACTAACATCATTAAAAGGCAAGTTTATAATTATAAAAATTTAACATTAGAATTATTTAACATTTGAAATATAAAATTTAAATATTATATTATAATAGTTTATAATTTACTTATATAGTATTTTGGATAATAGAAACAATTTTGATTGATTTAATATTTTTCTAAGTTCATTATTGATTTTTTTAAAATCTTATAAATATAATTTATATATCTTTAGTAATATTACGAATTTAAAATAATAATGAATATTAGACATCTTAGATTTTTAGTATAACTTAAATATTAAAAATTTAGTAATACAAGTTTATAAATATAATATATATTTTTTTAAATAAAGATTTAAAGATTATTATATATGTATATTTAAAGATCCATAGAATTATCTTTTTAACTATGAAATTAATATGATTAATTTCATATATAATTTTATCTTATCTTATCTTTTTAACAATTTTTTGGTATCCTGCATAATTTGTTTTCTATAAGTATCATGTTGTATACTCTTTATATGGAAGGTAGTGTTTTTTCATGAAGCTTAATAATTTTTAATAATTTTTAGTCATTTTAAAGATTTTTAATTTTTTATAAAGATAGGTATATTTAGACTTTTGATGGCTTATGTACAATTATCCATATTCTTTTATTTATTATATTTTTTGCAATATCATGTTAATCTTGATTAATCACATTATTTGTTTGTCATTTTTATTTGTTTTGTTGAAAAATATTTTATCTTTACTTTACATCTATCATAATTTCAAAATTATCAAATTTAAAAATTATAAATAAAAAATTATTTTTATTAATCTCTTGAAGTACGTAGGTCCTAATCTTTTGTAGATTAATAACTATCTAAATAGCTATTTCTTTCCTTTATTTCTATAAATGTGTCTCATGTCTCTATTGAAATTTATGAGATGTGTATGTAATTCTTAGCACAACACTCTTAGAGATTAGGATTTATTTTCACATTTATCTATTTTCTTATTGTTCCTGTTAGTGGCTAATTAAATCTTCATTGAAAACCTACAAAGAGCTTGGCTCCTTCATTCTCAAATATTGTCTAATTTCTTGATGAAAAATCATTCACATTGATTCCCAATATTGTGCTCCTTGCATAATACATTTATAAAATGCACTTGGTAATTTAGTATGTGGTTGAAATATTAGAGTAACAACAAATGGTTCTTTTCATTTTTGGCACATGATTGGCCATTTTTACTATGTTAAATTTTTATTCTCACTTTTATTTTCATGGTTTTCATGTTGTCAAATTTTCATACATTTCTTAGTCTTTTTAAAAAAAATAAATGAAGGTTCTATTGTGATACAATCTTGCTAAATATCATGTATAAGAAAGTACAATATATAAACTACCCAATTATAGAGTATAACAACAAATGAATTTAAAAATACTACATAGAAACAAGGTTTAGAATAATTCAAAATAGAGATACCATTCTCCTACAAATACTATATATAGAAACCCTATGTAGCCACACTTTCACCCTCAAAATCAATAGAATAAATTCTCATACATTGTTTCTATAATGAATTTAGAGAATAAATTATATGATTTAAATTCAATAATGAATTTAGAAAATATTAAATCAATCAAAATTGTTTCTATTATCCAAAATACTATATAAGTAAATCTTAAGCCCAATCTTAAGCCTAACAATAACCCTACGTGAACACTTATCCTAATTCAACCTTAACCCTAATTTAGCCCAGACCATAACCTTAACCCTAACCCTAATTGAACCCTAACCCTAATTAAACTCTAGCCATGATTGAAATCTAACCCTAATTAAACTCTAGTCGTAAGTGAACCCCAACACTAACCCTATTTGTCCCTAACCCTAGTATCTCACAAATACAGGATCAAGACCTTTCCAACTCTGGTAAACCTTATTGGATAGTGATAAAAGCTACCTTATCTTTCATTAAGGTAGAAAAAATTTGTTATACAACATGCCCCTTGAAAATTGGAGATAGGCACTGCAAAAAGAAGGTAAACACTAATGAAAATGGTTAGTGGTATTGTGGAAGATGTGATAAAACTTTCCTTGAATGTGATTATAAATATATAATTCAATGCAAAGTGGAAGACCATACTTCATTCACTTGGATTACAACTTTTGAAGAAGTGGCAAAAGAAATTATGGGTGTAACAACAAAAGAATTGAACATTTTGAAGCATGAAAAACAATATGATGTTAAGTTTTCACACATTATACAAAAGGTCCTTTTCAACAGATATATCTAAGTTAGTTAATGTCATTTTGTCATGATATACTTGTTTGATGCTGTCAATACTAAATCTAATGATTGATGAACATTTTTTCTTTTAAATTTATTGTTATAAACAAGTTGGTATGATTTCAAATTTCAATGTGTACCCTTATATATGGGAATTGAGATAAACAATGACACAAACAATAATGAAATCAAATTGATTGCTTTCCAAATTCATATTCATGAAAATGTAAGCATTTTTTCAAGTCAATAGGCATCTTGATAAAGATAACTCTCAACGTGTTTTACATATATTATTAATTAATATGGGTATGCTAGTTAATTAAATTATTAACTATATTTTATTTGTATTATATATTGAATTGTTAAAAGATGTAAAAATCTTAATACTAAATATATAGGAAAATGGTTAAAAAATTACATATTTTTCAAAAATAAAATATTAATATCTTTCTCTCTTATCTCTCTCTCTCCCTCTCTCTATATCTCCTTATATCTCTATCTTGCCATCTCTCTCTCTCTCTCTCTCTCTCTCTCTCTCTCTATATATATATATATATATATATATATCCCCCCTCTATCTCCCTATCTCTCTATATATTTATTTCTCCCTCTATCTCTCTCTATATCTCTATCTATTTTTATCCCTTTTCCTCTCATTCTATATTCATCTCTACCTCTATATATAGGGAGAGATACAAAGGTGAAGCATTGGACCTTCCCAAAGATCCACCAATCTCAACACTACTCCCAACTATTTTGAGCATTTCAGTACATAGTGTATGCTAGATAAGGAGGCATGTGTCAAATCTCATATTTATTGATGCAAAATAGGTCCAAAGTCACAAATTTGATGTAGAGTTAGTTATAGTTTTGTAGAAAATTTCAAGTGCCACATAGAGCAAAGATATTCCAGTTTTTTATATCATCATGTCATCAAATTTGGCACTTCATCAACATTTGTATCTTCATCAACATTAACAAAAGCAAAGGTATGTACTTGAATCCCTTGCATTTAAATTTTTCTATATATATAAATATTTTAATATTTTCCCTCGAATCCATAATATATATATTAGTCTGTATTTATTTATTGCAATAAACAATTAACCTAAGTAATACATTAAGAATTCTAAGGATTTGTGCTTGGAAAAAATGCATAACAATTTTTTTTGTTGGATGTAGTGTTGTATAGTTTAGAAAAGCTCAAAATATGAATAGGATTTTAAGGCCATATATTATGGTAGCTTACAATACAAATTAAGGAAGGAAATCTATTATCAATTTTAATCTACAATTTAATACCATATGAAAAATCACATGTAGTATTATCTAAAACTAATTCTTGACATATTAATTTTATAAAATACACTTACCATACAATAAACTTCTCCCAAGAAAGAAACCCTAAGCGAACATTAATTGAACCCTAATTGTAGATTCATAACTCTAATCATAACCCTAAGGGAACACTTATTGAACAGTGGTCCTAATTGTACCATAACCCTAACTTTGAACTATAGTTGAACTCTAATCCTAACCCTAACACTAATTCTTATCCTAATTGAACCTTAACCTCAACCCTAATCTTAACCTTGACCCTATTTGAACTCTAATTGAATTCATAACCTTAATTAAACCCCAACCTCATCCTCAATCCTAACCCAAATTGAACATTAATTGAACCCTAAACCTAACCCTAAGTGAACACTCATCCTAATTGAACTCTTAAACTTTGTAGTTGAAAATATTAAAGGGCCTTAGATTTTCCCATTCATCGTCATTTATCATTCAATTCCTAATAGAACTCCAAAAATTTATACTTTTATAATTTTTTTAATACACACCTAATATTAAGGGTTTAGAGTTTAAGGGTTAAGGGTTTAGGGTTAAGGGGAGAGAGATAGAGGGAGTAAGTGAGTGACCCATTTACATATTATTCTTTTATTCTTCCTTAGTTAAATATTTAGTTACCCATTTACTATTAGTAGAAATGACCCAAGAATTTAATAGAATAGACTACTCATATAATACCTTGCATTATGGAGCTCAATTCTCTGATATATTACTACTTATCAAATCCTTTGTAAATAATTGTAAACTTATGACTCCATTTAAGCATTTAATTGATTTTCTTGAATCAAAGAAAAAACATAGACACACAATTGAACAAATTCTCAAAAGAAGAATGACAACTTCATTAACTTTTCATTCAAAATTCACTCAAATCCACATAAGGAGAGAAAATATATTAGAATTATACGTTTATTCATGCTTATAAGTCATATTTGCATGCAATTTAAGATAATTTGCATATATTCATCCAAAACTCAAAATAGGCTATCTATTCTATTCTGTTCGCTTGGGGTTTTAGCAGCCAATGGCACCACAGATATCACTTCCTCATCAAAGGACAGATATCTTTCTACCCATATATTCAACTCAAAACCTAGCTAGAGCTTTCATCAGTTCTCTCCCTACAAATGAGCCTTGAATTCCCTTTTATATGACAAGGCAGCAACAAGCTTCAGGCTCAAATGTAATCAATGTTATTAGGTTTCCACAATCCATAAGAATATGAGAGAGCAATTTCTGGATTAGATTGTGTAAGATTGATGGAGAGGTTGATTGTTATTCCGTGATCCATCATCAGGATAGAGAGCTCTCTATCCTGATGATGGATCACGGAGTGTGATCCGAAACGTCGATCCAAAAAAAGCTTACACAATCTAATCCAGAAATTGCTCTCTCATACTCAAATGTAATTTCACCACAAATTTTCATTTGAACAAAATCTCCATTGCATTTGACTTTCATTTCAAAACTTCCCACACATTGAATCTGCAAAACATAGTGGTGCACAAACTGGGGAATGCTAAAAGAATAGGGAACACAAATTGTCATCAAATTCCCCTTATCACTAGGCCATGCAAAAAAAACCAAGAAACCAAATTTCCACAAAGGCACACCACAACAACTTCTTATACACGCCCGCTTCTAGTTGTTGCCTAATACGATAGACCCTCAGCCTCCTCTTCTTTCTTGTCCTTGCCCAATATGGTTCTAGTCTGTCCGCTTGGGGTTTTAACAGTTGATGTGCCCACATATATCATTTCCTCATCACAAGGCAGACCATGATTGAAGCGACTTAAATACCGATAGTAGTCCGAGTCGGTCTCAGTTACATCATCAGAAGTGTTGCTCGTAAGGTCAATGGACGAGTTTTGGTAGCATCCAGAGCACACTGACTACTTACCTTTGTCATCTACCAGTTGAGCAACAATGTCTTGGAATTGCAACCTTCTACTGCAACCAAAGCAGTAGAAGGTTGCAATTCGAGGACGTAGCTACTCAACCAAAGCACCTTCCTAAATAGCAGGACCAATCTTTTGTGAGCTCAAACAAACAGACCTCCTTACTGACTTACTCATTTTCTCTTCTCAGACAAGCACTAAGAATTGATTAGACTCAACCCACAAAGCGCTCTAACTGCTACAAGAATGACACTATTAGCAATTAATTCCTCCTGTATTTATTGTGTGAGGTAATGGAAACCTTCATCAATGCTTAGTAAATATGCATGTGCAAAAATGGCAATTTGACGGCGTATGTACTGTCACCATTTAACTAGAGCTCGATGAGAATCCAAAGATCACCCTTCATGATTTCCAACAACAACATCTTCACACAGATTGGGATCGACGTGACTACACAAGCAAGGAATAATTCATTAATGCTTCACCAACCTTCATCTTCCTCCTGCGAGCTAGCAAGGAACAACAGAGATTTACATTAGCTTTTGATCTTGGTTGTCGATCTAAAACCATGGGTTATGAGCTCAATAGTAGAGATTGGGCCCCACATTCCATACAAGACATACATCTACCTTTTGTTGACCTTGCGCCAAATAGCAGGGCGACACCTTAGGTCTGTGAGTTGGCGGGGTACGATCGAGATCTTCTCCCATATCTTCGAATCTGGAAAACCTACACATTGCATAGTTAGTATTTAATGAAAGGCTCTAGCTAAGCCATTGACGACATGACCACTAGAGTTAATGGCTTAGGCTTATGTCACCAGATTAAAATTAAAACCCAACTTTGATTTTAATACTTTATTTCCTCTGCAGGGTTTTATTTCCTAAGTCTTGGTTGGCCCCATTAAATTCTTATCCCAACCCTAACAAAGAACAAATGATTAAGCTAAGGATTGTATTTGTTGTTATAACTTTAGATCTAGAGAATTCTTAATTACCAATTCTTATTTGTGCATTTTTATATGAATCCAATTGAATTCCTTTCCATATCATTATGGAAAATTTTATTATTGAAACCCTAACTCTAACACTAATTAAACCTTGACCCTAACCTGATATAATTTATATTATAACCCTAACTCTAACACTAATTAAACTGTAATCGTAACCCTAGGTATTGTTGAAACCTAACCCTAATTGTATCAAAACCCTAGAGAACTCTAATTGAACCCTAACCCTAAAATAGACAATAACCCTTACCTTAATTGAACCCTAACTGCAATCCTAGCCCTAATTTAAGACTAACCTTAACCCTGACCTTAATTAAACCCTTATTGAATTATAACCATAATTGATCCCTAACCCAAATTGAATACTAATTGAACCTTAACCCTAAGTGAATAGCAACCTTAATTAAACTCCAACCATAATCCTATTTGAATTTTGACCCTAATCATAACCATAATTCAACCCTAACCTTAATTGAACCCTAACCCTAAACATGAGTTCAATTAAGTTTAAGGTTCAAATAAGGTTAGACTTTAATTAAAATTAGGTATAGGATTCAATTAGGATTAGGGTTGGGGTTGGGGTAAAGATTAAGGTTCTATGATAGAGCTTGGGGTTAGTGTTAGGGTTCAATTGGGGCAAGGGTTAGTATTAGGGTTAGGGTTATGGTTCAATTAGGGTTTCATTAATGTTAGTTTTAGAATCATAGTTATGTTTAGGGTTGGATATAAAATTAGAGTTAGGTTTGAAGTTAATTAGTGTTAGTTTTAGGGTTGGGGTTATGGTTAGACTTATAATTAATGTTAGTATTGGAATTAGATTCTGAATGTTATAATATAAAAAATAAATGTGTTTTAAATGTTTATTTGTCAGTTCAAAAGATGTGCTAATAATGTTGCAATCACTAATGATTAATTTTTTCTTGATGGTTAAAATAGGTTGGTAAGTAAATTTATCATTGATTTTTTCTTGATAAGTAAATCAATATTTCATAAATTTATCTACAATTCTTATTTAATTTTTCTTAATTATATTAAATTATATTTTATTAAATTGTTAAAAAAATTAAGTTGCTTATAAATAATTTTATGTGTTTTTTATAATTAAGTTGATATTGTGTATAAAAGGTTTAAGTTGTGAATGTTATAATATAAAAGATAAACTTATTTTCAATGTTTATTTGTTAGTTTGATGTGAGAATAATGTTGCATAGTAATGATTAATTTTTTCTTGATTGGTTAAGTGATATTGTGAAATTATTCTATGTTAATTTAATGTTATGAATGCTATATAATATAAAAAAAAATATTTCTAATATATTTTTAATGCATCTTTATATTTTATAAACAAACATCTAAAATAAAAATATGATTGTAAAAAAATAACAGCTTAATGAGTGAACATACATTTAAACTTAAAAGTGAAATTATAAAGCAAATTGTAAATTTATTTTATTTTTCTTCTATAAATATAATTTTTTTATTTTTCGTCTGCCTAGTAATGCCCACTTCTCCTTTTAATGAATGTTTTATTTTGCAAGGGTTGGTTTAGTGTTGTTGTTGATCTATTTCCTTCAGATATCAACGGTGCCCACCATCCTGTGATCGGGAATTGAAGGATCGCAAAATCATGGGCAAGTGACATGTGTCCTATCTAGGGGATCAAATTTGAGCTATCGCTGACCAACTACCATTTGATCTGAGTCATTCCCCACCATCCTGTGATGGTGCTTGGGTTGATTGCAAAATCACAGGCAGGCACCACGTGTCTAATCCGATGAAGCCTAAAGAGTATAGGAAATACTAGCCTGCTTTAAATGTATTAAGGGGTGGATTACTAAAGTGTTCTCCAGACGCACATGTTCTAAATCAATGGATATGTTATAATCTCACTAGAAAAGATGCTCGAAGTTTAACAACATGGCTAGCAACTGTGTTAAAGGAACGAGATCAACGACGCCCGCTATCCTGCGATCAAGGTTTACAGGGATCGTGATATCATGGGCGGGTGCCACGTGCCCTTCCTAAAGGATGAAATCTATGTGACAATTGATGAGTTGTCTCTTCAAGATTGACGGTGCCTTCCATACCGTGATTAGGAATTTTGGGATTGAGATGTCGCGAGTGCCTGCCACATGTCTCACCCCATGAAGCCTAAGGAGTGAAGAAAGCGTTCATAGATTTTAAATGTATTACGAGGTGGATTACTAATGCGCTTGTAAGATGCACGTGTTTTATTTCAATGCAGATGTTATGATTTTAAGGGAAAATATACTCAACAGTTAAAGCAAAGGACGGTGACCATTTTTGAAGGAGCAGGATTTATGGTAAAAAGATCGACAGTGCCCACCATCCCGTGAAGGTAAATCAAAGGATTGTGATATCACAGGAAAATGCCACATGGCATTCCTTTGTGGTGTCTGACATAGTGGGCCCCTTTATTGCCATGTTGGCTATTATGTCAGCCTGTTTTAAAGATGGCGGTCGATGATTTGATCAAACTGAAGGATCAACGACTCAAATTTAAATATGTATCAAATTATGGTTGGAGCCCTTTTTGTAGCCCACGAGTGGGCTTTAATGGAAAATGAGATATCTACTGGCAATATTTGATCGACATAAAATTAGTTTACTCATCTCATTTGTCTCACAAAGCATCCAAGTATTTCATGAAAATAGTTTCAGAGTCAAAGCTGAAATTGCAAGCAGCTGCAGCCAAAAATTGAAGTTTGTGCGAAAAAAGCTGTGAGTTAATTTTCTCTATTTCCCAGTCATTCTGTACCTAAATTTGGGAAAGGGGGGGTCTGCTATGCTTGTCACTGAGTTCATTAAAATATTTTGTTAGGGTTATTGTTTAATCATAAATTGTGAGTAATTGCGGTATTTTTACTCTGTAATTTCCTATCTCTGCTTAGTCATAGCCACTTGAAGTGTAACATTGTAATGAGGCCCTAGTTTGTCTAAAATGGTGCCAACCAAGTAGCACTTTGGCCACATTGAGTATTTGAAAAGAAACTTGTATGATTATTTCCTAGATCAATTTCCATTATCAACAAATGAGAGAAGGAAAGGTTTGGTGTTGATGTGAAGAAAAATCCTAGGGGAGGGGTTGGTGTATAATAATTCCAACATTGTTGATGTTAGGGTTCCACTCACAGGCTTAAAAATATTCATATTATGGTATGGACAGATGAATTTACCTTATCCTTTTTCAAATGGATGGATGTACGATATGGGAAAGCCGGTTGCTCCAAATGTGTTCCCTGATGTGGACTTACTTACAGTAGTGGCCAAAAGATATCACCCTATCACATTCGTAATTAGAGATAATGATGGAGGGGTTCTATTAGAAATTAATAGAGATGTTATCCAACAAACTTTTCATTTGAGTGAGGCACGTGATGACTTGGTTCCTATTAATCTTGAAGAAATGAAGCAAGAGTATACAAAATTGAAATCTCTTTTTAAGGTTAAGCTACTTCCACCTCATCTGGTTAAGGTAGGGGGTTCACAATTTCACATCAGTCCTAGTGACTAGGAACCCTTTAGATTGAATTCTTTTGGAAATCCTTTCTTGGATACTTTCTATTCACTATGTCAAATTTTGGGTTTCAACCCTGGTGCAGTAATGTTGATTGCATACATGTTCATGGGGGTGCAAATACAACACCCTAACTTCTCTGTAACATATGACTTTATTTCTTTTTTTGTGGAGAGGATAGATGAAGGACTGTCAAAGCTATAGAATGGTGATCCTGGTACTCAATTATTTTAGTATTCCATATTGATGCATATGTTCTTGTTTAGGAATGCTGATTTCTTTGCTGAGAAGATGAACTTATGACAATCAGTTAATGGAGAAAGATTGCCAGTATAGATATGGGCTACAAATTTGTACTATAATAAGGAAAGCACCAATTATGTGAAATTTGATAATTGTTTTACTACAAGATTGAGGGATAGATTGATGCTAAATGTACCTAGGATCCCTCAGGAAGTGTATGATTTCTTTAGGCCGAAGGAGAGGAAACCAGAATTGAGGGTTTTACATACCTGGGGTGACATTATCCCATATCTAGTCAGCACTATCCTAAGAATATATGGATTTCAAGGAACCCCTCACATACTGTCGTATAATGTGCCACCAAGACTAGGGTTTGTAGAAGTTATGTGGAAAATGGGGTGTATTCATGAAGATGACCTAACTGGAAAGGGGAAGGGAACATTATTCCCTGATTATACAGTAGTGTGTGACTTTACATTTTAAAAGGGAGGCTGGACACATTTTGACAAATTCTTTGTTGATTACCATTTGAGATTTGGTCTAAGGCAACAACATGATCCTGAAGGTTTCTTTTCTCTTTTTAGACAAAGAATAAAAGGTGGAAAATTTGCACATGAGTTCAATTTCCCTGAGGACCTGATCAAGAATGAATTTGATTGAAATAGATAAGAATTGAACAAGGAAAGGTGGATAGCTTTTAGTAAGCTACTAGATATTTTGCATGAAATGGATCTAATGTATGATCCATTGATGGAATTCAGTCCATACCACAAGAGAATTGATTTTTTAATGAAGAATTTCAAGGAGATAATGGACACCTTGACAACCAAAAAGATAAATCTAAGGCTAAGTCTAGATATGCAAGGACAAAGTGATGCCAATTGAAACAAGGTCAGTATGTTAGCCTACAGAAAGTCGGCCCATCTATAGGAGGAAAAGGGATACTGGCAGTGATGAGGAAGAAGTAGAAAGAAAATGGAAGAAAATAATGAAGGCACCTTCATGACCATGCCCAAAATTCAAAGTACATGGGGCTATCAAAATCATTGAATTAAAATCTTCACCAGAGCACAGTCCCCCATCACCACCACCTGAGCCAAGTCCTAAGAGGCAAAGAACTGATCACCTACCTAAGGATCTCACATATGAAATTATTATTACTGATCAAGACATGCAGGTTGGTATGTCGTCCCCTCCTAGGTCAGCTGAATTGGTTCTATCTGATTTGGATATGAAGGGTAAGAGTGTGCAGGATGCAAGAATGGAGGCTTGCAAGGAGTTCTTAGATGACAATGCATTTGTAAAGACTCCTATATTCTTGCAATTGGCATGGAGGATGAAATTTGAGGAATATAACAATAAATGCAAGGAGAGAAGAGAACTAAGGCCTGATAGGTCAGATCAAGAGAATGATGAAGAAGTGAAAGTTGAACTAATGGAAGAGTTCAAAAATATTACTCATGAAGAAGGAAGACAACTAGTGAATCAGGCTAGTGTTTTGATTTTTCCTGAATGGGACATCACAGATGCAATGGCTTTCAATGCCATTATGAAGTCCAAGAATCCTTTTTAGGATTCTGAAGAAGTTAATGCAGCATTACAAAACTTTGCCTTCAGTGAAGAATATGAGACCTTGGCAATTTGGGCATTGGCTCCATAAGGAAGAAAGCCAGGCATTGCTGATATTAATCCAAATTTCAAAGGAGGATTAATAATAAAGAGGGCTTCAGAGACTACAACAACCGAAGCCACTAGTTTAACTATGAATGTGGCCAAGTTGGCCAAAAGACTACTAAAAGGGAGGAGGCTGAAAGAAAGAGCCTAATGGAGAAGTATAACATTTTAATTGAAGAATATAGTAAAATGCAATAGAGGAATGTTGAGCTGCAAACTAAAGTAGAAAGGTTCAATTATAGACATACTAGGGAAACATCCAATGCTCCATGAACCAGCACATCACCTCCCACAGCATGGTCAATGCCTCCTGCTTCTCCAAATTTTTCTACATCAGGGTCTCCCATTCAAAATCCTGCTCTTACCCCTCCTCTAGAACAAGTTGATGAAGAAACAAAGTGCTCTATTGATCCAACAAAGAGGCAGATCATGTACAAAATTGATCAATTATAGAAATCACTAAGGGTAAAAGAGGAGGGTTTTCTTTCAAAAAAAAAGAAATTGTTACTCTTGTTTTGGAGCATTTAAATGAAAAGGTGGATAATAAACTACCCTCTATACATTCTTTGTATTCTTTGCTATTTGAAGCAATAAATAATATTGATAGGGATCAGGGGATAGTGATTCCAATAATTCAAAATTGGATCCCTAGTGAAAATAATCTAGATGTTATAAATAAAGCCTCAAGGTTTGATGTAAATAAAAGGCCCCAATCATTGAAGCCTACTTATATATTAGTTAAATCATTGCAAGGTTTTCAGACCTTACCAAATGATCGAAGTAGGAAGATTAGGGAATTGGTAAAGAACTTCAATGATTGGGGTAACACACTATTACCTGATATAATTGATGAGTAGGGGGGAATCAGAATACTCCAACAATGGCAGGATCAAGCAAGTGAAGTCATCAATAATCAAATTCAAATAATTTGTGATGACTCAGATGATGATTTGTTGGTAAATTGTATGGATAAGATTATTTGTACCAGCTCATTTATAGAATATTTTGAAAGAGATGCTAATCAGGTAGCAGTAAAGTATTTGCCTTATAGTACAAAGGTAAAAGAGTTGATTAATTTTGACTGGCCAACTGACAAAGAATACCAAAGGTGGGTGGCTAAGTATTTGAATGATGATTAGTAAAAAGAGTGGGCTACCGACAGGTGGCAAATTAGATGTTGTAGTTACAGTGTTTCCAATTTTGTATGGATGACTTTCTTGGCGTGGGTTTCACATGGTTTTTTGTTATTGCATCAACCTTCCTCCACCGACATGATGAACAAGAATATGCTCCAATATGATTGATGTTGTAACGATTTTTGAAAAACAATATTTTTCAAGGTGGTGGTTGTTGTAACAAATTTTGGAATATCACCAGGTGCTCCAATTGATAGGTGTACTTTCTGCCCAGTGCTCGTTTTCTCCTTCATTTTCTATAAGAAGGATTTCAAGGCCAGAAGTACAGGTTAGCAAGTTAGATAATTTTTGTCGAGTCTAGGTGAAGTTGCAGAGCTAATTGTAAAGTTTGATGGTTTTAGAGAAATGCAATTTAGGTTTTGAGTCATTATGTAACAGGTTTTGAGTTCATAGAGATTTAATGTTGTATAACAGTACTAGCATTTGAGTTGAAATGAAAATTCGAGCTCATGTCTCTCCATTGTACATACATATCTGAACTTTTAATGAAATAACTAAGGGTTGTTTTATCCATCTCACTGTTGTGGTGTGTATGATTCTATTTTAATTTTAATTCAAAGAATTAATCAAAATGCTTGAATGGGATCATAGGCGGATATGTGTTGTATAAGGATTTGATAAGTACTCCAAGGTTAGAATGCACACTGATGAAATTGTAATGCAATATTGTCAGGGATCTTATATGTGATGTATTAAATCTATTATAAACCTCTAGATGCTTATGAATTTGACTCCTACAATAGATATATGGCACTGATCTAAGTTGTAATTATTCATGTAGTTCAGTACTTGTTTGTCTTTGCCTAGAGCTTGCTACAAATTGCAAATCATTGAGTATCTTATACAATGTATTGTGTTTAGTTATCTCATAATCCGGATAGTTGATATTGTCTATGAACAGCCAATTCTAGTTCATATTATCTTATCGTGTTGAGCTATTAAGTGAGATCATCTGCTATTGTTAATGTTGTTTATAATAATGGTGTAGAGGTTGTAAACACATTAAGGGATCACCCTCCTGGGTCTTGCAGAGCCCGAAGTGTGTGAGGCTTTTAAAGTCCTTATTAGTTGGTCCAGATCTTTCGAGCTGCCCTCGATTGGAATTGGCAATTCCATAGGTATATTAGAAGTCAAACCTGGTTACATTGTAAAAATAACCAACATACACATCAACCACTGAATAACCACCTCTAAAACTGACTTTTTAATCTTTTATGATCACATGAAACATAAAACACACTAATTTCAAGGTTGTTAAAATCACTATTGAAATGTTTTAATCTTTTGACCTTTCAAACATTAAAAAGTACATCATTAAATTAATTATGTGATGGCATAAAAATTAAAAACATCATGAATTAATTATGTAACCACATAAGTCAAATATTATTCTATCAAGAAATCAATATCAAATAAATAATATAGTCGCATAACTTATACATTTCAATGTCATTGATCTTCTTCTTCATCCAACTCTTTGTCTGTATCATCTGATCTAGATTCAACATTGTAAGGATTGGTTATATCATCGTCGTCATCATCGATATCAGTTTTGATAATGTCATCATCCACATGGATGTCATCTTCATGAACATTAACTCCTACACCATCATCATCTAGTTCCTCCTCTTTGACATCTTCGTCAGGGACATCATTAACTAACTGTTGATCCTCATCATCATCTACATCATCTTCTAGTTCTTTGGTATCTTCTTCTTCCACCACATTATACTTTACCGTCCTTCCTTTTGGATCATGTCTAACAAAAAATGACCAACCTGGTTTACCTGGAACCTCTAAGGAAAATACCTGCTCACATTGGCTTGGAAGAACATAGGGTTCATTTCTAGCTCGCTCAATCAACCTTGTATTAACCATGGTAAATCCATTATCATGTTCAATAACAGTTCTCTCAGGATCATTTTCATTCAATCATAGCCTATACCATAGAACAACAAACAAAATTAATCTGAAGAACTTAAAGTCACACTCAAGTATATCATCCAAAATCCCATAGTATCGATTTTCTAAGACTTTTGGATGTATGTCGCTTCTAGATGAAATATTAGTCACCTGAAAGACTGCAATTATATCAGAATCACAAGTTTTCTTCATGTCATCCTACATTTTGATTCGAAATTTACAACCATTGCACCACGTAATCTTGTGGTGTTTCACCTACAATATGTCAAACATGTAAAAATTATTACAATATTGTCAGTTGATAAACATATTTATTTTTGGCTGAATGTATGCAAAGAAAACAATCTCAACATATATATATACATCAATATACTTGAAAATAATTAAATAATATGGGTGATTAATATATTTATATGTACCTGTTTACCTCTTAAACCATATGCTAAATCAATTTCCCTTTGTGTAACATTGGAATCTCCATTACGATGAGCTTCTTTAACCAATGAAGCCACACCTTCCCATGTTAATGTGCGACCAGATTGTTGACATCATTCAATCCATACCATCATCCAATCAAGATTGTTGGTGATGTACAAATGTAGTGCATCCCACTCTCGACCAATTGTACCAAAATATATTGAAATTCACAAATGACGTATAATTAGTTAAATACCACAGTATACGACCTTAATTTATAATTGATGTATATTGAAGATTAAAAATTAAATAAGTACAATATACATAAAAACCATATGTAAAATGCATTCCAATTAATCTCCATGACCATCTTATAATTACCTCTCACTTTCCTCAATCTACATTTCCCCAACAGGTACTCCCCTTCGAATTTGTTAATGGAGTTGGGATACCAAATGCAATCTAAATGGATCTTTCCTGCAAACTTAGGAAGATATTCACTAATGTACACCATGGTCTGGTATACCATATATCCCTCCACCATACAACCCTCAGGATGTGCTCTTTGTCTAACCAAAGCCTTCAAAAATTTTAAGTGTCTCTCAACTATCCACATTGACCTTGTGTGTACAGGTCCACACAATTCAATCTCCTCAACTTGGTGTATGAGGTAGTGTTCTTGTGTATTGAAAAATGTTGAAGCTAGACACTTTTTCATTTCACACATTAGATGAGGAATTTTTCTCTTCCAATAATTTATATCTTTTTTATGGATTTCTTTAGATTTTAGCCATCTACAAGTGATTCAAGGCACAAATATGTTAATGATATTTAACAAAAATATACAGTATATTACATAACAAGTAAAAAAAATTGAAATTATAAGATGTATACAGCGAATTGAACAAATCTCGCTACTTACCTCATGTATTTTCCAAGATCATATATAATTTTCTTGAAATTGTTGTCAAAGTTGTTTGGGAGAGATAGAAGTAGAATGTACTGTAACAATTATAAAATGATCTTTTCATTATTTTTCTAAAAGTAGTAAACACAATACACTGAAAATTACATACATTATACAAGTGTATAATATATACCAGAATAATTACCTTAATGAACGTATTCCAATCATGTGTTTTCATCCCTGACCCAAATTTACCTTTCTTTGTTATTATATTGTTTATGTTCATAGGAAATCCTGTGGGAAATCAAATTTTTTGTATGACTTCTTTTATCGCATTGCTTTGCTGCTCTTTTAATAACCAAGGAAGGGCACTTATATTAATTTGGTCTCCATCACTATTCAATTGAATGAATTTTTTCATTGCATGATTGGCTTCCTAAATGTCACTACAAATTTTGACAATTTTTTCTTTATCATGCCTTCCATCCAATATTTTTCATAACGTTTCTGTTATATTCTTTCTGATATGCATTGTATCAAAAAAATGCACAATTTGTAGCTGCTCATAATAGGGCAACCTACTAAATTGTCTAGGATAACTTTTTCAGTCCATGTGGAAGTCAGCCATTAATGCCTTGACGACCTTCATGAAGCATATAAGTTAAACAAATTAATAACGACAATCATTGTCAATTCCAACATGAGTAAACACAACACAATATAAAAATATAAATTCAAAACATATTATATATGATAGATAAACAATTTGATTTGATGTATAACCTTAACGATTAATTCTATTGTATTCCAACTTCCATAGGCGAGGTGACATTCTTCATGGTTTTGATGTAGTCTCCTCTTTCCCATTGAAAAGATTTTTTTTAGTAGTTTGATACTTATGATTTCTATGGAGAAAGTGCCTATACTCATCAAACACCTACTTTCCTAAATTTTTTGAACGATGAGATTTCATCTTTGGACCACAAATTGGACATGCAAATTTTCCCTTTGTTTGAAGACCTGCAAGATGATATATAATTAGATTAAATATGTCAATTTTTAAAATTATATATAATGAATAAATTATTTTAAAAATATTAATGATATCTACTTCATCAAATTAAATATTGTTAAAGTGCAATTGAATGTTATAACATACCACAAAAATGTGTTAGCCCTGGGGCATCATGAATTTTCCATACAAGCATTGCATGGAATTGAAACTGTCTTTGTCCTATTGGTTTGGAGACGTCATACATAGTGACGCCATTCCATAAATTTAGTAACTCATCAATAAGAGGCTCGATATATACATTCATATCTTTAACTTGGTACTTACCTAGTTGAATGAACATAAACATTACATAATTATTATAACCATTTTACTACAATATATATAAATTAATGTACATGACTATTGAATAAAATAAATATGTCATTATGCAACAAATAAGACAAATGAGATGCTACTACATTAAAGAAAATTGATGTAAACAAATACCTGGAACAATCATTGACAACATTATGTGCTCCCTCATTAGTGACATCCATGGAAGAATGTTATTGTTGATAACAAAAATAGGCCACACTGAATAAATAGATCTCAGCTCTCCAAATGGATTGACACCGTCTGCTCCCAATGAGAGCCTGAGATTATGAGGTTCTTCTTTAAAGTGTGGCCATTTTTCCTTCATGTCCCTAAATGCAGAACCATCTGTAGGCATTCGAAGAAATTCATCTTCACTTATATTCTGTGCATGGTAATCCATCAATTGCGCTAAGCTTTCGCATCTAAATAATCGTTTCATACATGGAATAATGGGAATATAATGAAGAACCTTGCGAGGCACCTTTTTTGTTAGTTGATCTGTTCGATATCTACTGATATGACATTCTGGGCATTCTGTTGCAAATTCCTGTTGTTTATGATATATAATATGATAATTGGGACATGCATCTATTGCTTGATACTTCATTCTGATATCTTTCATAATGGCATGTAAATCTCAGTATGATCGAGGTAAAATATTTGATGGTGGTAACAAAAATTCACCAATCAATCTAAAACAAAAAAAATTTATTCATATAAAGAATATTAATGGTACATATTTCATCCTTTATTTACTAGTGATGAACTAACAACAATTAAAATAGATGAAAAAAGATGACATATATGACATACCTTAACATCCGTGAGATTGCTATGTTTGATAAACCATTCATAACCTTCAAGTTCAATAGCAACAATACAGCAAAGAGAAGAGTTGTTTCAGATCCTTCATAAAGGGACTCGTATGCCTTGTCAAGTATAGGTAAATCATGAACATTATCAAAGTCATCCTGATCATCATGATCAGCTTTGCCACTAAATGTGGCATGGATCAATGTATTCGTACCATAATCTTCAACTATGTTTTATGGCGTATGATCATCTTCTTCCATAGGATCATTAACTTCATCTTCGATATTCACAGCTCCATGTTCATCCGCTTGCAATACTGCATTCTCCAGGCCGTGATAATCCATATCATCTACCCTAGGGCACCCCACCTTTATAACAATGATAGACACAAATAAACCATGATCATGATCAAGTGATTATATTTATATATAATGTTAAAACAATATAAAAATTTACAAATTCAATCAATATAAACACATATAATGAACAACTTACCAATGGACGATAATCATGCCCCCCTTCAATGTAACCATCTTGCCTACAATGTTTCTCAGCTATTGTGATTAAAATTGATCTCATCTTTAAGCCCTTGCAATTATTGCAAGGACAATAACATTTCCCATCACCCTTTCTTTTCAATCTAGCCCAATCTCTATCAAGTGTCTCTTCATTTTATTCTAGAATAATATTATCTAACATGATTTTTCTTTACCAAGCTTGACTATTTAGATCTTCAAAAAATATCAAACTCACACTCCAATAATTTCTATTCATAGACAAGTAACATAATCTAATAATTCTAATATTTTTACACCAAAAAAATTTGGCATGCAACCACCTTTGTAAAAGAGAAGATAGTCTTAAGTTAATGACCCCAAAAAATACTTTATAATGCTAATACCAAAACTTATTAAATTTTGATTTTACTATAATTTCCAACTGTTAAGACTCCTAAAATCAGAATATTGAACTTGATCACAAAATTCCTACAACAATGGAGGTAGCGAGCTAGTAAGAGCAAGTGACCCATTCCTAAGGAGCAACGAGTCGGAATCATCATTGCTAATGTCAATATGGATTTATTCTTTTAGTTAAAGATGCAATGTGTCACTTCTTATGATGAGCTTATCCCCAGGGCCCACAATATTGAGAGAGCCCTAATAAAAAACAACAAAAACATTGGTAAGAGCATGATTAGGGTACAAACCTAGGCCTCCATAGAAACATAAACAATAACTATAGTAGATTAGTGAGGTTGCAATACCAAAAAGATTGAGACATTGTAGGTAATAACAAAACCTTGCAATCTAAAGATTATAGCCAATAACAAACACACTATGTAGCTTGGTGACATTTGTAAATGCAATCTATGGTAAGAAGAATGACAGTCACTTGAAATGTGAGTCAAAAACAGGCTAAGAAATGACAAGATAATAAAGCTCAAACCTTGCATAGTAAAGTGGAGATTTTAACAGTGAGTTTCCTTACCCCCTTGTTGACCTTAAGGGTTTTTCAAATACTTTTGGTAGTGTTAGACAAGGAAAATGCAATCCAGGAATGGTTGTCCAAATGAAGTAGCAGTGGTAATCATAGGTTCAATGTTTCTTCTTAGCCATTAATATTGTATAATGGAGGTAGTGGCTTGCATGTTTGAGCAGTGTTTTGAGACTCTCCAAAGATGGGAAAATAGTGAATAATACCTTGTGGACTGTGAAGTAGTGTCAATAAGGTTGAAGGATCTTAAGAACTACAATACCATGAAACAATGAATCCCCTGTAGCAAGTAGGCAGTCTATATGGCATAGTTTGATTTTATAGAAGGATGCTCATGAAAGGAATCTTCAAGTGATAGTGAGCGAGCTGTTTGAGATTGCAGCTGAGGGTGCAATACCCAATCTTAAAGGAAGTTACCAAAGCAGTAAATGTGCAAAAAAATTGAATCGTACACAACAAACAATTCACAATGTGATCTTCCATAATACCTTGAGTTTGAAGACAAAAATCTCATTGTATCTTCATGATGAAAGTGGTGACCTTAATGGTCAATCACTAGCAACCATGATTTTAAAACATGCTATTGTGCTTATGGAGTAAACATTTTAAGCAAGGCAGTGAGTGGTGGTTTGAAACAATGGCAGGTATGAAGGACTTGCTTTATATGCATACTATGCAGTCTAGCTTAAGACAATGTTCTTAGAAGAGATTGAAGGTGGATTATGGAACTCAAGGGTAACCATCAAAAGGATTAAAGCAAAGACTGAGATCTATTTAATATCCAAAGTCATGAAGATATTAAAGATGTCACATGCAAAAACCTAGTGGCTGGAGTAATGAATACAGCGTCAAAGAGGATAGTGTGTTGGGGCAGATTTAGGAGGTCTCCACATTATCTAATTACAGGGAAATACATCATTTATTTATTTTTTTAATTAAAAAAAATCATTTTAAACCCTATATAGGATACATTGATACTTCAAAAGCCTCTTAAGGAGTTTGAGATTATGCAAATATATGTCAAATAACATTCATAAGGTTTAGAAAATCTTGATCACTCTCTAGAATAGCCCATTAAACATGGGTTGTGCTTTAATACACTACATAATTGATATAACACAACCACTCTGCATATAACCCAGAGTTATAGACTCTTTATTGCAGCAAGAGGTAATCACTCTTCGATCATGCTATAATTACATCCTAACCTGTTAAAACTTGAGACAACATGAATGCACCCAATGATGATTGAAACCTACATTATACAACTTGAATTAACTACATTATATGAGTGCCTCCATTTCTATTGCAACATAGCCACATTAAACTTGGGTCACACATGAATGCATCTTGTATTTTTTATAGCACAACTGTCCCACATAACCAATACAGTTATGGATCACATAATTACAGTCACAAGAATCTATTCCTCAATTGTGATCTTATGGTGATTCCACACAACAAAATCTGGACATGAAATTCTCAAAACCCTTAACCTCTAAAAATGAAATCTAATGAGATGATGCTTTAAAATATGATTTTCAAACCTGGAACTACAAATCTGACTTCACAACTGAATTCTGCAAAAAGACAATGACTACCCTCAACCTAGCGAATTCTTCTTGAATTTTTTCTGATTTTTCCCAAGAAAATCATCCTTAGTTCTCCACAAACTGTCTCAAGTAGAGCAAAAAATTGTCACAATATATCAGGTGCGAACTCACTTTTCTTTATGTCGGCCACAATTTGATTTTTTTTATTTTTTCATGTTTGTCAAAAATTCAACAAAAATAATAGCCGACATTTCGATGAACCCCAGGTTCATCAAAATTTCAATGAACGTCGGGGATAAACTTTCAAAAATTTGGAAATTACACATCAAATTTTACAAGCACTCGACAAACATCGAATTTTACATATTTCGTCAGACAATTTCGTCATATTTTGCAGTCAAATGTATTAGTGTCAAAATGATACATGGGCTTTTTCTGAGAGGCTTCCACATGTTGATAAGAAGCTAACTAATAATGTAAAGTAGGTAATTCAACAATTTTGGCATGATAACTCTAGAGTATCACCCAATGCAAAGGATGAACTTTAAAGTTAAGAATTGGCAATCGAGACCATACACCGCATCTTAAATAGTTCTTGGAATCAAGCCAAACGATGTTCTTCAAAAAAATTATTGAAACACATCCAAATATGGAAATCTCACAAAGTAATTTTGAAGGTTTGAAGCAATTTTATTGTGTGTCTCTTAAGATTCATAATACTTTTTGCAAATGCCATGTGGATTTTTCAATGTACCATGAGCTATTATGATATATCCATTCTAATTTGCATACTAATAAAATGTTGCAGGAGTGTGGTGCAATGCATCTTCTAAAATCATCAAGGGACTTGCTAGATCTATTTTTTATGTTCTAGAGATGATGGTTTCTTTTTCTATAGAAATGATTATTTAAATGTGAAGTGCTCACAATGTGGTGGCTTGTCAAAGTTTCTTCAATGATTTCATGAGAGTTTCAAACATGAATTTGGAAAGAAGCTTGTTGAGAAAAAGAGATATGAGATAGTCAAATATACATTGCAGAGTGGGGGTGAAGGTTCTAGATGTGAGTTGGTTACAAAAGAATGTAGTGTTGTTGATTTTATTTCAGATTTTAAGGACAATCTTTTCTACAAGTATGCAAGGCATAGTCATAGGTCTCAATGGTTGGATCAACAATTTAGGATTTGTAAGGACTCTTTTTTTATAGGAACTATTATATCAGTGTTGATTTTGCACAAAAATACACATTGCAACCACAAAATGAGGTACAATCTCAGTATTACAATTCCATTCAAATTGCTATTTTTGTCCACATAACGTTTAGACATGCACCCGATAGTACAAAGGAGGATCGAAAGATAATCAAAGAGTATCATTTTTATATGAGTGATGATAGATCTCACTCGTCTGAGTATGTCCAACATTGTTTTGAGAATTTTTTTGAGTTCTTGCAGGAGCATGATATAGCATTGGGCTAACATCTCATTTAGTTAGATAATTGCACAGGTCAATTCAAGAATGATCATATGTTTTATTGGTTGAGTAGAATGCATGTAGAGAGGGGTCTACCTCATATTTAGAGTTTTTTTGAAGCTAGACATGGGAAAGGGGAGCATGATGGAGCAGGTGCATGAGTAAAGAGAGCTCTAGCTAAGGAGAAATTGAAGATTTCAGGAGCAAAATTCAGTGATGCATGTTTTATTGTTGATTGGTGTAGTTCAACATTGTCATAGGGAAGGACACTTGATTCAATAGTGTGCAGATTCTTTTGGTTGGTTGAGGAGGGTACAGTGGGAGGTAGATTGGATTGTCATACAACCAAATATCCTTCAAAGATTTATTCATTTTGAAGCTCAGATGTAGGCACATGGACCATTTGGACACAAGAGTTAGCTTGTTTTTGGCAAAGTTGTATTCAGTGCGAGTGGGATCAATGCGAGTCAAGTGAGTGGGTGGATACATAGGTTTGACAACATCTAACTCCTTTATCTCAAGCAATATCCATGACAAATTACACAATGGAAATTTTAGTTGATTACGACTGGCTTTTAGATCTACTATAGCTAGGACATGTTTTTGTAGTTGTTGCACCATAGGGGAATGAAGAGAGATCAGACTATTGGTTGGCTTGATATGTGTGGGTAAACCATAAGCTAACACAATTGATGGAAGATGATGATGGTTTTGTGTATCCTACAGGTTCAGTTGTGGTTTTAGGAACTTGGTTGGGAACATACATGATTAGAAAGAATGGCATACCTACATTTGAAGACTACGAGAAACACAAAACCATTCTCATGTATTTGCACCTTGTTATAGCAACAAATGTTAAGTTGTTAAAGTATCATTCTAGACCAAAGACAAAACAACTATGGGCACTTAGTAATGTTGATCATGAAGCAATATTGGGTACTTTTAAGCAAAGAGATGACCCTTTAGGCACACTTGAATAGCATTTTCAAGAATGGAAGGTACAATGCTTATGTTCATTAGTGTTCTTTATTTAATATTGATGTTTTGTATACTATTGCAATGTAGGTATATTTAATAGTGATATTTTTGGCATGATTGATCATGGACCTGTTACAACAATAGCCAGTTTTGATCCTTTCAGAGAGGTATGCGACAAATTAGAACAATATAGATTGGTTATTCTAAGTGTCTTTTACAGTTTGCATCACCATCTCATCATATTTTGTGTCATTTATAATAATATAAATTGGTTATTATAAGCATCTTTTATAGTTTGCATCACCAATTCATCATCATTCAGTTTGTTTAGATTAATATAGATTTGTTAGTATAAGCATCTTTTCTATTGTGACAATATAGATTTCTCATTTTCCCATTTTTGTGATATTCCTGGCACGAAATTGGTTATTCTAAGCTACCTTGATGGTTTGTACAGGTGCTTGTTAGTCCAGAATGTGAACATACTACTATTGTGGAAGACTGTGCCCTGAATGCCTCCAATAGGAAAATTTTGTAAAATTTGAATCATCAAATGTGAAACAATGTAAAAAGGCCATAACTGTGTATGGGTATAATCTATATCCAGTGATGTTTTTTGAAATATGGGTCAAATGTTTGGAATTGTATAAAGGGTATGTTTAAAATGTAAAGGGGTCTATATTTTGGAAACTCATAGGTTGAATTAATCATATAGGTGTATGCTTTGTTACTGTTATTGGGAAAATTCTATAATAAATTTTTGTACTTAATCGACCTACAACCAAAGGTTTTCTTCCTTGTTCTTTCTTGTTGGTATGCTCATTTGAACTAGGTTTTGTAATATCTCCTATTTATATATAATAAATTACAATCGCTTGCCACTTTTGCTCCTCAAATCCAACTTGGGTGCAACTTCATTTTTAGCACCTTTCATGAGGTTTTTAAGGAAATCAATGTTTCCAACCTTGCCACACCCTATAAACTCATCAAACACGTCTATTAGGACCTGCACAATCTTGATCCAACCTTAAATCTTCCTACCCCCATGTTTCATTGACATTAAAAAGTTGTAACCACTATTTTTCACCTAATTTCACTCATTTTTGCAATGCATGGCAACTCACCAACTCAAGTACAGACCTTTCCAGCTCTCTAAACCCACATAATCACCTTATATAGTCCTAATAAAATCTACCATGGCCATACCATCCAACTTTAGACCGTACAATAGATGGTATGGCCTTTTAGCACTTTGGACTCTTAAGGGAAATCATCGGTCTAATGTAGCTTGGAGTGATTCGGCATATTTGGATCGAAAAGAGTACCATCCCTGGTGTAAACATACCCATCTGGATATGTTGGAACAGTTCGTTTGGGCGTACAAGTTGTAGAATGAAATCTGCACCACTTTGCAACTTATCTTACAACTTTTCCCTTAACTGAAAACTTGCCACCATAGGAAAAAGCCTCCGAAATAGAAAAAACCAAGAGAGGTTATTGTAAATGGGCCAAACACAATCCCATAGCCTCAAACAGAGAGTCTATAAACATTATGGTTTTTGAGAAATAGCTCTTCAAAGATTGTTTCCTTTTAGCACTTTGGACTTTGAAGGGAAATCGCCAGTCCAATGTAGCTCGAAGTGATTCGGTGTATTTTGATGCAAAAGAGGACCATCCCCAAGATAAACCTACCAATCTAGATGTGTTGGAATAGTCTATTTGGTCATACAAGTTGTTGAATGAATGTTGAACCGCTTTGCACCTTTACACTACTTGCATTTGACAACTTTTCGCTTAACTAAAAACTTGCCACCACAGGAAAATACCTCTGAGATAGAAAAAACTGAGAGAGGTTATTGTAGATGGGAAAAACATGATCCCATAGCCTCAAACAGAGAGTTTGTAAACATCATGGTTTCTGATAAATAGCCCTTCAAATATTTGTTCATTTAGCACTTTGGACTCTTAAGGGAAATCATCAGTCCAATGTAGCTTGGAGTGATTCGGCATATTTGGGTGCAAAAGAGGACCATCCCTAGCATAAACGTAGCCATCCAAACATGTTGGAATAGTCCATTTGGTCATATGAGTTTTTGAATGAAATTTGCACCACTTTGCAACTTTACACTGCTTGCATCTGACAACTTTTTCCTCAACTAAAAACATCCCGCCATGGGAAAATGCCTCCGAGATAGCAAAAACTAAGAGAGGTTATTGTAGATGGGCCAAAAAAATTCCCATGGCCTCAAATAGAGAGTCTATAAACATCACAGTTTCTGAGAAATATCCCTTCAAATATTGCTACCTTTTAGCACTTTGGAGTACTCTTAAGGGAAATCGTCGATCTAATATAGCTAGGAGTGATTCGACATATTTTGGTGCAAAAAAGGACCATCCCTAGTGTAAACTTACCCATCTAGATGTGTTGGAATAGTTCGTTTGGTTGTACAAGTTGCTGAATGAAAGTTACAGCACTTTACAACTTTACACTACTTGCATCTAACAACGTTTCCCTCAACTGAAAACTTGCCACCATAGGAAAACACCTCTAAGATAGAAAAAACCAAGAGAGGTTAGTGTAGAGGGGCCCAACATGATCTGATAGCCTCAAACAAAAATTTTGTAGGCATCATAGTTTCTAAGAAACAGTCCCTCAAAGATTGTTTCCCTTTTGCACTTTGGACTCAAGGGATTTCACCGATTGAACGTAGCTCGAACTTCTTCGGCCTGTTTGGGTGTGAAAGGGGACCATACCTAACCTAAACGTAACCATCCATACATGATGGAATAGTCGGTTAGGTCATACAAGTTGTAGAACAAGATTTATTTATGCACTTACAAGTATTTTTTAACATCCAACCAAACTCCAATGTTGATTTTCATGTGAAAAAAATCCATGAGACCACAGCTTGTTGCTTTCTTTTTAATGGAAACTAGTGGGCAGGAGAGTTAACTTCTTCAGAAATTTAGCATTTGAGATTGCAAGAAGACATCAAAATGGCTAGTGTACTAAATAAATTCTTATGATTTCTAAAGAATGTTGATAACTCTACTCAGTTGGCTTCTTTTTTCAAAATCATACAAATTGAACCTTGGCATCAATAGACTTTGTATATCAAGCTACCACAATTCAAGTTTCAATGATGAATATTTATCATGTATGTTTTAAATGACATTCAATTTTATGGTGGTTTTGTTGTTTATATGATGGTATGTGATATTCTAATCCTAATTCATCCTTCTAGGCTGAATATATATATATTTTATTTTTATATGTTTTTTTACTAACAAACCCAAAATGAACCGAACCACCCCCAAAAAATTTTTAGCTGAACTGGTAAACCAAACCCCCGAACCCAAACCAAACATGAACATGTAACTTAGTTTGTAAGTTAGTTATTGGGAATTGGTCAGTTTTTTTTGTGGGGGAGAGTCTTAAAAAATTTTGAGGAAGTCATTTTGGGGATTGATGAATGTAATTTTCTGAAGAATAAATAAGATCATATTGAGTTACTTTGCAAAACCTATGGTTTCTATAGAAAAAAATTGTGTTTTCTCCATTGTTCAACCCCTACACAACAAGTAAACGGTTGCATAGCATGTGGAATGAAGGGGAAGCAAGCCTGAGACCCCTTTAAAGTTGCTTTGAGTGCTTTCTTTACATTTTTTGTGAGTTTTGTGCCAAGTTTTATCAATGCAGGTAGTGAACCCAGTTTTGCATTTTGAGTAAATTATGAATTATTGAAACCCTCCACCCACTATACCTTTCATGTGGCTCAGTGGAGAGGTTTTGTACAATATGATTTGAATGTGTCCAGGTCCATTTAAGAAAGGGGAATTGATTTGTGAGTCTTAGAGTTGTTGTCCTAAGAAAATCATTGTTTAAATTGCATGAAAATGGAGCTTTTAGCCTAGGGTTTGTCAAAATCAATGAGAGTGAGGGAATATCTTTAACATTTAAGCATATTGGGGTCATAATATAGGTTTCTAAGTTGGTGGAATGGTTAGGGGAGTTGTGCAAGTGGGACTTTCAATAAACCCTATGCATTTGCATGGTAAACAAACGCTTTCATGGGATAGCTTGTTAAAGGACCTGTAGGTGTAGAATAATCTTAGAATTTGTTGTTTTATGACACAACTCAAGATTGTTTGGGGTGTTCTTGTGAAGATCAAGTGTTTAAAGGGCACTCACTTAGTGAAAGAGGGATAATTCACTAGCTTAGGACATGGGTATGTTATTGGTTTTAAAATTTGGTCCAAAGGAGTCAAGGGTAGTTTTCACATATGTTTTCACCCACACTCTGCATCAATCCATAGCTTGTTTGAAAGCACTTGTTTTAGGCTAATAGCCATAACAACAAGCCAGTGAACTATTTGATAAAAAGCTTCAGTACACATGTATGAAAAATGTGGTAGCATAGACAATGCAGTGAACTATTTGAAAAAATGCCTCAAAGAAATGTGGTCTCATAAAATTTCATGACAAGCAAATGCAATTGACAACTGCTCCTAGTTATTAGTTATGTAATGTGAAGTAATTGCATAACTGCTTAGGTTGGCTTTGCAAAAACTATATTGTAATTGAATTTTTTTCACCTATCAGCATCTAGTTGTTAGTTATGCAATGTGAAGTAATGCTTTGAGTTTGAAAGATGTGCAATGCAATGTAATCAGCAATATGAATATAAACTACATAATACAACCATTTTTTTTATGCTATTGTACATTGATATTTAACCATTGCTCACTTGATTAAATTTCCAAAGAGTTTAATCATGCACATGAGGAAGAAATTAAATTTTGATTGTCAACTTCTATATATCAAATTATCCAATAATCTTGAGTGTATCTCCATATACAAAAATGGCATCAACGCCAACTCAAACAAAGTTTTAAAAATTGTGGCATATTCCATCTCGATGTCTATTCAAAATTTACATACCAAAATTTCTATCTCATCCTAAACTACTAGTGGATCATCAAAATGGAATCTCTTTGAAGAACTCATTGGCTCTGAAGGTAGTTGCACAAGAAAAATTCAAACCATAATTGAGATTAGTTATACTATATGATTTAAAATCGAATAATTAACATCAAAATCAATATACATTGAATTATAATTAAACTCTAAAATTGAAATCTTGATTACCTTAAATATTTGTCTCTTCAAAGGGTTAGGAGTCCTAGAATATGCCCCTCTCAAAGAACCGACCAAACCAACTTTTGTAATGTCAATCTATATATGTGACCAAAAACATAAAATTGATCCACGTTAGCATACAATTGTCAGTAATAGGAACATATAAATACCAAACACAAAATAAAATAAACACATACCTTCTTAGGTTGATCTTTTTCTTTATCTCCTTTAGGTGTTTCGACACCTCCTCCTTGAGCTGTTTCAACACCTACTCCTTGAGGTGTTCCAATACCTAATCCTTTAGGCATTGTGGCAATTGTCAACAATGATGTATAGCTCATAACTGCTTGTAAATAAAAATGACAAGTACATATGAAACTACCAATCTATTTCGATGTATGTATAATCAATATAAGATCTTAAAAATCTTAATTCAATCAAATTTGAGTTAAATTGCCTTCCCCTTATCTAACATTGCACTTCCATAATCTAGACAAGGTTGCACCTCACTCGCACTAGGTATTTCCTACAAGAGGAAAATAAGATAAACATATAAGTTATTTTATAATTTCATTAATGACAATTCAAATGAAAAGCAAGTATATAATAAAAAAATGTAAATAAGTGAGTGTGAAAATATATACTATGTGTGTGTCTAGGCCAAATGAAATGGCCCTAAGGGTGCTATGAGTCACCTATGCAAGCTCCTCCTTAGACATCAACTATTAAATAGACCATTTAAATAAATATTAGTACTTTATACAATCTCTTATTAATATTCATTTAAAAACAAATGCAAGTTATGAATTTACAACTTAAATCTTTCCTGTGTCACTATTCCAATGCCCCCCTCTAGTAGGAGAGGACTCTATAGGGTGCACTCCACTCCCCAGTGTCTGATCTATAATATCCATATCATGGAGGTCATAATCAGAAGTGTCGAAGAGATGCACAGCAGGTTATACAAGATGACCCAAGCATATTTGGTGGCACATAGAGCAAGTATGTGGCACACAAATATGTGGACTTGACAAGGATGATGCAGAAACACTCGAGCCATTGCCAACATCACCAGAATGTGGTCGAGCTATTGTAGAAGCATGTGAAACCAAAAGAACACTGAAATAGTGAATAGCCTAGATAGTCTATGTGGCTGCATCTTGCATAATATTTGGATGATATACTAGAGGTGGCGAAGGAAGGGGAGGAGGGGGAACATATGGGCGCAGGACTACTCTAACTAACCCCAGTCTATCCTGGGGCATACCTTCACCAACGCCCTGGAAGGGTTTAATGTCAAAGTAATTAACATGATGCCCTAACACAAACTCAGCATATAATTTTTTAATAAAGTATAATGGTATATCACAATTGTTGTTCAGTGGTTTATCAAAACCCATACACCAGTGATCCCAAAAGTTATCTACAATGTCCCTATGTGTGCACCATTTTATAGAAATTTTTGGTTTATTAACATTAACTGGCAAACCAGTGCGGGAATTAACAAATAAAGAGGCTATTTGGGCTTTGGTTATTCTGAGATCTTTCACATCATCATAAGACAATCCACATGCCTAATATTCTCTCATGTCTTCTCGCCATGAATGAAAGGCATTATGTTGGGTGGAGAGGGTTTCTATCTTTTTAATTATTTCCTTCAATGTTTTTGATATCTCGGATAATCAAGGGATTCTTGTATAAACAGTAGAAATGCCCCTAATTGCTGCAATTTTTCACCAATTAAGTCTTCAATTGATGACTACGGAGGTGGTGGAGCATTTGGCATTTGTGCATTTTCATTCTCAGCTGGTGGATCATTTGGAATTTGTGCATTTTCATTCTCAACAACCATAATGCCTAATTAAAGTTAAAAACTAATTAATATAATTGAAATTAGACAATATAAATGCAAATATTGTAAAAATACCCTAGTTTTTAAAAAAATCCAAAAAAAACCCTACTTTTTAACAAAAATCTATAAGATTCTCTATTTTTTAATAAAAATACATAAACAACACTATTTTTTAATCAAAATCTATAAAAAACATTCATTTTTAATCAAAATCCATTCTAAACTTGTCTTTTTCATAAAAAACAATTAAAAGCCCTATTTTGAAAAAAAAATCATAAAAAACTAACTAAAATTATACAAATCTAATACAAAATTCAATTAAAGCAAAAAAAATCCAAAAACTCACCTCTCAAATCGGATATCAGCTAAATAGGATATCTGATATGTGAAAATCCTCCTCACTGTACACCCGTGGCCTCTATGCAAATGCTAAATGATTTTAACCACCTGAGATAGATATATATGTGTGTGTGTGTGTGTGCCTCAAATCAGATATCCAATATGGAAATCATGGTTTGGGCATTTCTTTGGAGCAATGTACTGACACCCAAGCCACAAAAAAGTCAACTTGGCTTTTTCATGTTTTTGGGTCGATGAAAAACGTAATTTTTTTCCCATTGCCACTTTTTGGCCCATCATGATCCTACACATACCCTTAAGTTAACTTAATCTTAGATCTGATGAATGAAATATAAACCACAAACAATCAACACATTAGAAACATAGAGAACACCAAGATTTTTTTACATGGAGACCTTTTTAAGGGAAAAATTATGGTGGATGTCAGTCCACAATATTTTACCCTATTAAAAGTATAATGAAGAATAATGGGAATGCACATGCATTCAGGCACACTGCCTAGAGCTCACTGCTCAAATACAAGAGGGCTCACTACCCAAAGAAGGCACACTATCTTACAGCAATACGGATTAGATCCACAAGGTATGCACTGAGAAAATAGCTTCTACAAAAGACTGATTATAGTTTCGGTTAAAAGCACAGAAACACTCCTTCACACTTCACTGTAACTTCTTCACACTCTGCTATGCAATCAAATGATTAGGTCACTATTTTCACACTTTCTCTTTCTTTGGCACTTCTTCGCTACATAACTTTGCACAAACATCTACTCTTATATATATGCAACATGGAATTACATCAACAACTTCATCGTCCAAAATAAAATATAAAACATATACACAATGTCGACTCAAATTTACAAGTAAATTTTCAATGCGAATCAAACATCGTCAGCCACAACATAATGAAGAATTAAAACAATATCATCAAGTGCACCAAACATTCAAATTTTAATCTCCAAGGATCCACAATTCGTTACAACCACCATGTCGGCCAAGAACATAAAAACCCAAACACACAAGAGAAAAATCATAGACCACAAACACACTGATCAATGTGGACGTGCAACAAAGATAAAGCATGATCTAGAACCATCCATAAGCATCAAGAATTATTAGAGAACCATCTGCATTAACTGAAATTACTAGAATCACATCAACTTCAATCAAGAACACTAACTAAAGCCACAAAAAAACTATCAGAACACAACTATTCATAACACGATTAAATCTTCACGCAGACCTCTAAAACTTTTAGTGGATAAAATCAATACACTCAGTAATAAACCCTTTATTCCACAATTACTAATCATCAATGTACTGAGCAACACACCTTCATGACCTTCACTATTCTACTGTCAACCTAAAACTCTTTCTTTAACAATTTTCTCAATATCCTTGACATATACAGCCTATAATACATCAATGCTAATAGTGTTGACATCAATGACAACCACATATTAGCAACACAACCACAACATCCAACAATCTCCCCCTTTGGCATTGATGGCAACACATGATGTGAAAAACACCATCAACATAACCCTCAATTATCACTTACTCCCCCTTAGATTTTGACTCTTCTCCTCATGTTTTTCACATTGCTCTTCTCCCCCTTTGGCATCAATGGAAAACATAAGCATTATCTTTCAACATAAAATATCTAAACCATATATCTACACATCTGACTACTCCCCCTGAGTAGCAGCCAAAAAAACATCAATCTGGATCAAAATATAGCTATGAAGCACACAGATTGATGCAAGTAAATTCATCTCTAGTTCTTATCAGGAGGGGTAGTCACCCCTTGCATCCCTTTGAGATAGTCAAAAGTATCCTTTGGAAACATCTTGGTGAAAATGTCTGCAATCTATTCTTTGGTAGGCACATACTCTAGTTTGACTTCTTTCTCACTCACTTTCTCCCTCGGGAAGTGAAACTTGATTGATATATGCTTGGTCTTAGAGTGTAGCACCGGAATCTTTGATATGTTTATTGCACTTGAGTTGTCACAGTATATGAAAATAGGCCCATCATATACTATTTTGATATCTTTAAGCATCTATTTCATCCATAGCACTTGAGTATAATTATTTGCAACAGCAATATACTCTGCCTCAGTAGTAGATAGGGAAATGGAATTCTACTTTTTACTCAACCAAGACACCAGCTTCTTCCCTAGGAAGAAGGCACCACCACTGGTGCTTTTCTTGTCATCTACATCTCCTTCTCAATCCACATTAGTATAGGCACTCAAGTAAGATCATCATCTTTAGGATACCAAATCCAAAAATCAATTGCTCCTTTCAAGTATCTAAAAATTCTCTTTACAACAGTCACATGAGATTCTTTCGAACCAGCTTGATATCTAGCAACCATAGACACAACATTCATGATGTTTGGTCTGGTCTAAGTTAAGTAGAGCAATCCACTAATCATTAGCATGTATCTTATTTTATTTTCCTTAGGAGAAACATCATTATGTGTTAGCTTGCATCCAGTTACCATGGGTGTACCAATAGGCTTTGAGTCTTCCATGCCAAACTTCTTCAACAACTCTCTCACATATTTGGACTAAGATATGAAAATCCCATTGTCTAACTGAGTGACTTGTAATCCTAGAAAGAACTTCATCTCTACAATAATACTCATTTCAAATTCACTTTTCATTTCATCAGAAAACTTCATACATAGATCATCATCACCTCCAAAAATAATGTCATCAACAAAAACTTCAATAATCAACTCTTTATCATGATCCAACTTAAAATACAAGTTGTTGTCAGCAGTACCTTTATTGAATCCAAGCTTTAGTAAGTATTTATCTAGTCTAGCATACCAGGCTCTTGGGGCTTGCTTGATTCCATAGAGAGCTTTCTTCAATCAGCAAACCATGTCTTCCTTATCAGTTAGTTGAAATCCATCTGGTTGTTCAACATATACCTCTTCTTCTAACTTACCATTTAGAAAGGTTGACTTCACATCCATTGGATAGAATATGTAGTTCATATATGTGGCATAAGCAAGAAATAATCTTACAGCTTCAATTCTGGCAATAGGGGCAAAGCTTTATTCAAAATTAATACCTTCCATTTTTTAGTACCCTTTACATACCAATCTTGCTTTATTCTGAACCACTTCACCTTGTTCATTCACCTTATTCTGAAAGACCCATTTAGTACCAATCACATTTTTATCTTTATGTCTAGGAACAAGAATCCATGTATCATTCTTTTCAATCTGCATCAATTCTTCCTTCATAGCTTTCATCCAGTTTTCATCATTACAAGCTTCATTGACATTGTTAGGCTCGGTCTTGGAAATCAGACAATACTCTTATGAAATCCTTCTTCTAGTTTGCACACCTTTATTCTTATCTCCTATAATTTGATCTTCAGAATGATTTAGCTTTACATACCTTAGAATTTTAGGATTCTCTCGCACTTTTGGTTCTTTTGTTCTTTCTTTTGCACTTCCACTTGTCTCCTTCTTGACTTTCTTGATTTATCGAAATAATATGAACTTGATTCTATGTCTTAGAATTCTTCCCTTTGTCTATACTATCTTGCTAGTCATCTGAATCATATCCAAAATATCTAGATGATCTAGTAGAGTCCTCATCAACTCTGACATTTTCACTTTCAACCATTTTTCTCAATCTTCTACTATAGCACCGGCAAGGCTTGCTTTTAGTAGAGTAACCTAGAAAAATTCCTTCATCACTCCTTGCATCAAATTTTCCAATGTCTTCATATCTCTTAATATAAAACTTTCTTCCAAAGATCTTGAAATATTTAACAATAGGCTTATAGCCAAACCATAGCTCAAAAGGAGTCTTACCGAAAATACCATTGACATTTACCCAATTTAGAGTGTACATTGCAGTGCTTACAACTTCTCTCCAATAGATGTGAGGCACATTTCCTTCCAACATCATTTTTCTAGAAACATCCAAAATTGTTCTATTCTTTCTCTCTACAACTCCATTATATTGAGGGGTTTGGGGAGTAGATAACTGTCTTTTGATTCCATGCTCTTCATAGAAAGAATTGAGATCCTGGGAGGTGAACTCACCACCTCTGTCTAACCTTAGGCATTTGATCTTCAGACTTGTCTCATTCTCTATCGTAGCTTTGAAACTTTTGAACTTCTCTAATGCTTCACATTTTTCTCTTAAGAAAGCAACCCATATCATCCTAGAGTAATCATCAATAAGAAACATAAAGTACCTTTCTCCTTCTAGACTTATGATTCTGGAGGGACCGCAAAGATCAGTATGCACCAGCTCCAATATTCTATTAGAATGATGTTGTTTGCTCCAAAAAAAAACTCTAGTCTATTTCCCCATCTAACATTCCTTCTATATTGTGTTAGTAGGCTTCACTAGCTTAGGTAGATCTCTTACTGCTTGAGTGGAGCTTACCTTGACAGTGGTATCAAAATTCCCATGACACAGCCTCCTATGCCATAACCAGCTTTCATCTACTTGAGCAATTAAACAAATTTCATTAGCAACACTCAAGTTAAAAATATTACCTCTTGTCTTTGTACCTAAATCAATTACATTTCCAAAGATTCCAAGTATCCTGCATTTTCCATCTTTGAATTGAAGATTGTAACCCTTGTCCACCATCTATCCAACACTCTACAGGTTATACTTCAAGCCTTTAACATAAAGGACATCATCAGAGTTATGTTTACCACCAAGACAAATAGATCCTCTACCACAAATCACATCAGCATTGTTATCTCTGAATCTTAAAACCCCACCATCATATTTCTCTAGACTTAAAAATTTTCTTTGGTCACCAGTCATATGATGTGAGCATCCGTTGTCAATAACCCACTCATCCTTTTCTTCAATTCGGGTTGCAAGATCTTTCTCAAATTTAGCAGATTTAGTAGCCACAAGACCATTTTCCTTAATAGCAATGAAAACCCATTCATCTTCATTTTCACTTTCTTTATCAAATTCTTCATCAGTCACACCTTCTTCAACATAATATCATTTCTTTTGAAATCTAGGTTTATTAGGCTTACACCTAGGAACTCTTTCAAGACACCTTGAAGCAAAATGGCCTATTTTACTCCAAGAGAAACATTTAATAGGAAACTTTCCTTTATCCTTACCTTGTCCTCTGCCTTCTTTCTTCACAATCAGTGCTTCTAGCCCTTCTACCTCTCTTTCTTCATCTTCAAGTTGTTTCATCTCTTCCTCATAGTTGAATGTCTATCCAAAAATATCCTAAATCATATCTTTGCTTGTTTCTTCTAGATACAAAGGCCTTAAATGGAGATTCAATCTTGGGGGTAGAATCACCAAATTCACTCAACTCAAAGGTAGAAAGTTTACAAATTAGCATATCTCTTGTCACATTTGTTACTGTTCTAAGCTCTTTAATAGCATCAGCCTTTGATTTGTAAGAGGAAGACAATGATTTGAGCACTTTAGCTACAATTTCTTATTCATCTAGGGTACCACCAGCACATCTAATAACCATCACAAGTTCATTTACTCTTTGCATAAAAGAAGAAATATTTTCATCTTCACCCATCTTCAAAGTTTCATACTTGCCTTTCAAACTCTGTAGCTTAGCAACCTTCACAAGTGCATCTCCTTCATACAAAGTCTCCAGTTTCTTCCAGATCTCATGAGTTGTCTTCAAATCCATCACATTTGTCATTTCCAAATCCTTCAGAGAACTCAACAAAGCTTCAATATCCCTGATGTTAACCTCATCCTCTTTAATCTCATCAAGAGTGGAAGGACCATTCTGAGGAATAACATATATGTTCTTTGTAATCTTCTAGAAGGGTTCACCAATACACCTCAAATGACACTTTATTCTAGCTTTCCACAGAGAGTAGTTTGTTCCATCGAATTTAGGACTATCCTTCTTGTATGATTCCATCTCATATCACCTCAAGCTTTTAAACTTCTTCAAAGGAACTAGCTCTGGTAAAAATTGTTGGAAAAACAAGAACAAAAAAGTGAGAGGCAGAGAATTAGTTGTCTTGGAATATTTAGACTTTTCAAACTTAACTTAACCTCAAATCTAATGAATGAACAATAAACTACAAACAATCAACACATCAAAAACATAGAGAACACCAAGATTGTTTTATGTGGAAACCCTATTAAGGGAAAAAACACGATGGATGTTAGTCCATAGTATTATACACTATTAGAAGTATAATGAAGAATAATGGGAATGCACATGCATTCAGGCACATTGCCTAGAGCTCACTGCTCAAATACAAGAGGGCTCACTGCCCAAAGAAGACACATTATCTTACAGCAATATGGATTAGATCCACAGGGTATGAACTGAGAAAATAGCTTCTACAAAAGCCTGATTACAGTTTTGATTAAGCACAGAAACACTCCTTCACACTTCGCTCAAACTTCTTCACACTCTACTTTGCAATCGAATGATTAGGTCACTATTCGCACACTTACTTTTTCTTTAGCACTTCTTCACTACATAACTTCGTACAAACAACTGCTCTTATATATCTGCAACATGAAATTACATCAACAACTTCATTGGCCAAAATAAAATATAAAACATATACATAATTTCATCCTAAATTTATAAGTAAATTTTCAATGCGAATCAAATGCTGTCAGCCACAACATAATGAAGAATTAAAACAATATCCTCAAAAACTCCAAACATTCAAATTTTAATCTCCAAAGATCCACAATACTTTACAACCACTATGTCGGCCAAGAAAATAAAAACTCGAACACACAAGAGAAAAATCACATACCACAAGCTCACCGATCAACATGGACGTGCAACAAAGATAGACCATGATCTAGAACCATCCACAAGCATCAAGAATCATCATAGAAGCATCCATAGCAACTGAAATTACTAGAATCACATCAACTTCAATCAAGAACACTAACTGAAGCCATGAAAAAACTGTCAAAACACAACTATTCATAACATGATTAAATCTTCATGTGGACCTATAAAAAATTTTGGTGGATAAACTAGATACACTCAGCAATAAACCCTTTAGTCCGCAATGACTGATTGTCAATGTACTAAGCAAGACACCTTCATGACCTTCATTGTTCCACTGTCAACTTGCAACTCTTTCTTTAAAAAATTTCTCAATATCCTCGACATATACAGCCTACAATACATCAATGCTAATAGTGTTGACATCAATGATAACCGCATATCAACTACACAACCACAGCATCCAACAAATTCAACCCTAATTCAAATGCATATCACAATCTTTAATCTTAATCGTTGGTTTACCTTTCAATCTGAGCTTGTCATTTGAAAGTCATATTTTCTATAAACTGGCTTGACCTTCACCATTATTACTCCTCCTTAAATCTTATGACTTTTGGAAGCAATCAACTTTCTTAATCTTTGATTTTTTGCTAATAACACTATCATGAGGCTATACTTGCACACTTCAGATAAATTTGAGGCCAATTATCATACAACGATAAAATGGAGAAGTGCAATCGAGGTTATTCATGGAATTACATAGATGTTCAGTGAGATCTTTCTATTATTTATGCTTTTATATTTCCATTTTTCTTTGTTGTTAGTGTAGGCTTAGTTTGAGTTTATGCATTATATTGCTTAACCCGTGAATTTTCTTGTGTTACAAGTAGGACAGCAAGTTGAAAGTTTTGTGATTGAAGAGTTGTTTGAAGTTGACCTATTTGTGATGGTTGAATATTTTGAACCCCTGCTTTGCATCAACAAATAACACAATTGCAAGAAAGAATGCAATGATAAATCAATATATCATTGATATATTTAATCCATATGCTATCTAAGAACACAAAATGGAGATAACTTCTACAGTATTTTCATTGATTTGCTCAAACTAATTGACATTGTTATAGAAATCTATGAATTCATTTAATGTAAATAAAACTATAACTCATGGCTAAGCATTCTCTATTTCCTTCCCCTATACAAAAGAGAAGAAAAAATAAGATATAGAAGAAGCACAAGAAGCACTAAAAACTATCGATAGTTGACACCTGGATCCCTCATCTTCAATTGATCTATAACTTCTTTTGCTTCCTAAAGAATCTTCAATCTGCACCTTAGTTCATGCATCTTACATTCACTTTCCCTCTAACAGAAAACATTCTCCATCGTGAAAAGTCATCATTCACATTCATTCTACAGTTGAAAATATCTATTTGTGAAAGAAAAAATCTTCATAAAATTCTTGTCTTCTCCTTTTACCTTTTAACATTTCACATAATTTATCAATCACTTGGCTTGCAAATAGAATATTACTCCTTGCTCGTGAAAAAAACTTCACTCCATTTTACCTGGGCTGCTAATATTTTATTCCTCTATAAAAACTTTTACTCTTCTCTTTTTTATCTTTTCACAATAGAAAATGAGCTTTACCCATGAAAAAGATTTTCTCCTTTTAATATTTTCCCAGCAATGAAAACCCCTATTTCATAAAGTGAATAATTTAATTCCACTTTTCCCATGCCTCCCTTTATTTTTCATATTTAAAATCTTTCTTATTAGAATGTGAGAGGCTCAAATATTTTCCATCAGGCAATATTTATAATTCACCGACAAAGTAATATTTAAGCAATTCCTTTTAAAAATTTGTTACCAAGCCCACCACAAGCCTTCTCAATACATCACGTACGCTTTACAAAGTATTAATGAACAAGAGAAAATTTCCTCACTCCCCATCATTTGAAACTTGACCCTGGTGGGTCCCCCATGAGCTAGTGGGGGACGACTCGGATCTATCCACACCTCCACCCTCTGGTCTGGTGCAGGGGAACCTTGGGTCTTCGTGCCTCTTTGAGGCCTTGTTTGCTTTTTTTTTTTATTTCAAGTTGACTTTAATGTAATAATGTCTTAAGGACCATCTTAAATGACTTGTAATAGGTTTTCTAGGCTTCTTGTTGAGTTTTTGGTCTTGGTGATAAGTTTCAATGTAATAACAAGGTCTCCATCCTCACTTTGTAAGTTTGGTGCACCTTGAAAAATTAAAGAATTAAAATGCCATGATGCAACCAAGTGCTTGAGGGGATTTTCCTTGGTTTTTTGAAATGGTTTTAATTCCTTTTGACACCTCTTGATGGCTCTTTGTATTTGGGCTTGTGGAAGTTGTAATAACTTGCCTTAACTAGGCAATTAGGTGTCAAGATGATGTTTTGTTAGACCCCAACATCCAACTAATTCAAATTTCAGTTGGAGGACATTGGGCAGGGTTGTTGGAGGTAGAAATAAGCCTCTCATGTTTGACACATGGCTGTTGAAGAATCATTTTTGAAGTTTCAATGCAAAAACTTGTTTTCTGGAAAATTTGTGTGTAAATTTCTTATTCTTCTACATTGTACAGCCTTTGTACGATATGTACAGGAACAAAATTGATATGGTTGGATATAGGGAAGACCTGGCTTTCATTTGGCATTGATTTGGCATATTTTCATTGATTATAACAAGATTTATTTCCATTTTAGAAGGGGCAAGTCTAAAAACCCTCAAAATTAGGGTTTTGATTGAAAAATGGAAATATCTTCCATCTCCACGATGTAACAATGATCATTCTTGGTGGGATGAAAGGTGTTTGTGTATATTTTCACATTCTTAGATTTTTGAAGAATTATAGTATGTGTGGAGGAATTTATGCAACATTCTAGGCCTAGCATCCTCATGTGATAGGCCTAGTTGTGAAGCAAAAAAGTTGAGTTTTTCTAGTTTAAGGCGATTTTTACTATGAAGGAACTTAAGAATGATGGATTTGGATTTAATTAGCCTATAAGAACCTATTTCAAGGATTTGGGCTGAAGGGGAGAGCCTAGATAGTCTACTATCCTATTGTAGCCTATCAATTAGGCCTCTTGGAGTAGAGTTATTTTTGTCCATTTCTCTTTTACTGTCCACTATCAAGAAAGAAGGTTTTGGGACTTTGTAGGGGCATATATTACTAGTCTAATTTCATTGGTTTTTTCTTGATAGAATCATATATGTGGATCTTATTTTGAATGTCCTATTAGCTAGGGCTACAAGCCTTATAGGGGTAAAGAGGCCTAGTGGTTGGAGCGATGGAAAAATGGAGTTTCCTAAGTGCAAATTAGAGTGTTATGGTTTGCTTTAGTCCTATTTGACATGTCCTAAGTGGTTACAATCTCTCTTGGGTGTTTGGGTACAAGAACCCTAGGTGTGTTGGGTCTTTTCCTTGAAAGAATAGTGTTTTGGAAGAACCCTTATATAAGAGTATTTGTGAGAAGCACCAAGTAAGATTCTTTGCCATCTGAGTTTAGTTGTTCTTCTTGGACACTCTGGATCATGGTCATTGATCAATCTCCTTCTTCCCTTTTCATTCTTCTCCTCACTCTCTTGCTACTACGTCATGATTTCAACCCTTCTCTTCAAGGGCTAGCGGGGAAACATCCTCTATTTCAAAATGGCGGTAACACTTTGACTATGGCAATATCTTGCAAACATTTATAGAGTCAACATGGAACTCCAACTTTCTCCATCGAAGCAATGCATGAAACCAACTCTGCTCTTTAGAAGGTTCTTCCATAGACCTGCCATTGCTATGCATTGTAATGTGTTTTAACTTGGAGAGATTTGGATGTAAGCGCTAAAAATAGGGTTCCTTCAAAAAGTTTGACACAATTCTTTGCAAACTTGAACTACTCTTGCTTAGCAGCAACATGTGTTAGGTCTCCATTGTATTATCATTTTTATTATTGTTCTTGAGCCTCCTCATATGTATTAACTCATTCTTTGATCCATCCTCTTGTTTTGAAATATTACAAAATAGAATTTCCTCAAACAATTTTGATACATTTTCACAACAAGCATTGAATCAACCATCTTTCAATGAGCATAAAAGCCTCCACATTTACAATGTTAAAAATTTGCAAAATGATTATCCTTCTGAAAGTGTATTGCACTGTTCTTTGGTTTCCTCCTCTCATGGCAGAAAGTAGCAAAACAACTTTAATTTCCAAGTGACATGTAAACGCAAGCATTTGACTTCCTTTGGGAAACATAAATCATATGTTTGTCTTGGTGCCAACCCCTTTCAGTAAATTTTCAAGCTTTCTCAAGATGCGATGCTATACTCTTTTCTTTGGATCAACCCATCTTGGCACCAGCTGTAAAATAATTCCATTTCCTAATTGAAATGTCCACAAAATAATTATTTGCATCGATCCACTTTGTGTAGTTTGAATTGTTTTTGTTGCTTTATGTTGCAAAGCATAATAAAGAATTTGATGAGTGGTTATCCATCTTGAGTGCATCCTTCAATCAAATCTATACTTAGTTGAACCCCATTTCAAATATGAGCCATAATTGCAAGGCATGAATATGCATCATATGAAAAGGAAACTTGAATAGTATTAGCCCTATATAAATGATTTATCCCATTTTTTAGTATCATGCATCTATTCAAACATATTAGCAATATTAGATAGTGTTGTAATCTTATCCCATGGTCACCCAAGTGAAACACTACTCCCTTCTAATTGATGTTACTTCATACATTTTTTTATGACCAATTCAATTCCTTCACTTTGCAGCTGAAAAAATCCTTCGTAATAAGCAAAAGAAGGCTTGCCTCAAGATAAGATATTCTTGAATACAATGACCATCCACCAATCATTTCAGCTCAGATGGCTCCCTCAGAGAAAGCTATTAGTTTCTCAATGGCCACATCAAATTGGCACTTCAAGTCATCATAAAAATCTACAGATGTTTGAAAATTTCCTAAAACCTTAACAACAAGTATTTTATGCACATTCAACCATTACAACATTCCATGAGATTATTTCTCCTTGAGATAGCCACTTGAATACCTTTCATATCATAAAATGTTTCCTCAAATTGTGTGACACATGTCGGGTCCCCTTGTGGGGCCGACTAAAAAAAATTGTTTTCAAATATATTTCATGCTCAATTGATTTGAAGCTACCTCTGAATGCTCCAAAGGTGAAAAAATGAACTAGGTTGTCATTTAAATTTTCTTTCTACCATGGGTATGTGTAGGATCATCATGGGGAAAACAGGCCCTTAAGTGGAAAAAAAATTAGAGTCGGGCAACTTGATGTAAAAATTTGAATAATTTATTTATATTATTTCAAAAATATGTAAAAATAGAATCTGTTTTAAATTGAATGTAGTTTCTAAACTACTAGGTTTCTTTAAGAACAAAAAGAAATCTATTTGGTGAAAATTTGAAATTTCAATGCAGCAGAACTTAAATTTCAGGGAAAAAATAAGAAGTAGGAGTCTATCTGACCACCCTAACCACAATAAAATGATAATATTTTCTTATAAGATTTCAAATATAAGTAGAGGACTCATCTCCCGATGTGATGCATATTTTTTTGTAATTTTTTTCCAAGTAAATAATTAATTATGATTTTTTTCTTACAACTTATAAAAAATATTAAAAACCCATATGTCTAACCACCTTAACTTGGTCAAAACTTCATGAAATTATTTTTTTCTTTTTTTAATCCTATAGTATGTGAAGCATAGAATGTGATGCATGTTCCAAATTCAAAAAATTTGATACTATTTGAAAGCTATAGATGTTTTTCAATTAGTCTATCAATCAGGACTTTAGTCATAATTTGAATAGAAAATGAATAATAATTACTTATTAAATTCAAAGTAAAGCATAATTTATATTGGTGGAAAGCTAAGAATATCCTTTAAAAACCCTTTTCATTTCATCAATTTTGGGTAAAAAAAAGTCATCAGCCACATAGCCATCATATTGCCACTTTTTGGCCCATCATGTTCCTACACATACCCACATATTTGCACAATGGTCAAAATTGGCTAGGTGGGCTCTAGAATCACGCTAGAAAACTAGTCAAACGACCTCCTAAAGCTATGAAAATGCATAGGCATGTAGAAATTTGACCCAAGAATATAGTGCAACAAATGGCTTAGAAAAAAAAAATTTGAGGTGCAAGATATTCAATGCCAAAGTGGCTCACTCAAGCTTTTTTACAGCTTCACCTATTCAAAACCAATTAGGGCTCGCCAATCCACCACCTCAGAGAAATATCAAATTATCACCTCCGGGGAGACTGCCATTAGAAACACTAGAGCATTTAGGTCCATAGAGTATGTGTGCAAAAGGGATTTCATTCAATCCACATTCTTTGTATAATATTCAAGGTCAAACTTGACCTCCTTGAAACAATCTAGAAATGTAAATGTAAAAACAGAACAACCACATTTTCTTTTGACCTGGTAAAAATATCAATTCTGGTCATGAGACTCTGAAACTGGACCAAGGAGCATATGAATATGAGGGAAATGCAAGGAATCAATATTTTTTTCATGATGATCATCTAGCTATAGAATATCCACTCAAATAGGAGGCCACTTCATAGGACTGAGAGATTGCAAATAGCAAAATAGTCCCAGAACCCTCTAGCTTTTCTTTTCAAGACCTTATCAAAACTCATCATAGGGGGTTGAAATATGGCATACATGTTCCCATATGTCAGATGAATACACCCACCAAAGGATTTGGCATGAAAATCAACTAGATTCGATTTATAACCTTGCAAAGTAGGTCACTTGGGCAGACTTTTCAGGTGCCCTCTAAGTGTGTAGATCAAATTTTCACATCATGGGCACTCAAAATTTAAAGATTTTGAAGGTTCCATCAATGGCTCTGATTGGGGACACATGCCTCTCATAGGAATGGTGAGATCCTAGATCTCTGGAGAGTAGACCAAGTGCCTTATCCATTGGGCAACAAAATCTCTTTATTTCAATTTTTAAACCTCCCTTGGTGGCCCCAAACCACCAAGTGGAAAAGGGAATTCAATTTTTGCCTCTGTCAAACACCAATATTTTGAAGGAATTGGTTTCCCTCAACCCATACTTACCTCTTCCATACCACTGCAAAAAAATTGACTTCATTCCTACCAAAGCAAGTGTCAGGTCCCTTTTGAACAAGTGAAAATCTACCTAATTACAAACATTATCATTGACATCTCTTACAACTTTTCTAAACATACCATTTTTAATGTATCTATGTCATTCTACATTGTATAATCAGGCATAACTGAAAATTTTCATCATCACATGAAACATGTTCATACCGAAAATAACATTCCATGCTCTTCATATTATTGTCATACTCCATCAAAATGCCTCCCAAATGAACTAGAAACTGAAAGTATTCATACTATTCCAAGCAGTTGGCATCATGATACTCAATCTTGTTTGCAACATCTATTTCAAATATAAAACATTCATAGTTAATTCCCTCGAGGAGCTCATCAAGGTGTTGCTCTATTTTCTCAAGACCACATTCTAACCTTGTGTCAAATGCATCATCAGAGTTCCCAACAAAGAGTGGATTATCTCTGCACCAATAGGGATCACCATTTCTCATTTCTAGTGGAGATAGAGGCTCATCAAATAAGGGATTTTCCATTGCATTCATTGTTGTCATAAACGCCTCAACCTCCTCAGCATGAAGGTCTAAACCTTTCATATCAGCATTATATTCAAAATCATTATAATCACTAGAAAAGCATACAGATATATTTTAGTTTCATTCACATCCACTATAGTTAACATCTTTGACTCACATTCTGAAAACTCTTCACAAGAAGAAAGTTGTTCCTTAATCAAACATGTGTTCCCATCATTATGAACATATTTCTTATTTGAAGCAAAGGATTCCATCTCTTTTTCATGAGGATAATCATGACTAACAGAGGTATGACCATATTCAATTCCATCATCATTACTACAGCAAGAGACCCCATCAATGTTGAAACTATGGGGCTGATGCAAGAAGTTGGGTCCACAAAAAGGTCAAAAAGTGGAAGTTTTTTTGTTGTTTTTCAGAATTTGTCACACTTGGACTAAAAATTTGAGGCACTTACACAATGAACCTTAAAAAAATTCAGTAATATGAAATTTATAATTTTGAATCTAGTTTCCAAATATGTAATTTATTCAAATACCTAGCTGATAGAAATTAAATTTTGATAGGGATGTATAAAAACCACTTTTAAAAGTCCTTGATTTTTTACCATACCATGCACGTGTATGGACACCACTTTTTTATCCAAAAAAAATTATTTTGCTAATTCCTTTTGGGGAAAGAGAGCTAACAACATGAATATTGATGAAGAATTTTTTTGTAATTTTTTTTTAATGCTTTTTTAATTGAATTTTTATTGGCCTTAATTGTTGTTTTTAAAAATCAACGTACAGACAACATAATTGGACCTAAACTAAAAAAAAAATTGAATCTTTTTTCCATTGTGTAGAGAATTGTCTGAAGATTGATGCCATATAAATTTTTTTACAAGAAACTTAACCAAAAAAAAGTTATTAAAAACCAAAAAAATCTCGATATTTCAAATTTAAGGACTAGTTTGCTTAGAAATTAATTAAAAAATAACAAATCTAATCCAATCTTAATAAAAAATTATATATTTGGAAACTAGACATCGTGTTCTCTAATGGGTTTTAATTTTATAGATTGATTTAGAAAAAAATTCCATTAGCCATATTGCCAAAATTGGACATTCTTCTTCAATCTAACTTGTTTTTTTAGTTGTAGGTCAAAGGCTAAAGGTCGGGTTTCCAAGCCTTTCTCAAGCCTAAAACCGAGGCAGCATGTGGGTTGGGAATTTAAAATTTTAAAAACACATACATGATTTTAAAAACGTGTACATGTTACAAAATGCATGTGTTCTTTATTTTCTTGATTATTTAAAAAACTAAATACTTTTTAGAAACGCGTGCGTTTTTTGTGTTACAAAACAAGTATGTGTTTTAAAATGTGTACGCATTACAAAATGCGTACACATTTCTAAAAGGTATTTAATTTTTTAAATAAATGACTTGTACATGTAATAAAATGTGTACACATTATATAATGCATGCGCATCATAACGTGTACACGTTTTTAGTGCATACACATTTTTTAGGCTTGGGTACCCGAAGCATAACACATACGTATTTTTTTAATAACACATACATCTTTTCTATGAGTTTTTTTTTGGCCGAAACTTCCCCTCTTCATGGACCCAAATTCTTGCTTTTACTATGTTCAGAATTTTCAAACTGAATACTCAGTCTTATGTCTTCCATTGGAGGATAGGTAGTGGACTCTTCAAAACAATTGAAGCCTAGGAAGATATCAAACATGTATTTAGGCTCCTTCGCTTTAGATTGGTCATTTTCACACACTACTTCAACATCACCAATTACTTGGGTTGAGTCACCATGTTGAATACTTGGGCCCATTTCTATTCCTTGATTAGTATACTTGCAACAAGGGATAAATTCACATACCTCCTTCTATTCTCTAGACCATGCACTTGAAATATTACATCTATGATCATTATCTACATAACCAATGAACATGCCATTCATTTTACTTGCTTCACTGAGGTGTGAATTTTCAACCTTTCCTCTACCCTCTTCTTCATGTGATAACTCATTTCTTAACTCATATGGAGTAGCAAAATCATTATCTTCACAGGTTGAAAACATGATAGTTTATTGATGATCATCTCTAATCTTTTCAAAAGGAGAAAATTATTCACACACTTAGTCAAGCCTAACTGGCTTCAACTCCTTTGGCAAAGCACTCAAACTTGGTTCATACGATTCATAAAATAAATCAATGCACATTGAATTTCCAGGTCTGTGACACTCAAGAATTGCAGCTAGAGTATCCATAAACCCTTGTGTAGAGATCATATAATGATTCTCCTTCATGTTTCCTTGTGCAAGAGAGGGCTTGAACAGAGATCACAGGGTCACAAGTGTATGCAGCTTCTTGACAATTTGTTTGGGGCTCTATGTGATCATTATTATGGAATGATGTGCAAGATGAGACAATAGGGGTGTAATTGCTCTGACATTCATTTTCAACTTCTGACTTATATCTTTCATCAACATTTGATGACTCAGGGTAGCAAACTCTTGTAGACAAATGACCCTTGTGCATTCCATATTTTTGGTTGTTTTCAATGTTCATGGCTATATCATAGGCTTGATGCAAGGTTTTGGGATCTCTCAACAGATAGTTCATCTCATTATCAAAAGCTTCCAAATAAACAACCAAACACATTGCATCACTTAGTCTCAAAACCTTAGGAATATCCCTCAATGTTTTAGCAAATCTTCGATTAAATGTCAAAACCAGCTCATCCTCTTCTTTTTCAATGTTCATAAAATTATAGATCATAGAACTAGCATTGATTCTTTCACCAAATTGCTCCATGAACACTACTTTCAATTCCTCCCAAGAATAGATAGAATGTGTTGGTAAATCAGAGAACCAATATCTTGAATTTCCTTTCAAAGACTGAACAAATAGCCTCATGATTAAATCCTCAAGGTCAACTTCATAATCATCCATTAGATTATTGAATTCCTATAGATGCTTATTAGCTAACTCACTCTTTGTACCACTGAATTTTGGTAGCTTATTTCTGATTTTGGGTGGAATAACATTTGGATAACCATTAATTCTACTAAAATTGATGGCTCTATTTATTTCAATGTTGAAACTTCTTTTATTACATGACAAGGGCTATATACTATACATTGTTACATTTGCGTCCATACATGGATGCATACATTGATGATAGATTTTCTCACACCTCTACAAGTCTTTTCATATCAACTTTGCAGTTACATAGGGTACTTCAAACTTCTTTTAAAACATAATCTTAAGCTTTTACAATGAACATTTCTATCTCAACTTGCTTAAGACCTTATAAATGAGTTTCTTCAAAAATATTGCATACTTCACTTCATAAGAGAGGTTACAATCTAGTAATGCAAAAGAATGTCTAATAATCAATACTATTCCCTTTCTTAGTAATAATCAATACTATTCCCTTTCTTAGTGCTTATTTTCACTCAATAGGGAATCAAATTTTTTCAGGACTTTAAGACTTCTTATAAACTGCTTTCAGACACAATAATACTTTCCTTAAATTTATGAGAATACTTGAAAACTTTTAGTAACTGCTAACCTTTCTTCTTGACTGGAAATTTTGCAGATCTGGATCTCTCTTCACATCTTTAGCAAGTTCTTTTGAAAAAGCTGCCACCTCTCTTTGCAGAGGACTAAACTTCAAGCAGTACGAAGCTCCTTCAAAGATGAATTTCCTTTTGGGTCTCCTCCAATAGCAGAGTCACACATAACTTCTTTTAAATTTGTTGCAACAAAACCACTTCCAGGTTTGGAAACTTCTCAATATTTGAACCACATGTTCAAATTCACCAAATTCTTGACTCTATGATATAATAGTATGCAACTGGAGATTCAAATTTCTCCCCATCAGACTCACCAAATTTGTTAGTGAATCGAATGGGAAAATAAGACTCCACAATTTCCAACCTCTAGTTACAAATAATATTTCAAGATTTCAATGACTCTTTGATAAGATAGTCTGCAACCAAATTCAAAAGTTATCCCTAGTGGAGTCACCAATCTGTTGGTTTTTTTTCTTGCAACCTTCAACCCCAAGGAGGAACACAATGACTAAACTATTCAATATTTAGGACAAGGAATCTACACTATCAACAAGTTGAAGACAAGAAAAGCCAATGAACAAGGCTCTGAAAGCCCTCTGCACTTTGAGCTCCACATGACTCAGGAGGGTGTTCCTAATTGTAGGCCTGGATAAATGATAAACTTATTCTAAACAACAAATTATAGACCTATGAAAGTGGATAGTTCTCAAGTATATGGGTAATGGGTATTGTTTATTCTAATATGTTCAAGCATAATCCCATTTGCATTGAACATTGTTGATAATGCATAACTTAGATATCTTCATCTCAAACACATAGAGGGTTAATAGATGGAATACTCTTAAATTTAGCATCTATACTCTTTTAAACTCCATGAAAATACAAAGAAAAATGATAACTTAAATAACCAAGCAAAAGTAACAGAGAGTTAATATGATTTGAATTGTTTAGATTGTTTCTAAAAATGATTTGGGTAATATCATAGATCAGTGCCTAATCCTAAGGCATGGAGTCAAATCTAGGATCATGAATGAAAATTTAAACAACTTATTTCAAATTAGTGGCCCTTTAACAATTAATGCCTTACATTAATGTAAACTCTCATATTACCACATGATCATACTTAAAGATCCATTTCATTCCCTCAAACCCATAGTAATTTGCATACAGAATTTAATTATTTACTTGAAGAAACCCATACACAAATCACACAATTGCAAGAAGATTGCAATGACAAATCAATATATCATTGATATATTTAATCCATATGCTATCTGAGAACACAAAATGGAGATAATTTTTTCAATATTTTCATTGATTTGCTCAAACTAATTGACATTTTTATAGAAATATGTACATTCATTTACTGTAAATAAAACTCCAACTCCCAACTAATCATTCTCTATTTCCTTTCCCTAAACCAGAAGTTCATAACCTGTACAAAAGAGATGAAGAAAGAAGATATAGAAGGAGAGGAAGTCCTAAAAACTATTTGCAGTTGACACCTGGATCCCCCATCTTTTGTTGATCTATAACTGCCTTTGCTTCTTGAAGAATCTGCAACCTGCATCTTGATTCATGCATCTTTTATTCACTTTCCCTCTAACAAAAAATATTTGCCACTATGAAGAGTCATCATTCACATTCATTATGTGGTTGAAAATATCTATTTGTGAAAGAAAAAATCTTCGTGAAAGTCTTGTCTTCTCCTTTTACCTTTTAACACTTCACATACTTTATCAATCACTTGGCCTACAAATAGAAGATTACTCCCTACTCGTGAAAAATACCTCACTCCATTTTACCTAGGTTGCTAATAATTTGTTCCTCTGTAGAAACTTTTACTTTGCTCTTTTTATCTTTTCACAATAGAAAATGAGCTTTACCTGTGAAAAATATCTCCTTTTAATATTTTCCCAAGAAGGAAACCCCTATTTCATAAAGTGAATAATCTAATTCCACTTTTCCCATGCCTCCCTTTACTTTATTTTTCATATTTAAAATCTTACTTATTAAAAAGTGAAAGGCTCAAATATTTTCCATCAGGCAATATTTCTAATTCACCAACCGCAAAGTAATATTTAAGCAATGCCTTTTAAAAACTTGTTACCAAGCCCACCACAAGCCTTCTCAATACATCATTTGGGCTTTACAAAGTCTTAATGAACAAGAGAAAATATCCCCACTCCCCCATCATTTGAAACTTGGCCTTGGTGCGACCCCCACAGGTTAGCGGGGGACGGCTCGAATCTATCCATGCCTCCACCCTATTGGTAATTGATCGATCTCCTTCTTCCCTTTTCATTCTTCTCCCTGCTCTACTACTGCTACATGTTGATGTCAACCCTTCTCTTCACAGGTGAGCGGGGAAACATGCGTTTGTTTTGAAATGGTGGTATCTTGAAAATTTTTACAAAGTCAACATGGAACTCCAACTTCCTCCATCGAAGTAATGCATGAAAATTAGAGAGCTCCAAATCTTCTCTTTGTAATGTTCTTCCACAAACCTGCCACTGCTCTGCATTGTAATGTGTTTTAACTTGGAGAGATTTGGATGTAAGTTCCAAAAATAGGGTTCCTTCAAAAAGTTTGACACAGTTCTTTGTAAACTTGAACTACTCATGTGTAGCAGCAACATGTGCTAGGTCTCCAGAACATCAGCATTTTTAGTATTTTTCTTCAGCCTCCTTAGATGTATTAACTCATTCTTTGATCCATCCTCTTGTTTTGAAACACTGCAAAATAGAATTTCCTCAAACAATTTTGATACATTTTCATAACAAGCATCAAATCAACCCTCTTTCAGCGAGCATAAAGGCTGTCATGTTTGCAACGTTAACAATTTACAATATGATTAGCCTTCTCAAGGTGTATTGCCCTATTCTTTGGTTTCCTTCCCTTATGGCAGAAATTAGCAAAACAACTTTAATTTCCAAGTGACATGTAAACTCAAGCATCTAAATTCCTTTGGGCAACATAAATCATATATTTGTCTTGGTTCCAACTCTTTTTAGTAAATTTTTCAAGCTTTCTCAAGATGTGATGCTATAATCTTTTCTTTGGATTGACCCACTCATGGAGCCAGTTGTAAAACAATTTCATTTCCCAATTGAAATGTCCACAAAATAATTATTTGCATCAATCCACTTTCTACACTTTGAACTATTTCTATTGATTTATGTTGCCAAGCATAATAAAGCATTTGATGAGTGGTTATCATCTTAAGTTCATCCTTCAATCAAATCTATACTTAATTGAATCCCATTTCAAATCTAAGTCATAGTTGCAAGGCATAATCATGCATCATATGAAAAGGAAACTTGAATAGTATTAGCCATGTATAAATGGTTTGTCCCCTTTTTTAGTATCATGCAGTTGTTAAAAAAGATTAGTAAGATTAGATAGTGTTGTGACCTTATCCCATGGTGACCCAAGTGAAAAATTGCCCCATTCTAATTGATGTTATTTCATACAATTTTTATGACCAAGTCAATTCCTTCACTTTGTAGCTAAAAAAATCCTTCTTAATAAGCAAAAGAAGGCTTGTCTCAAGATAAGATATTCTTGAATACAATGACCATCCACCAATCATTTCACCTAGGATGGCTCCCTTAGAGAAAGCTATTAGTTTCTCAATGGCCATATCAAATTGCCACTTCAAATCAACATAAAAATTTGTAGATGTTTGGAAGTTTCCTAAAACCTTAACAACAAGTATTTTATGCACATCCAACCATTATAGCATTCCATGAGATGATTTCTCCTTGAGATAGCCACTTGAATACATGTTTCCTAAAATTGTGTGACACATGTCAGATCCCCTTGTGGGCCCGACTAAAAAACAAAATCATTTTGAAACAAATTTAATTCTCAATTTATTTGAAGTTTCCTTTGAAAGCTTCCAAGGTGAAAAAATGAACTGAGTTGTCATTTAAATTTTCTATCATATTTGCATAGTGATCAAAACTGGCTAGGTGGGCTCTGGAATCACCAGAAAACTAGCCAAACAAGCTCCTGAAATTATGAAAATGCACAGGCATATAGACATTTGACCCAAGAATGCAATGCAACAAGCGGATTGGTAAAACATATTTTGGGGTGCAAGATATTCAATGCCAAAGTGGCTCACTCAAGTTTTTTTTGTAACTGCACTTGTTCAAAACCAATTAGGGCTCACCAAGTAATCACCTCAAAAAATTATCAAATCACCTCCAGGGAGACTGCCACTAGAAAAACTAGGTCATTTAGGTCCATAGATTACATGTGAAAAAGGACTTTTGTTCAATCCACATTCTTCATATGATACTCAGGGTCAAATTTGACCTTGAAACATTCTAGAAATGTAAATGTAAAAACAGAACAAATTGCATTTGCTTTTGACCTGGTAAAAATATCAAATCTGATCATGAGACTCTGAAATCGGATCAGGGGGCATATGAATGTGAGGGGAATGCAAGGAATCATTTTTTTTATCATGATGATCATCTAGCTGTGAAATATCCACTCAAACAGGAGACCACTTCGTAGGACTAAGAGATTACAAATAGCAAAACATTCCCAGAACCCTCCAGCTTTTCTCTTCAAGACCTTATCAAAACTCATCATAGGGGGTTGAAATATGACATACATGTTCCCATATGTTAGATGACTACACCCACCAAAGTATTTGGCATAAAAATCAATTGGCTCTGATTTATGACCTTGCAAAGTAGGTCACTTGGGCGGATTTTTCAGGTGCCCTTCTAAGTGTGCAGATCAAATTTTCCCATCATGGGCACTCAAAATTTGAAAATTTTGAAGCTACCATCAAGGCTCAAACAAGTTTGAAAATGTAGAGGGACACATTTTTCTACACTAGAACAACATTATAAGTAATCTTATGAAGCATCCTAACAAGCTAGAAAGTTTTCAAGCAATCAAGAGTACTTTCACAAGAGCATTCAAGAGAATTTAAGAGACGATTATCAAGAATTTTGGAGCATGAATTCAAGATTCAAGCATCATGTCAAAGTCTCCATGCATCATTTGTGTTTTTGAGCTAACATTTGTGATGTAGGTTTTCATGATTCAAGCAAGCATTCAAAGACATTATATCATATCAAGATTAAGAGTCAAGATCAAAATCCATTTGAGCAATTTCACATAAGATTGCAGCCTTTATTTCAATGGTTTGGTGAGTTGCAACATTTCATATTGTTCATTCATCATTCCTTCATGCTTTTCTATTTCATTTCAAGGTTTAATTACCAAAACAGGGTTTGACCAAGGAAAACACCTATTCCCTAACACAACAAAATTTTTCCCTCTTCATGTGTGAATGAAAATCTAGGTGATTTAGAGCTTGAAGATCCTTTGAATAAAAAGTTGCAAGATTGAAGAAAGTTTTCAAAGTTGTCAAGAAGTTGTCATATTCACAGAAACTCACCTACAGATTGGAATTTAGACTTTTAGGACTTGAATATCAGACAAGAAAAAAGCTACCGAAGATCACTAGGGGATTACAGACATTTCAATCAAACCCTAATACTTGGAATAAATTTCCACCATGGTTGTATGAGTCCCAGTATATCACTTTTCATCATTTTTTTGTAGATCTTGATTTTCTAGTAGGAGATTCCAGATTCAGCCAAAAAACCCTAAACGAGGACTAAATTGCACAGTTTGGCATATGAGTCTTAGTGAACTCAAATGTCATAATTTCAAAGTTGTGGAATTTATTTTGGACTTCTCTAATCTTCATGGTGCTTCTTTGTTCATCTTCAGTTTTTTATTTTGATTGTAAGTTCCATTTTCTAGGTCACATAGCTAGATTTGCATATTACTTTCATTTCCTTCTTTCCAAGAATTTTCTTTGTGGTGAACCCCCTTTATTCACACTAATGGAAACCTTGTAGAATTATCTTCCCTCAATTGAATCATTGGGGTGAAGATCTCTAGGGTTTCCTAATGAACTAAGAGTGAAATAGGTACCCTTAGTTCCATCTCCAAATGGGCGGAATACCTATTTCCTATGGTTCAAGCACCTAGGATACTTAACTCCTAAGTAAAATTATAGTGATGTGAATAGTTCCTCACTAAGAACTAGTTATTTTAAATAACCCTATTCACACCAACACCACTAGTCTTGTTTCATCTTTTGATCCTATCTTGAATGTTATTTTGTAAAATATGGGACAAATGCAGAACTAGTTGGTGAACCTATCTATCTCTTCTTCTCCACCTATGTTTCAACCCTTCTCTTGTCATATTCATTTATCCATTGCCATCGTGAACACTCCTATCCCTCAGGGGATGGAGATTTCAAAGTTCAAAAAGTATAGTGGTCTTGGATACCCTTAGATGCACATATTAGCATTTAATGCCATATGCATTGACTTCTTCCACCATGATTCTTTGATGGTAAAAAAATTCCCATGATCCCTCAAGGAAAATTCACTTGACTAGTATTGTTCCTTTTTGGAAAATTTTGTATTCTCGTTTGATCAGTTGGTGAATTAGTTCATTAGACAGTTCCAAGCTAACATTGGGCTAAAGATAGATTTTTCTAATCTCATTCGATGTAAGAAGGAGGGCCATGAAAATCTTATTGACTTCATCTCTAGTTATCAAGTGTTGTTTTATTAGATTTCTTATCCTCTACCTAACTCTGATGTTCAAAAGGTCTTCATCAAGAACTTGTAGAAACTATGGCAAGAAAAGTTTACCTTGAAGAAGTATCCTTCCTTTGCACATCTATGTGTAGGATTTTGTGAGTACCAACAGATGGTCGCTGATTTTACGGGTTCATCCTTGCACACTCATCTTGATATCCAATCAGGAGTGTCAATTTTTGGTGATACTAGAAGGAATAAGGCTATTGCAAATATGGTCTTCGTGCCTAAAGACAAAGGTATAGGGAATAATAGCCAATTTACAAAGCAATGTGAATCTTATACTGTTGTTTTAAAAAGTTTTTAAAATATAAAAATTTAACATTTCTAGAAGTATGACCTATTTTTGAGTCGTATCTTGAGTGGTACGATGCATAAAAAAAAATTCAATTTCATTGAGTGCACAGAAATGACACTAAGTGATGTGTATGCTTGCATCAAGAGATTCGAGTTCACATCAAAAATGGGACCATCCATCTTGATGGAAGGAAATAAAACTTTAATAAATTTGTAGCCAAGGCTAACAGTGAGTTACAGATTAATACTAATCTATTTTCTTCTCACTCTACTAATCTAGTCACACAGTCTTCTGCATCTTCTAAGTTGGTCCCATATGAGTACATGAGCATGGTCTCATTCATGTGTATTCCTCCTACTGAGAATGTGAGTGCAATTCCTGACATAATTTTTACCTCACATGCTTTGCCACTAAAGAGGGAGCATTCCTCATTGTACGTTCCTGCTTGGATTAATGACAATGTCGTGATTGGTGTCATGGTTGATCCAAGGAGTCAGTTGAATGTGATAACAGAGAAAAATTTGTTCATTAATATTTTGCATAAGGATAAATACGAAGAGTCATAGGCCACTTTCTGTACTCATGATGAACTTTCTATTGCCCCTATGGGCACCATTTCTTTGTTAGTCTTGGCTAGACCTAAGGCTGTAGATATGACATTTGTTGTAATTCTGGGATCTAACCTATTCAGAGTTAGACTAGGGGTTTCATGGATAGCCTCTATGAATGGCATTGCCTCTATAGTCTGCAACTGTTTAAAGTTCCCCCATGAGGGTGTTATGCACATGGCTCATGATAATAGCTACAAATCACTGGTGTCATGTGGGGGCCTCTCTTTGGATCACTTCTGGACTATACCTATTGGACCTCTCCTTCCAAGGGGAGATCTCTTGTACCAATTTTATGTTAAATAGAAGACTGGGGGCTCGACATTGAAGGTTAGTTTTCTTGTGTTTGGACCTATTTTATTTCCATGAAGGCCTCTATAATAGCACAATAGCGAGTTGTTTCTTCTGACTTGTCAAAGGGGTAGGAGAAGCTTGCTCATGTCCTAGAGACTTCTCCTTCTACATCTTCTACTCCAACTACTTCTACTTCCCAACCCATGGTGGCATCCTCAATTCCTACTCTTATTCCTCACATGGGGAATGTGATGGTTCCCACATGGTGAAAGGCAAAGTGTTAGGATTTTTAGTTGCCTATTCTGCCTAGGTTCCCTGACCCATTAACTATGGAAAGGGGAAGCATTCCCATGGGGTTGTTCCTACATCTCAATATCCACAACCTCCAATTGTTCTTCCACCTATTCCCCAGGCAGCGAATGAGAAAATGGTCATCATCGAGGCTCTTTTGTCTATTTCTTCTTCTTTTTTTGTTTTTGCCACTATGCTTCCTCCTCCTATTCTAGTTGAGGAGACAACTCTTCCACTAGTAATGATTGTGAAGGATACTCCTACAATTGAGTAGCAACCTCTAGCCTCTTCTTAGGCTACATCCTCTACTACTCGTAGCCAATATAATTGGCTTGCACATGAGTGTAAGCATCAACAAAAGGCTCTAGCCACAAGCACAATGCCTCAAAAAATGTAAGGAAGCTAAGGTAGCAAAATAACTTCCTACACTAATCTTGAGAGGATAATAATGTAAAATGTGTATAGATATTTAACAATTAAAGAAACTTAAATAGAAATAAAAATAAATATCATGCATACCACGACATAGTGATTTATGTGGGGAAACCCTTTCAAGAGAAAAACCATACACCCAAAAAGCCGCCCAATATATTATTTAGTAAATCACAAATAATACAATAGAATTGTAGAGCAAGCTTCTCAAAGGAGTATCACCACTCAAAGATCAAGAGACAACACGACTGCTAATAGACTCTTAGAATACATCACCATCTCTCTCTATCGCAGCCATAATACAACAACCTCTTAAAATAGAGTTACATTCTAGGGAAAGACATACCAACAAAATATCCACCATTAGATCTAAAACCTAATAATTAATGGTATAGATTTACAATGTATCATTTATCTGATGTACGTCATGCAAATTAGGATTTTCCTAAAATAATTAACAAAAAATTATTTACATGCATCCCACTCTTCCAGCTTTTTGCCATTGTATATTACACCTATCAGTATAACTAGGAAATATATATACATATATTCATATATATATCCTATCAAGAATAACCATTATATAATTGCAAAGTTGAGACACAATTTCCCAACAAATCTCCCACTTGTTGAACATCTTATGAGAGCAACGGGAGGGAGTAAAACTTGTCTCTTAATTGCTAGGGTCCAAACGCCCATAATTTCTAAACACTATCTGAACTTCTATGTGGTCACGTGCTTAATTAAAGAATTAGCAACATTCATCAAAGTCTCTACCTTAACCAACTTCACCCTGCCATCTTTGACCATATCTCTAACAAAATGATAATGTACATCAATGTGCTTGATCTTGGCATAAAATGTTGGGTTCATGGCTAGACATATCGCACTTTGATTGTCACAATAAATTGTCACTACACCTTGTTTTATTCCAATATCTTAACATAGTCTCTTAAGCCAAATTCTTCTTTACAAGCATGAGTAACTTCCATATACTCTGCTTCAGTAGTGGAAAAATCAACCACATCCTATCGCTTACTCATCATGTTGATTGCACCACCAAATAAAGTAAACACATAAGCTTTGGTGGATCATCTACTATCAATATCACCTACCCAATATGAATCCACATAACCATGAATACCAATGGAAATCTCATCTTCAGTCATATTACTATGATAAGGCAAGGAATAATCTGAGGTACCACAAAAATATCTCCAGACTCTTTCAACTGAATCCCAATTAAGTCTACTAGGATTAGACATATATCTGGAAATAACTCCCACTGCTTGGGAAATGTCTGGTCTAGTGAAAACCATAGCATACATCAAACTTCCAACTACACTTTGGTAAGGAACTTTTCTCATGTCTTCCATCTCTGAGGGATATGTTGGACAGTCTAAAATAGATAACTTTTTTCCAACAAAAAGGGGAACACACAATGGTCTACAATCTTGCATGTTAAATCTTTGTAAAATTGAAGTGACATACTTAATTTGGCCAAGCCATAGCTTTTTTTTCACTCTATCTCTTTTAATTTCCATCCCAAGAATGTGCCTAGCTACACCCAAATCTTTCATTTCAAAATTAGTAGCAAGGTGATATTTCAATTCTAAATCATGCCTTTCCCTTTACCAATAAATAACATATCATCAACATATAATGCAATAAACAGGAAATGATCACCATCAATTTTATAATAAACACAATGATCTTATTTAGAACACTCAAATCCCAAACTCAACACATATGTTTCAAATTTTTGGTACCACATCCTAGGACTCAATTTTAACCCATACAAAGATTTATTCAATTTGCAAACCAAATTACTTTTACCTTTCACCACGTAGTGCTCCAGATATGTCATATAATTATCCTTCTCTAAGTCACCATGAAGGAAAGTAGTTTTCACATCCATTTGCTCAAACTCTAAACCATAAGTAGCAATAATAGAAAGCAAAAATCTAATGGATGACATTTTTACAATAGGGGATAATATCTCACCATAATCAACTCCCTCAACTTGAGAGTAACCTTTTGCAACCAACCTTGCTTTGTTCTTCTCAATACCTCAATCTAAACCAATATTTTTCTTGAACACCCACTTGCAACCAACAAGATTTCATCCTTCAAGCAATGGTACAAGATCCCATGTATCATTATTTTTCAAAGATGTCATTTTTTTTCATCCATAGAAATCTTCCAAGATTTTGCATCATTCATACCTAGTGCTTCTTCTACAAATTTGGGTTCATCCATGTTTGTATTCAAAGAAAAAATACATCTCCAATCATCAGGTGTATACCTTTCAGGTGGTTGTCTATTCCTTGTAGACCTATGAACAAGTTGAGTTGGAGGTTCTTCCTCCTCTTCTAATGATCTAGAGCTAGATGATCTCTCTTCAAATTATTGTCTATCCTTGGGCATCAATTCAACTTTCTCAAGTGTAGAAGGAAATTGAATCACATCTTCTTGTTTACTTTGTTTTGGCTGCAATATAACAGAAGAAGGCTCAGTTTCTCTAAAACCAACACTTCTACTATATATTACCTTTTGTGCAACAGGTTCCCAAAGCTTGTATCTTTTCACACCATAACTATATCTGATGGAGATATATTTCATAGCCTTGTTCTTCAACTTTGTTCACTTCTCATTTGGCACATGTGCATATGCCTTGCAACCAAAAACTCTATGTCTTAATGAAGGCTTGTGACCAGACCATGCCTCTATAAGTTTCTTATCAATAAGAGCTAATGTAGGAGACATGTTAATCACGTAACAAGAAGTGGAAACAACTTCAACCCAAAACCTTTATTCTAGGCTAGCACCACTCAACATACTCTTAACCTTCTCCATCAGTGTCATGTTCATTCTTTCTACAACACCATTCTGTTGTGGAGAATACATAGATGTCTTCTATCTATGAATACCACAATCATTAAAAAATCTATCAAAATCATTAGAGAAAAATTCATCGCCATTATCAGTCCTCAAACATTTTATTTTATTTCCACTCTACAACTCAACCATTGCTTTAAATTCTTTAAATCAACTAAAAACTTTAGATTTACTCTTTAAAAAATATGCCCATGTCCTACCATAATCATCAATAAATGAAACACAATATGTGGATTTACCAATCGAAGGAACATCTATAGGACCAAACACATCAAAATGAATAATATTCAATACACCACAAGATTTGTGAGAACTCAAGTAAAACTGAACGCAGTTTTGTTTTCCATAAATGTAATGCTCACAAAAATCAAATTCAAGATTATGATCAAACAAACCTTCAACAAGGTTTTTATTTTTCAAGGTCCTATAGTAGCAAAAAATCCTTTTTCACGCTTTATTTGAAACAATTGACACATAATCAACTTAATTATGCTTTGGAGTGGTGTTGTAAGGTGTTGTACGCATTCACACCTCTCTAGGGTCCTTATTAAATTAAAATACATTTAAATCTTATCTTTTACAAAAGTGTTGTAAGAGATTTTCACTTTTTTCTAGGGTATATTCATCTAATTAAGCCTAATGGACCCCTCTTGTACTTAAATCAAGCCTTATTTATGGTGGTGTAAAGTGTTTAAACACACTTTCACATCTATCAAGGGTGGTATTAATTAATTGTGGTTAATTAGACTTAATTTCCCTTTTTAATTCAAATTCAAGCCCTCTAAATTGCACCTCTCGAAGATCTATCCCGACAATCATTAATTTAAATAACAAATAATTTCATTGGGAAAAGTTTGGTCCTAGTATGTTGAGCTAGGACCCATTCACCCTTGATGGTGAATGGATCATCTCTTAACAAGACCCCGCTTTCTCAGTTGATCTAGAATGGGTTTTTCGTCTTCTTTCAGTCCCTCAAAGCTTGATCCTGGAAACTTAGCTAAGACCCATTCCCCAAGGTGGTGAATGGGTCCTCCCTTAACAAGGACCCTCTTTTTGAATTTCATCTTGTGGGATTTTAATTAATTTCGTTTCATGATCTAAGGTCGGCTTGAAATATTTGAATTTAAGGGTTAAATATCTAATTTAGTATAGATACAAGGTTATTTGACATAATTTCACCTAAGAAACCTAAGAGAGAAAACTAGAGCAAGATTACAAGCAAGCAAGAGAAAAAGAACTTTCATGAGATAAAGAATTCAATAAAAAGTGAAGTTTGGAGCAACCTTTCAAGATCTTCAAGCTCATTTTGTGTTCAAGATTCAGCATTAGTGAAGGTTGATGATAGATTCATATGGATAATCATGATGGATTCTAGGTGTTGGGAGATACACAAGTCATACAACCAATCCTAAGGACTTGTTTCCTAAATGATTCCATCTTCTATAATCATCCTATTTGCAGCCTACAAGAGGTATTTTCAGATTTGTGATTCATTAGAGGGATTTGACACCTTCTTTAGTGATTCATTTACATTGTTCATAATGCATTCAAGGGTTTTATCCTAAAACAATTGGGTAAAATTACCTTTACATTCTCTTGGATCTTAGTCTCAGACACACTTAAGATTGAGATTGCACACACTATTACATGTTTCAATTTTTTATTCATCATCTAACATTTAATTACCAACAAGGGGTTTGACTTAGGAAAACCCCTATCCACCAACAAGATATCAAATTTGTTTTACAAGTTATAGGTAGATCCAGATTCAAAAATAGGAATTTTAAAGTGCAAAGGAGAAGAGCAAACCTGGAAGTTGCAACATATATTCAAAGATTTCTAGGAATTCATAGCAGAACCCATTCACCTTTAAGGGTGAATGAGTCCCTATTGAAGGCTAGCAAGCGGGTATGTGCAGGATCATGATGGGCCAAAAAGTGGCAATATGATGGGTATGTGGTTGACAACTTTTTTTTACCCGAAATTGATGAAACAAAAAGGGTTTTTAAAGGAGATTCTCAGCTTTCCAACAATATAAATTATGCTTTAGTTTGAAATTAATAAGATTTTTTTTCATTTCTATTCAAATTACGACTAAAGTCCTAATTGATAGAGTGATTGAAAAACATTTATAGCTTTCAAACAGTATCACATTTTTTAAATCTAAAAATGTGTCACATTCTATGTTTCACATACTATAGGATTAGAAAAAGAAAAATGAATTTCATGAAGTTTTGACCAAGTTAAGGTGGTTGGACATATGAGTTTTAATATTTTTTAAAAGTTGTAATAAAAAATTCATAATTAATTATTTACTTGGAAAAAAAATTACAAAAAAATATGCATCACATCAGGACATGAGTCCTCTACTTATATCTAAAATATTATCATTTTATTGTGGTTAGGGTGGTCACATAGACACCTACTTCTTATTTTTTCCCTGAAATTTAAGTAGTACTGCATTGAAATTTCAAATTTTCACCAAATAGATTTCTTTTTTTTTAAACAAACCTAGTAGTTTAGAAACTACATTCAATTTTCTTTAGATTCTATTCTTACATATTTTTGAAATAATATAGATAACTCATTCAAATTTTTATGTCAAGTTGCCTAACTGATTTTTCTGATTTTTTTGCCACTTAAGGGCCTATTTTCTCCATGATGATCATGCACATAACCAGGCATCAGATTCCAAGCATTTCAAGCTTATGTTTCCAATTCAGAGTTCCCCAAAAAGGCCTACCACGACCCATGAATGAGTCCATGTTAGCAGCACAAAAAAGTATGATTTCAATAGGTGCATAGCATTACCTTCTTGTTCCTTCAGAAAAGTTGCAGTTTCTTTATATTTTGTGTTCAATTTATGCATTTTGTGTGTTTGACATAGGATTAGGGTTTGTTCATTAGCCTAATTCTTTCTCCCTCAAATTGAGATCTAACTCACCACCCCATCCTTGCATGAAGGAAAGAGTGCAAGATCCCTCAATCTTGATTTAATTCACCTCTTGGGTTGATAGTTGTTTCAAGATTCTTGGATCTTATCTTTTGTTCATGAAACACCCCATATAGAAAAAGGTGGATTGGAGACATTCTTCTCATCCCTCTCTTTTTCCTTATATTTCAAGTCCTTAGACCTTTTTATCTAATGTGGCCAAGTATTTGGTGTCATAACATAGTTTTCTCTACAGGTGACTTTGTTTCAAAAGAAAGAGTGCCCTTGGGTATCCAAAATCCATGACCATCTATTGAAGGTGAAACCCTCACTTCTTCCATAAATTTTTTTTCACAAAAGTACTCTTGCACTCAACACTGCATGCATCAAGTTGATACAATGTGTCATATCTAACACCTATAGCAATCACCGTAGCACCTCTAACCATCTTGCATCCCGCATCAAAAAATACTACCTACACACCCACATCTATTAATTTTCTCACAAATAACAATTTTTTGTGCTAATCTAGAGATATGCAACACACCATTAATCATTTTTATTCTACCGTCAAGAAACCTAATTTTGACTTTACCACAACCTTGACAATGTCTAAATGAGAATCATCACCCAAGTACACCTAACCTCCATCAAATTCTTCATATTTAGAAAACCAATCTCTATTAAAGGTATATGGAAATATGCACCTAAGTCAATTAACCATGCATCATTACCTGCACAAGTTTCCAAACCTACAATCAATGTGTCACCATCTTTCTTCTCAAACTTGGAATCAGAATCAAATTTCTTCTTTTTCTTCTTTTTTCCTCCTTTGCATTCCTTACAAACATGTCCAAGCTTACCGCAATTCCAACAAATAACTTTGGACTTTCCAGGAGATTTAGATCTCCCACTAGACTTGGATTTGTCATGCTTCGCATTCTTCTTTCCTTTTTCCTTAGGTCTTCCATGTGAACATTTAGGGCCTCCTTGGCAATGACGGATACCTTCCTCCTCATCTCTTCAAAAAGAAAAGAACCTACCACATCTTCAATTTTCAAAATTATAGAAGTACACCCAATAGCCATAACAAGAGTATCCCACGAATCAAGCAAAGAACAAAGCAAGATCTCACATTTTTTCTCCTCATCCATATTGACACCAACTGATGCCAACTAATCCACCAACACATTGAATGCTTCTAGGTGGTCTTTGATTCATCCACCCTCTTCCATTCTCAAGGAATACAACTTCTTCCTTAAGAAAATCTTATTCACTAAAGATTTGGCTTGATACATCTCACTAAGCTTCTTCCATAGTTTTTGTGTAGAGGTCTCCTCATGGACATTAATTAAAATAGATTCTACCAAGCACAAACTGATTACACCCTTGGATTTATGGTCCATAACATCATATTGAGAAGCTTGAGTAGGATCTGGAGGCCTTGAAACATTCTCATCAATAGCATCCCATAGATCTCAATCTATCAATAGATCCTCCATCTTTAGCTTTGACATTTCAAAATTATTTCTAGAAAATTTGTCCACCTCTATTCTCCCTAATGAACTTTCCATTTGAAAATTCTTGCAACAAAATCACAAAATCTCTTTTGCACAAGCTCCCACTCAAATTTGTATTAGTCCAAAAAAAAACCCCAACAACCCACAACCGAAACCAAAGGTGATCAAGCTCTGATGCCACTTGTAAGGAAGCTAATGTAGTGGAACAATTTCCTACACTAATCTTGAGAGGAGAATAATGCAAAACATTTATAGATCTTTAACAGTTACAAAAAATTAAACATAAATATCATGCATACCATGACACAGTGATTTATGTGGGGAAAAACCTTTAGGGAGAAAAACCCCACACTCCAAAATTCGCCCAATATATTATTCAGTAAACCACAAAGATTACAATATACTTGTAGAGCAAGCTTCTCACAGGAGTATCACCACTCAGAGATCAAGAGACAACACAAATACTAACAGACTCTTAGAATACATCATCATATCTCTCTACCATAGTCATAATACAATGCTAGCATAAAATAGAATTACATTCTAGGGCAAGATAGGCCAACAAAATATCCACCATTAGATCTAAAACCTAATAATTAATAGTCTATATTTACAATGTATCATTTATCTGATGTACATCGGCCAAATTAGGAGTTTCCTGAAAAAGTTAACAAAAAATTATTTACACGCATCCCACTCTCCCCCCTTGTTGCCATTGTATATTACACCTATTGGTGTAACTAGGATAAATATATATCCTATCAACAATAACCGTTATATAATTGCAAGGTTGAGACACAATTTCCCAACAAAAAGTACTAAGGAGGAGCCTCTTGCCTCTACTTTTGTTTCTTCTCTTGCTCCACTTTCTTTTATTGTTCCTCCTTTAGTTCCCATTGCTTTTATCTTAGTTTTGGCTCCTTCAACAGTTCCTGATGATGTTCACCCCAAAAGGGTGCAGGTCTTCATTGCTCCCTCTATGGATCCTCCTCTTTTGATGTCTCTCCTAGAAATCCCTCCTTTCTCACAAACTGTTGACATGCCTAATATAAAGGTGGTGTCCTCTACTTCCAGTTCTTCTATGGGGATGACCTCACCACAGATGATGGTCATAAGAAGGGTTCCCCTTCTTTGGAGGCTAGTTTTATCTTGGATTTTTTTTTCCTTGTGATAGAGGTAGCCCCCACTTCCCTAGAGTTTGTCATTGCCCCTTTTGTTGAGTCCAAAAATGACTCTCAGGCATCTTGTCTTTCTCCTACTAAGTTGACATAGGGCAGTCCTGAGACTTGCATGTTCAACTCAATGGATGATATCCTAGCTCTATCATCAATTTTTGAAAAAAAAATGACCTTTGCTTCACAAGAACTCAATGAAGAAGACCTTAAGGGGCCTTCTTCCTTGTCTCTTGTTGTGGGTGAGTCAGAGGGTATTTCCCTTGCTATCCCTCCCTTGTAGGCTTGTCCTCCCTCCCCTTATAATGATCTAGATTCTAGGAGTAGGAAAACCTATTGGTCAATGAGGACTAAGGTGGTGCATGTCTTCTACATCTATAGATTATATTTTTTTGTGTTTGTGTTCCCCCATACTTGTCTTTTTGTGTTTGCGATCTCCTACCTAGAGGACCCTTGCTACCCTTTTAGGTACTTGAATATAGGCACAGAAATCTATCATGAACTTCTATTTGTGTCACCATTCTTCTATGTTTCATAATATTAATTTTTGATATTGCGGATGATGCAAAGCATTGGGGGCATTTAGGCCTTATTCCATGTTGACCCAATTTTTATTTTTTACTTTTTCTTCATGTTCTCTTCTTTACATTTGAAAACTTTAGGTATTGATGACAGTTCACACATATACTATAAACTATATCTACCTATATCTTTGGATAGTTCTGACCCCAAATTCTCATATCCCTCTATCTCTTGATTTCTTTTTCTTTGTTTGTTTGCTTCTTGATGTTGTGATTCCCTTAGTGGAGAAAAAATTGGAATAAGTTAGTTAGCCTAAGTGTAAATTTTTGTGTGGATTATATGTCATAATACATATCTCGCCTAAGATAATATTACAAAGTATGGCTTTCAAGGCCCTTCAAAATTTATTTTATGTCTAAAGAAGAGTTTTTTATTCACCTATTCTTCAACTTCCTTTCACTCTTTGTATGTGGATACTATGGTAGTCGATATGGAATCAACATATTATCCATGCTACCTTTTATATATGTTTTGCATTTGCATGGGTTAATTGTCATCTTCAACTAGCATTCTTAAGGTGGCATAGGATCTTAGTTCCATTTTTATCCTCAAGAATATTTTGCTTGGAAAGATTGTCAATTTTGTTTAGATCAACAAAATCTCATATTGTAAGTGTAGAAAATGACTATTGTTGCTAAGCATTCTACTGATGAAGGATTGTTCCCCTCTATTCTTCATATTTTAGAAAGGATTGAGCTCCACTCTAATGATACTTGCTCTTTCTTTTTCCACCTTATTTTGTTGTCTCTTAGTAATATTTGTAGGACTAGTAAATGGTCTCCCACTTCAATTTTCTTTAAAATTAATATTGATGGTTCTATCTATGGTAACTTGAGTGTTGTAGGGCTTAGTAGGTTTGGTCATGTTAAAGATGGTTCTATTTTTTTTTCTTCTCAAATTCTTTGGGGGTCAATACCAACAATTATATGAAGGCTTGTGCTATTCTTTTGGCCCAAAGAAAATCTTGTAAATTGGAATGAAAAAAAAAATCTATGAAATAGACACCTTGATCATGGTCTTCCTCTAAGTTGAGAGACAACCTATGAGTCATCATAGTAGCTAGCAATTTTAGTTGAACAAATTATTTGGCTTGCTCCTCAGTTTGATTATAGATTGTCTTGCAAAGTGGGCTACTAAAGATTATCACAATTGGAATGTAGATCTAAGTGGGAATCTCTTCCTTCAAAAGAAAAAAATTAGCTCTTCCATCTTGTTCATAATGACCAATCTTGATTTTCATTCCTCTCCTCTTTTGTGGATTAATCTAGTGATTGCTAGTTTCCTTGCACCTTAACTTTTAATATCTCATTCTAGGTTTATGTACTTTCATGTTTTGTTTGGCAGGTTTAATGTTTTTTTCTTTCTATCATGCTAATAAGTATCTCCCCCTCTTCCAAATTTGTGCCTATTTGATGTGTTCCATGGGTTTATCTTGGAGAGGGGATTTAGAAGAGACCATATGGATTTTTCTTCTTCTTGCTTTTTTTATAGCTTTAGCCGTTTGAAAATCATTATATTGTCACATTATTTGAAGTTCTTTTAAAAGAATTTTTTTTTTTCCAAAAAACTTAGACTAGTTTGATAATTTGTAATAGTTGGTTTAGGATTTATGTCAATGCAATAAATGAATTTACTTAGTTATACTATCAAATAAATTTATCTATATAAAAAATTTAGAGCTTGAAAGGTTTTGAGATCAGGGACAAAAATTAGTTTGATATTTTCCATTGGAGTAGGATATTTATTTTCTTTTGTGTTGGATTGAGTTTTGGGATCAATGTCATATTGGCAACTACAAACTTGTCCTTCACTTGCAAACTTGATCATGTGTCTGGTTATTATTTTGCTTGCTTAATTTTCCTTAATTTCCTATACATTTTTCTTTTATGTCTAAGGGTCACCAACATTTATAAACATGTTTTTAGGGTTGTCATTATGTCACAAGAGAACATGTTCTTCTAGATCAACTTAGATAAATATGTTTTACAAAATAAAAAAGTTGCACTCTTTAGTGATACAAATGCCCTTGAAAAATGCTCATGCAGAAGTAGATGCATTTTAGTGCTTGAATTGAAATATGTAATGGTGATGATATGAATAGCCCCCCAATCATGAATGTATAAAATGAATGTAGTGAATGTTTTTAAATATAAGGACATTGTAATAAATCATTTAAACTTTTATGTTTAGTTGATACTAGGTAAGATGGGTATATACAAGATTTTTTTTAAAAAATGAAATTAAAGTTTTTATTGAAGAGGGTGAAGTTTAAGGGTCTAGAATTGATTCCATGATTGTAAACTTGACTTGAGATCAAGATATAGTAGATCGAGGTGAGAAACATGTGCAAAAAAGTGTGCATAGATAAATATAATTAGAACATGAATAGGATAAGAATATGTGAACATAAAAATCAGATGCAAAATATAGATTGATAATAAAAATTAAAAAGAATCACTTCTTACAAAATTGTATGAATATCTCTATATCCTAAAATTGATAAATCTATATCCTAAAACTCTTAAAAAAAACACAAACCTAAATAAAAATGACATAGCTATATGTGATGATAAAAAAATTTCTTTTTTCTCAGTTTGTTTTTATTGATCAAAACAAGATTACAAAGAATAACAGCTCATTGTACTTTTGTCGTTTTCCACTTTAAAGAGTTTTTACCACAAGAAAAGCAAAAAGCTACAAGTGCTTACTGGAAGTGTAGGTCTCGACACGCGGCTGATCCCCATTGCCTTTAACAACCGTGCCTTGACCGCAACTTATAACTTACTGTTACAGCGCAATTACTGGTATGTTTGAAGAAGACTCCCAGTCAAACTCCCCTGCCCCACGGAATATTTGGCGAAGCTTCCCGATGTCGTGTGGAAGTTTCCTTTCCAAGATTTCGCTTATTTATTTCATACTTGCAGCCGCCCCAAATCCTCACACGACATCGCGGAAGATATTTTGGTCTTTAGCCTCCGTTTTAACAGATCCCAATTTCTGCGTCAGAGATCAAAACCAAAATATCAAAAATGAAGGTAAGTTCACATTGCTGCACTTTATGAGAATTTCCAAAATATATGTGCGTTTATTGATGTGAAGCTAATTGATAATCTCGCTGTTCGAACTTGCAGAAAATGGTGTTAAAATCATCCATAGAGGACGAGAAAAGCAAGAGAAAAGCCCTCAAGGCGGTTGCAGGTTTGGAAGGTATCATATCTCTTCCCGATTTTTTCAAACCCTAAATATTAATTTTTTCCTGTTACCTCATCTCGATGAGACTGTTTCTGATGCAGGGGTGGATTCTGTGGCCGTGGACATGAAGGAAAAGAAAATAACTGTAGTTGGGGCAGCAGACCCTGTGTTTCTCACATCAAAGCTCAGGAAATTTGCTTACACAGAGCTGCTGACCGTGGGGCCTGCCAAGGAAGAGAAAAAAGAGGCTCCCAAACAGGAACAAAAGAAGGAAGAGAAAAAATCAGAGCCTGCTCCAACAATTTTGTATTATCCCACCAGTTATAGTCACGACCACAGGCCTGACCACAGACCTTATCCAGACACTGAAGATAGTGATGAGTATAGTTACTGTACTATCTGCTGAAATTTTGTGTGCAGTGCATATAAATAATTTTTCTTTTGCAGTTGTAAATGGGTTATGCACATTCAAAATAGAATGTAAATGAAAAGTCCTCACTGGGAAGACCTTTCATTTGATATCCCAAACCTTATGTGAGTTGTTGCTGTACAATAGGAAAATGCTAGAATTGAAATTTTCCCAAGGCAGTTATGTTAGAGAGGAAAGTTTTCAAACTGTTGATGTTTATTAGCAATACAGATATCTTTTTCAGGTAAAACCAGAGCTGGAATTTAGTGCCTATGATCACAATTTGGGTTCAAATCTTTTAATTCAATTTAATTACAAAAGTAACCATGGACCCTTAAGTTTCCGTCTCTGCTAAGCAAGTGATCTCTATTTTGTGGGGTATACTTCATCAAGGATTTGATGGGAGGATTCCACAGATTTGGTAGCAGTGGTTGTAGAAAAATCTCACTAGCAGTCACAAAAAGAAATGTCCAATTCCACCACTTCATCTCCGGGGGATTTGAACATGTGACCTTGAGTAACAAATTTACAGCATCAAACAAAATTGTTTTTCTTATAAAAAAAAAAATTTACAGCATCAAACTAATTCTCACAAAATTGAAAAACTTATCTTGTAATAAGAATTCAAATTTTTTTTTTTTCAAAAGTTTTTTTAACAAGGAAATAAAACCCTTTTTTTTCAATTTATGTTAACTAATTAAATGAAGTAATTAGTTATAAATCAACTAAAATCAAATGAGTTGTTTGAGTAGGGTGGAATAGGTTAGGTAATATTAAATAGAAAATACAATCATGTTATAAATAGTAATAGTTTAAGAGAGAATAAGATAAATGTTTTGGATTAGAGCTATGAATGGAAAACAGGTTTTGAAATAGAATCACACACTAATATTCTCAAAAGAGGAGTGGCGCCACTTATGAATGATTTTTTATTACCTGAAAAAATGCATAGAGATTCTTGGAAGAAAGGAAGCGAGGGATGTAGGAAATGGAAAAAGTGAAAAAAAAAGGATGTGACACCTTTAATTTTATCTTATCTCATGGAGGGTGAGGATTTAAAGAGTCACGAATTTTAACCAGATGTAGGCACCACGTGTGGTTTAGTATATTACGTTTCATTTGTCTGAACTCCACACGGCATTGAAAGGAGGTATTCGTATATTGAAGCTCCTATATAGCATAGGAGATAGGTAAACATAAAAAGCTTGTGGAGTTTTATATTTGACAAAAACATATTTTTAAGTTTGATATTTCTTAAAATATGTCTAAAATATGTTTGTAAATTTTTTTTTTTTTTTGGAGAATGTAAATTGAATGTAGATTGTTTTAATCACGAAGATTTATTTTATACATATGATTATTGTATACATATGATTATTGTTTAGGGATATTTTTGTGAGATTTTTTATTTAATTTTTCATGTTTTGGTGGTAGATAGAGGCAGAGTCAATTTTTGTTATATTATGTTGTCTTTTTAGACCTTTCATTATTTGATAGCTTTTAGAGGGTTTTATAAATCATTTGTGAATATTCTCTATAACAAATGTGCCTGCAATCTCACCTTCGACATGATTATGTGTCATAGTAATTGGGTTATGGCATTATTTATTACTTTTGGTTGTATACACACATTTATATTGTGAAGGATCCTCATAGCACAACCAAATTAGATCGTGGGTGGGATTAATGGTTGCAATTTGAGTACTTGAATGGATTTATAATAGGAGGGCACATTTTCAAATACCTAGAAAGTATAAAATTGATTTTACAACTTTAACTATTATTTGGTATTCTTAATTTGGAGCAAGGATGAGATTTGACTTATTTGACTTAGAATCTGACTTTTCTCAAGATTTATGGGAACATAAATGAGACAAGATGAATATGACGAGGCATTTGAGATAGGATATGGTTAGAGTGATAAAGCTTATTGATATAGAAGGGCTACCCATGTAGATTTACAAGAGGACCAAGTTACTATCACCTTGAAGGCATAAAAAATAGTTTTTAAAGCTATATTTTCATTATTTATATGCTCATATACATATTCTACCCATATTTGATTTTGTAAAGGTCTATAAACAATTGAATGTTGAATATAATATTAGTTAGACAAAAAATTCAAGGGTTAAGTGCTAATATGATGATAAGAAGTGAATGCACTCGCTCCTATGCTACAAGAAAGGGGATAAAATGCTCTATATATACTTCGTTTTCTATAATAACAAGGGTCTGTTATCCATTTCATGTATGGGAGACAACTTATGAGATATTTCTAGAGATTCAAACCTTGTATTTCTAATTTTATGTAGTGTAGTTATATGTAGATCATCTTGGAGAATGTGCAATGTATTTGTTTGTGGGTCAATTTGGAGAAGGTGTAGTTAAAGTGTTTTTGTCTCCATAGTTTAGGTGTCTCCTTGATGGATTAAGGTATCTCATATAGCCCCAAGAGTGTGTCTCATGGCATCTCAAGCCCTATTTCATGATTTATTGTATTAAGGATTTGTAGGTCTAGTGACATTTTAAGTCACTACAACTTTTTGTAATGGTCTCTTCCTTAATGTAATTAGAACACTTTTGATTAATCACATCTATGTATAAGAAGAAATAAGTTGTGTGATGAATTCTAAATCAACATATTAAATTGAAATGAAAAAGAAAGATTGATTCTCTCATTATAAGTTCATGCAAATGTATTTACATTATGTTATCACTTTGACTTTGTTTCTCATTAGGACATGTATTGATCATTAATAGAGAAGGACCAAATATCAAAATAAATAAAAATGATGTGGCAATGTGTAATGAATCAGAAACAGGTTTTGAAAGGACCCAAAAACCTTTTACAACAAGATTAGCAGCAAGGATCAAGAATCAATGAATAACAAAGGAACAAGCCTAAAAAATACCACAAAATATAGTCATTAGGGACATCAAAACTAAAGAGGAGGGATGCCAAACTAACAATCAAGGTGGTTTGAATCCAAACCTCACCAAAGGGATTTGAAGAGGAGTAGGACCGAAATGGATAGTCCTACCATAATTTGAAGAAGTACTAATGTCAATTGAAAGGCTCTCAATCTTAACATCAAGGTTTTTTTTCATTACATGGAGATCCACGCTTCCATGCTTTTCACTTCCTTCCATTACAGTATAGAGACAAATGACACAACTTAATAAACATCTTATCTTTAAAGGATTGTCCAAGATCTAAAAATAATTCATTGATCAAATCCAAAATATTCTTCATTGCTCTATGATAAATAAACTTTATTGTCTTAGATATAATTTATAAATGTAAACAGGTAAGTGCAGAAAGATGGGGGAAAAAAGTGGCCACTTCACTTTTCCACCTGAAATAGTGAAAACACAAGAAAGTGTTATAGCAAAACGCACTCACGTTATGGGTTGGTAGTGATTGAGCTTAGGCTCTGTCATTACCAAGCCAAAATATGAGTGTGTTATAATGCAAGCACATTATATTGAATTTCATAAAATGCACAATTTTTGAATTCCAAAAAGCATTGTCAAAATGCAAGTGCCTTATAACGCACTTGTATTTTGGTATACATTAATTTTTTTTCTCTTTTTTTTCTCTTTCTTCTTGCTATTTTTCAGCTAAACTATATACATGAAATAAACATTCACATGCATGTACATTTACTTTCTTATACTTTAAATTATATTTCATGTTGTTGGTGTAATTAAATGTGTTGTACCTTGTCCTAGGTCATTATTACACCTTAGTTAAGTTTACTTAGGGACCACATAGGAGGTTGTTGAAGATTTTCCACTTTTGGTGGATTTGACATGTCATTACTTTATCACTTCCACCTTTTGTGGACATATCATGTGATTATCTCTCACCTTTTGTGAGTGATCCACCTTTTGTGGTGATTATCACATTATCACTTCTCCACTTTAGGTGGAGTGATAGCTTTTCATAGTTGTCTCATGTTGTCATAATCTTATGCCCTTCTATGTTCTCACCTTGGCTATATAACCAAGGGGTCTCCTATGTATAGCTTATTACATCATATTTGCATCATTGGCATAATACAGTTTATTCTTGTCATCTTGTTTCTATATCTCTTATGCTTGTGCTTTCTATTAGGCCTCTAGATCTTGGGTGGCTACCTTCATAGCCAATTCTTACATGGTATCAGAGCTATTGGAGTTCCTTTAGTTAGTCATTTGGAGAGATTCTTGGAGGGTTCCATTTTTGGCCTTGTGTTGCAAGTGAATTTTGGGAGCTTGTTGCATCAGATCTAAGCTCAAAATTGCGTCCAGAGTGTCTGAGATAGTCATATTTTCCTTTTGTTTCATCTCAATTGGACATTGGAGGCCAAATCTGCAAAGGGTTGAAGATTGTTGGCGGTTGCCAGATCTAGGAGCTAGCTACCACTTTGGAGCATTTTCAGCCGAAAAGGACATCGTCATTGTGCTCAGAAGGGCCAAAAGCCTTAATATCGACTACCAATTCATCCAAATTGGAGCAAGTTGTCCGTCGAGGCAAAAAAATTATGCTGACCGAGTGGTATGGCCCAGCCATTATGACAATCGAGTAAGATTTTTTTTTGAAAAAATATATAGATTCTATTTTTTTTTGTGAAATTATTTTTAAAAAAAAATCATTCAAAATCTTATATTTCGCAATTTTATTGTTTTATTGTAAATTTTTAAATAAAAAATCAAATAAAATTTATGCAAATGTAAATCTGCTGGTATGTTTGTACCCGGCCTGCACAGGGCACTTGGTACCCGCGGCAGGCGGTACCGGGCCCTTCTGCAGCCGCCACGTGGCATGGGGTTTAGCCACCATGTGGCCCTAAACAAAATCAGTGCTCTTTTTAAAACACCGACCAATGTTTAAAAAAATTGATGGCATCTTTCAAATCCAACGTCGACTTTTAAAGAATATTTTGTCATTTGAAGTGAATTTTTTGGCAAAATATTCCATCGTCTGTTAAGAATATTCCAACATATCGGATGGTGACATGTGATAGAAAAATGGCCGTCAAATTAGGCCTCATCAATTATTGTGAGAGCCATCAAACTGTCAAATTTAGGCCCCTATTTTGCTGATGTCATCATCATGTCAGTGATGATGTCAACGTTCTAAAAATATTTTTCCCCCCTCACCAATGGATTTTTCATTTTTGCAGTCTGACTTTGGAAGGCCATATCTTGTTCATTTTAGCTCCTTTTCTGAGCAATTTTTTTTATTTGGGATACTTTTTCATGTACTTCATAGTCGTGTACTCAATTTTTGATTTGGTGGACAGATTTTCTAGAATTTGCAGTTTTTCATCACTGTACCTATCCAATCCTCATTTCTGCAACTTCCAGGGCTTCATTCAGGCACATATGAACTCCTTTTCAGGTGCCATTTTTTTGTAAGTGCATGATTTTTTGTCTACTTCTTGAATCTGCAATCAATTTGAAGTGATCTTGAGTGGATTTTGTACTTTCAGCATATGGTCTTTTTGACTTATTTGGAACTTGTAATGCATAGATCTGAATTTGGGTCTCTTCTTTGTTGTTCTAGTCTGTTCTCAGCCTAATTGTGACAAGTTGTAAATAAGAAATCATAATCCCACTTAGCCAAGTTGCAAGTGGCCTATTGTATACGTATTGCATTATAAAGTGCCAAAATCATCTATTTGGGAGGGGTACTTTGATTGAGTGAATTTGGCAGGGTTTCTCTTATGTGATTCCTATTTTCTCTCTTGTTCTCTATCATTCCATCATGGGTTCATCTAAAATTTCACTCTTAACTGCACATAATTATGCTACATGGAAAGTACGTGCATGGAGTAAACTAATGGAAAAAGGATTAATTTACTACATTGATGGAACCATAATTGCACCTTCAGATCCTAAGGCAGATCCAATAGTATATATGGATTGGCTCACTAAAATTTCTATGGCATTGGGTACACTAAGAAAGTTCATTTCAGATGATCTAATTTTCCATGTTGATAAATGTACTACAGCCAAGGAAGCTTGGGATAAGCTTGCCACTTTTTATGGCAAGGTTGATAAGGTTAAGGGTTACAAGCTTGAACATGATCTCCTAAGCCTTGATCCCAAGGATTTTGATACAATTCAGGATTATGTCACTAAGGCAAATGAGTTAAGAGCACAACTAAAAGATTGTGGTATTGAGAAAGAGGATGATCAATTGGTCTTCAACTTGTTGGAAAAACTTCCAGTTGAGTATGCAGCCTTTGTTTCAAGTTTTCAAACTCAAAGATTGACAATTAGCAACTTCACATCACCATCTTTTGAGGCTCTCATAGATCTTTTGATTCTTAAGAAAAATAAGTTGATGAAAATAGGCATTCTCAAGTCTTCAACTTCAAAAGCATTGGTGGTCAATCATGGAAACAACAAGCAAGGAAAAGGCCAAAAGAAATCTTCACCAAAGCCACAAGGAGAGAACAAACAATCCACTTCTCCACAACAAAGCTCAACTTCATCTTCTTCAAAGAAGTCCAACAATTCAAGCAAGAGGGAGCAACCAACATGTGCATATTGCAAAAAGATTGGTCATGAGGAGCATCGTTGTCATGTTAAGCAAATTGATGAGTTGAAAAATATCCTTGAGAAGAACAACATCAACTTGCTAGTTGCATATCAAGAGAAGGACTCATCCCCTTCCACTTCTTCTAAGGGAAAAAGCACAACTCTCATGGCAACAACATTAAGCTCATCTCCTTCTTCTTCATCTCAACATGAGAAACATAAGGGGAAAGCATTTCTTGTAGTTGCAGATTCCAATTCATATTGATGGATCCTTGATTCGGGAGCTTCACATCATATGACTTTGTCCAAGGATATGTTTTCTTCATTTGATTCTTGTTCATCACCACCCATTTTGATGGCCAACAACACTTCTTTGGAAGTTTGTGGGAATGGGTCTATTGACATTGAAGGTGGAGCATTTAATGATGTTCTATGTGTGCCTACTTTGTCAAGTAACATCCTTTCCATCTATCAAATTACTCATAGTGGTATAGGAAAGAGTGTAGAGTTCACACCAGATTCTGTCATTGTTCAGAATTTGCATAGAAGGACTCTTGTTGCAGTTGGGGAGGTTGATCATCATTCTCAGCTCTACACCTTCTCATATTTTTCTCCTATTAATGATTTAGATCACCCTAGTGTGGACACACTCAAGGAGAATGAGTATGGTTACTTGAATCTTGGAGTGCTCACTACTCCTGAGGTTCTTGAGCCTATTGTTGATACTCCATCTCCTACACTAACTGGTGTACTTGATGATACTTATGTTCTGAAAGTTTTACTACCTTGTGATTCAGTGCAACAGTGTATACCTTGTCTTCCAGCAGCAGTTTCATGGGATGACTAATTGACAGACATTGGCAGCTTGTTTGTGGAATCCTACATTGTAGATTTTGGAGATACATTTTATTACTTACATCTTCTCTTTGATGAAGGTGATTCTTCTTCAGTTGTTGCGAGGGAACACTCTAACCCTCCTCTACGTGATCAATCTTTTGAGGTTGATGTGATTGTCAATGCATCTTTATAGCAATTGGAGGAGGCCACTTTCTCTCTTGAGGAGACACATGTGTCTTTGGAGTGTGTTCTACCTTCATCCTTGCTAGATCTTGAGTTATCTTTTTTAGTAGATGAGAGTGTTGTTGCAAAGGGTTTCTCACAGGTTCCAAGAAGTGACTACATTGTAGCTTCACATGGTTTGGGAAAGGAATCTTTCAGCATCAATACAGGGAACTTTGAGCAAATTTCATAGACATCTTACATTTTTAGGGTTCTTCCTTCATCACTTGTGGATTGGGGAGACTTCATTCATACACCTTTGGTATTGTTTCTTCCTAAGGGGAGGAACGTTGTTTGATATTTTTGGAGCAACTTCTTCATTCCTTTTTTAGCATCTTCCATGGGTGAGCATTGTACATTGAGGGGGGGCTACCTTGTCTCTCTCCTTCTCTTGTATGGGGGAACTTTTTCCTCACATGGGGTTTTGTCCTTCTCATGCCATGTTCGTAGGCTTTTGTATCGCATCTCTCTTTTGGGGGGTAGTTTTTCCCACTGGTTTTTACTAGCTTTACTCCACTTGTGAGATATTGCATTGCATTTGTACATGGGTGCCTAACATGGCATAGTAGTCGGGACCCATCTTGCATTGTTTTCTTTTATGCACAGTATCCCTCAGTTGCACTTAAGTGGGGGTGTTGGTGTAATTAAATGTGTTGTACCTTCTCCTAGGTCATGATTACACCTTAGTTAAGTTTACTTAGGGACCACATAGGAGGTTGTTGGAGATTTTCCACTTTTGGTGGATTTGACATGTCATTACTTTATCACTTCCACCTTTTGTGGAAATATCATGCACGATTATCTCTCCACCTTTTGTGGGTGATCCACCTTTTGTGGTGATTATCACATTATCACTTCTCCACTTTAGGTGGAGCGATAGATTTTCATAGTTGTCTCATGTCATAATATTACGACACTTTTCATAATCTTATGCCCTTCTATGTTCTCACCTTGGCTATATAACCAAGGGGTCTCCTATGTATAGCTTATTACATCATATTTGCATTATTGGAAAAATAAAATTAATTCTTGTCATCTTGTTTTTATATCTCTTATGCTTGTGCTTTCTATTAGGCCTCTAGATCTTGGGTGGCTACCTTCATAGCCAATTCTTACACATGTATCTAGTTTCAAGATGTTTGAGAGTGATTTCAGATCTCTAGGAGTTATAATGCAAATTCTAGTTTTTTGAAGATCTTAAAAAATTTCAAACTTAGTCAATTTTTAGTAATCAACATGTCAAATTTTAGTAATTAGGACATCAAATTTTAGTAATTAGCAAGTTGTATTATTTCTCTCTCTCTCTATGTCTCTCTATCTCACTCATTATTTATTCCTTACACTCTAGATCTCTCTCTCTCACTATCTCCATCCCTTTATCTAACTCTCTCTCCCTTGATCTCAAGAACCACCTCTCTCTCTCTCTACCACTCTATTTATATCTCACCTATCTCTCACCTCCCTCTCTCTCCCTCCATACTTATCTCTCACTCTCTTCTTCACTATCTACTCTTTATCTCCCAATATCTCTCTCTACCTACCTCTCCATCCATCATACCCTACCACTCTCTCTCTACACCTCTCTATCTCACCTTTCTCTCCCCCTAGATCTCCCTTCCTCTCTACCTACCTCTCCATCCATAACTCCCTACTACTCTCATTACACCTCTTTATCTCACTTCTTTGTTCCTCCCACATTCCCTCTCTACCTCTCCTTACCTCTCTAATTATCATTATCTCCCATCTCCTTGTATCTACCTCTCCCTCCATTACTCTCTCTCTATCTATTTATCTCTATTTCTCTATCTATCTCCCTACATCTCCCTCCCTCCTTCCCTCTGTAATGCCCCGCCATGCAACCTTAGAGGAAGTTGCAAATAACTACTCAAACGCACAAAAAAAAAAATTTAAGTACAATTAAGATGCAAGTTCACTACCCATTTCCAACAACCTCTAAGGTTACGAGACTGAGATTACTTTAAAACCCAAACAACAAAAAACATGAATTGAAACCATAACACTTAATTACTTACGGAATTAAGAACACATACATTTCATACATGATAAATTACATCAAAGAATAAGAGATACCTCATCATTTCAAATAACATAATTTAACAATAAGATTACAACTCTCATTCCTCGAATGAGGTAAATCCAATAAGCATGGTTACATAATACATCTTCCACCTTGATAACAAATGAGGGGTAATAAATTACAAGATTCAACTAAAATGAATGGAACCTGAAAAGTAACTAGATCCTACGAGCTCTCCAACTAGAAATCTCATCCGCGTGAACAAGAAGAAAACCCAATGGAGTAAGGTGCACATTCCACCCTACCAAGTGATACTCGAAGGCTCACTCCCCATGCTAAGAGATAGTAACATGGATTCCTAGACAAGACCATCTACCTCTAGACACAGGCTAATACATAACTGAACTGAATCAAATACAAATACAACATTACTCAACACAATGGTTACAATGCTTCCAAAGTTAAATAATCAATTGCATCACTAATACAAACATACTGCTGACTTAGGAGAAGTGCCATCACAATGGTACATGGGTTATTCTGGTAAGTTTGCCTTGGTCCCGACCCCCATCGCAAGATATCCTAGAAACCTCTAACGACTCTTGACCCCTCATGCAAACCAATGTGGAATAAGTTATCTTTCATAAAGACAAGATAACGATCTTGCCATTCCAGGCCTTCTCATCCCATCCCAAGTCTATGCAATCCCTTGCGTCCATGAGCGAGGAAAAATTAATCTTATTAAGTGGTTGATACTACCTATTCCTCTAATCAATTTATTTATGTTATCACAGGATTAACTAACTTACAATGAATTACCCTAGCACCACTTTGTGTGTCGACCCTCATTGCAAGCCACTCCTCTAAGACAACACATGGAATAACTCCACAACCCAAGGGTACACAAGTGTGACCTAAGGATATTAAATCCCTATCGATGACATAAAGTCAACACATCCCATTCAGAATAACTGGGTATCTAACTGGATACGTTAAGACGCACTACCCAAGGAAATTCAAAGGTTGACTAACATATTATGACAACCCACACAATTAAATGAAAACCCCATCTGAAAGACTTAACAACCCTTCTAATCAATTTCCCCCAAAGTGATAACAAAAGAAATCACATTTAAAAGAGCAATTTAATAGGAACTAAATCAACTTTGGATTCCCTAAATCCACTTCCTTTAATTAAATTCAATAGTTTATTTCCGCAATAAAACTAATTAAATTATGTCTCTTTTAGACAAAGGATAAAATTTAACCGGATATGTAATTCCCTAATTGCTCTTAATTAATAATAAACATTTACTTCTATGATCCAGAGCATATCGTTTTAAAATAAATAATTGTTTCTTCTTCTCAACATAATCATTTTAGAAAACTATATTTAAATAAAAATTTAACATATATATAACTATATATTTAATCAATATATAATTATGTATATAAAAAAACTATTTAAATTTCCATTCATAAATATATTCCAATTAATTAATTAAAACCCCAATATTTAAGATATATAATATATAAATATTATATATAATATATATTAAATATATTAAATAAATAATAATAATAATAATAATAAAACATAATATATATATTATATATATAATAATTAATTATTATATATATATAATAATAATAAAAGATTTTATGTTAAAGTCAAACCCCCAATAAAAGGGAGGAGGATGCAGCCTAGCTACGCCCAGCCTCCCCTGGTGGAGGTTATGCTGCCTGTGGCTTTACTTCCCCCACTATGTGTGTGGAGCGTTGCTCACAGCAGCGCCCTCCACTGGGATGCGGCTGTGCAGCCACAACTGCCCCCCCTAATTTATATTATTATTATTTTTCTCTTTTTATTATTTAAAAAAATAATAATAATAACTCAATAACATCCTCTGTTTTTGGTAATTTTTAGAACATAGATTTTTTGACCAAAAAAAAAAAAATTGTAAAATTTTTTAATAGAAAATTTCCAACATAAAAATTCATATAAAAATAACCCTGTGTGTGTGTCTATATATATATATATATATAAAAATTTCCATATAGCCAAATAGGGCAAATTTTCTACAGAAAAACTACAATAGAAGAAAATCTTTATAAGCACAATTTCATGATTTCAATTTCTGAAAATTTTCAAATCCAAACAAAGAGATTTCAATATTTTCTTTTGTTTCCTTTTCAATTTTCTATTGTTAGCACTTTAGAATTTTTGTTGTAAGAGTTTGTTTTTCTACAAGAATCTAAACTTTACCATGATTTCAATAGAGGTTTTCCAAAAATTCAAAACAAGTTTTACAACCTCTTAAAAATTAAAATCAAAGCATCTAAACAAAATAAAACCATTAAAGGAACATGTTTTGAAGCTTGAAGAAGAAGATGACTGAAGTTGAGCTTCCCTACAAAATTCCAATTTTCCAAAAATTCTTCCAAAATCTTCACTCCCAATCCAAAAAATGTATATCCAAAAACAAGAAAAGCCTTCCTCTCTTCTTCACAGCAAATTCTCCAAATATATATATATATATATATATATATATATATATATATATATATATATACCATAAATTTTCCCCAAATTTAGTCAAATTTTCAAAAATATCTCTTCTCCCACCAAAGTTATTTCCCTCTTATGCATTTTTGGATATATTTTTTTTTTTTTAATTTAAAACCAGAATTTCTTTTCAACAAGAATTTAATACTTTTTAAAAATTTCTTTTCAAAAAGAATTTAAAACTTTAATAATTTATTTTCAAAAGAATTTGAAACTTTTAAAATTTTCTTTTCAAAAAGAATTTAACACTTTTAATTCCATGCACTTTTCAAAACAATATTAATCATTTAATTTATTTACTCCCCAAAATAAGTTTAATTAATCAATTCATATACTCATAAAATAAATTTAACCACTAGAATTAAATTACTTTACTAAATGAATAAAATAAAATTAACTAAATTAAATAACAATTTTAATTTAAATACATAAATTAACATTTCCACCACTTAAATATTAATTCCCACATATAATTTCCACTGATAATAAATGATTAAAACATCAAAGACAACATAACCTGGCAACAACATACCAGACACAAATTGATGACCCACTATGACAAGGTTGTGGTTTGACAAGGGAACCCCGTTACTATCTCTCAATCGAATATCATTGGCCAATGGACACGCTCAAACCTATAAAACCAGGTGGAGTTGATGTCCTGTACTTGTAACCTGCGAACAAAGAGTATATCAAACATGCATATATATAACATAATAAAACACACCGTGAAGAGAAAATCATGGAATCACAGGGCACTCGCTAGCGAGTGGTGCAATCCCCTCCCCTTCACCAATACAGTATTACTAACTGAAGAATCTAACAACAATAATATAATCAAAAGCATAAAGCATCATTAATTCAACTATTTGTTAAGCTAATCAAAAGCATGCCATAATGATAACATCAGAATAACATACCATCACATCAAAATATAACATTCACATCACTTTACAATTAGCAATCAAATAGTAACCAAGTACCATAGTCAAAGTATTAATAGAAACAAACCATAACAAAGAAGAACATTGTCCAATCAAAAGAGAAAAAAATGGAGGGGAGCTACACCCTCTCTCCCCTTGTCTCTCCCTCTATCTTAATCTCCCAACCTTCCTCCTCTATCTCTCTGCATATTTCTCTTGCTCTCTCTTTTCCTCTCTACTCTCTATCTCACCATTCTCTCTCTACTTCTCCCTCTCTCCATCTCTACCTCTCTCTCCCTCTCCCTCTCCCTCTCCTCCCTCTCCCTCCCTCTCAATCTCCCCAACTTCCTCCTATATCTCTCATATTTCTATCTCACTCTCCCTCCCTCTTTACTTTATATCAAGCACCATTCTCCATCCCTCCCCCCTCTTTCTCTATCTCACCCCTCTCTCTCTCCCTCCCTCCCTTCCTCATTCCCTCAATAATATTATCTATCTCCCCCTTTTTCTCTCTTCCTTCTTCCAACCCACCTTCCCTCTCTACTTCTCTCTATCTAACCTATCCCTCTCTACCTCTCTCTCCCTCCCTCCTTATCTCTCTCAATCTCTCTACCTTCCTCCTTCACTCTCTACTCTCTCTGTCAACTCTCTCTCCTCCCCTTTCTACTTCTCCCTCTCTCTCTCCCTCTCACCTTCTCTCTCAATCTCCCAAACCCTATACTGAATATCATAAATCCTAATCCCTATACCCTAAACCCTACACCCTCATCCCTCATCCCTATACCCTATACCCTCTACCTTATAACCTAAACCCTAAACATTATCCCTCAACCATAACCTTAAACCCTAAACCCAACATTCAATATTGTACCCTAAACCCTCAATCCTAAACCTAATACCCTCAACCCTAAATTTTAAACCTTAATCCCTATACCCTATAAACTTAACCTTATACCCTCAACCCTATACCTTAAACCCTACACCTTCAACCCTCATCCCTATACAATCAACCTTATACACTAAACCCTAAATATTATTCCTCAACTATATACCCTCAACCCTATACTTAAACCATAATCTCTATACTCACAATCCTTAACCCTATACCTTATACCCAATATCCTTATACCCAATATCCTAAACCCTAATCATTGTACCCTATACATTTAACCTTGACCCTCAACCTTGAATATTATCCCTCAATCATAAACTTGCAACCCTTAAACCTATACTTAAACCCTAAACCCTACATTCAACCTTGTGCCCTAAACCCAATACCCTAAACCATATACCAAATATCCTAAATCCTAATCCCTAAACCCTATACTCTTAACCCTATACCCTGAACAATAAACACTATCCCTTAACCCTCAACCCTATATCTTAAACCCTAAAGCTTACACCCTCAACCCTCATCCATGCATATCTCTCTCTCTTCCTTCCTCCCACACACCTTCCCTCTCTACTCACCATCTAACCTATCGCTCTCTACCTCTATCTACCTCCCTCCTCTCTCAATCTCTCCTCCCCTCTCTACTTCTCTCTATCTCACCTCTCTCTCTCCCCCCAACTCTCCCCTTATCTCTCCATCCTGTTGATGGTGTTTTCTGCACAGCAACAACTCAGATAGAAAATGATATTCTATCTCTTTCGAAAGATAATCTTCGACAATAAATTGTTGAAAATCACCCCAAGGTCTCTCAGGCATTAGGTCTTGAAAATGCTGGTAATCACAATCGAACCTTACTACAAGCAAACTGTATCCTCCCAATTTATTAGATTTTTTTTTTTTTTGCAATATTATGATCTTAAATCTTAGATCTAACCAAATAATAAGAAACAGCAAAAGATGAGGGTGCAAGAGATGTAATGAGAATTTAAACTATTTCTAGGATGAACAATGCAAATGATGAATTCCTGGAATGGACCAATCTCAAATAACCAATTCTTGCTTAACCCACGATGCGATATCACAAGAAAGGTGCAATCTTCTAAGGCATACAGATTTTCAAATCATATACATTCATCTACAATCGAACTAAGCACAAATAGACGTATGGTGCAGGTTGACTTCACCAGCCTACTACAATCAGATAGTTACTGGGAGTATAGACCAGAGATTGCTACAAACATTCCAAGCATGAAACCATAAATATTTATTCACCAAACTAATCTAGTTCTAAATTTAACATCAATTCTTATGTCTTCAAGCAATTTCAAAAGATGAAACAATAGGAACCATGCAAGATAAACTAACACAAAGGAATTCACCAGAGAAACCAAAATGCCTTCAATTGTATTAGATCACCAAAATGTAGCAACAATTCCACTATTCTGTGTTACAGCATTTTCCCAAAAGAACTAATTACTATTAGAATACTCTAGCTCTTTCTTAGTCTAGCTTGTCTCTATATCTGTCTACCTAACTCCTTACAAATGAGGCATAAATGCCATTTATAGAGAATCCTCAAAACATGTCGGCCCAGCCATCAATTCCTCCAACTCAATTATTTCCTTTTCTAACCAGTTTATTTCTCCAATGGGCCTGTCTTTGACCAATTCAAATGCATGATCTTGAACTAAATTTCCATCATCTTCTAATTGATCAGGAATCAACTTGACATTATACATTCTGATTACATCAACTGGAAGCTAGGAATACCTTTTCTTTCTCACCTCAAAGTCATCCTTGTTGTTCGCCCAATAGTCCTCTAGATCATCCTTGTGGTGATACTCTTTAGTAGCCTTCTTCTGTGCTTCGCCAGTGATGTCAAAACTCACCCTCTTAGAATGAAAAGAGAAACCATAAGAACTCAACTCATCTCCTGATGCATGAGCTGATTGGATTGAAGGGAAAACCTTAGCTATACCAATTTTCAAAGGAAAATCCCCACCAAATCCTATTTTGTGCTTTTCTCTTTTAACAATGGCATCAAAATCACATATCTGTCAGGTAACCTCCAAGAGTATGACATGGTTGGTAGGATATCTTGGCAGTCTGTATGGAGCACTTGGACATCCATCAATCCTGATATAGGAGAAAGTAGGGAATTGTATGAACCAAGCTCCATATTTCTTGACCAACTCCTTGGCTCCATCGAAATTCTCACATGCTCTGCATTCCAAAGCAACCTAGTAATATGCATAGTAAATGCATCATTTTCTCTTCTATAATTCCAATTCCCTAGGTGCAACTTAGGGTATACCTCATAGATGACATCCTGTCCAAATGTTCCTTTTGGGTTTAATCCCCTGTATGGATAAAATCTTGCAAGCACATATACCACATAAGAAGACATGGTAACTTCTTTGTTTCCAACACATCTCTCAGCTGCCTGTCAATCATTGCAATTATAATCCCTGCCCAATGATAATTGATGCCTTGGTCAATATTATTAATAGCATGCACCATTCAATTCTCCAACACCCTGGCACTCTTCAAGCTAGCTACCCTGCTCAACAGTGTGATTGCATCATATATATCCTGCCTGAACTTGACCCTGTGCAACTGTTTGGGAAACTTAGAGAAATGAGATTTCGGCTTTTCAAGCTAAGAATTGATCATCTGCTGGGCTTTGGTGGGTTCATCTTCATAGTAAGTTATGGCCAAATCCATGTCCAAGGCACACACACATGGCAAGCCCGGCATATCAAATGTCTGTGCAATAGAAACTCGGTTAAAGTTTTCCAACACTTTCCCATTAGTGCTCACAATCCTCTGTGTCAAAATCATAGTGTCGGGCACACTATAATATTAGTTCATACCATTGAATTGTAGGAGGAAATCCTACCACGTGAGCCAGTCTGGACTTCACCATCCCCTTGGTCAAGACTGATAAATCTTTCTGAGTTGTCCTTTCTTTAAATTCTTCATATCTTTAGGCTCCTATATTAGTATCCAAGACCTCTAACCAAAATGAAGCCACTTTACTATCTGGAAACTGACTTTTCACATCCAGCCTGATCCTTTCAGTGTCTGAAACTGATGATCCCACTGCATCTCCCTTGGCCTTTCCTTCCGCTGCTTTGCTTGATTCAGCCTACATTCATAAAAGAGCCTCATGAGATTCCAATTATCATCCATATTTCAATCAAAGGTTAGCCTTGAAATCATAGGAAATAATTAAGATCAATCATTAATCATCAATCTTTAAAATCCAGGAAAATACAATAATCTGGGAAAATGAAGTAAACCGAGAAAATCCAGTCGGGTCGGAATTCAGAGAAATCTGACCCAGACAAAGTTCCTATTGCCAAGACATCATTCATCATATAAATCATCAATATGGACACAATAGATGCATAATTATCATGAGATTCATTCATATAGCAACAAGAAATCATCATCCAACATTTAACTCATTACTTCAATTTCAAAAATCAAGATCACTCAGAACCAGACAGAAAATCAAAAAAATCCGGGCAGTTCATATTTCCACGAGTAGCTTGAAATTCTGAGAACTAGTCATACTCCGGGGAAGTGGAAAAATATGGGAAAATATGGGTGCACGGAAATTCCGCAGACACCCCAGAAACCTGACAATCGTTTAATGTGCAAATCATTAATCAAGAGATCAAACAAATTCCCTTATCTGAATCCAAGGAGTATAAACTCAAACTCCAATAAGCCAAATCTCAATTGCACCTAAATTTGAACTCCTAAAACTCTCAAATGGGAGATCCCTTCAATGAAATAATGATGCCCTAAATTTGACTGTCAAACCTCCACCATGAAAGCTAGGGAAAACTCGAAATCAGGCACGAATCTTCAAAGTGATGAAACTAGGGCATGATGGGGTCTCAAATGATGGGGATAAAGTCAAGAAAAACACAAGATGTGATGACGTGACAACTCCACTAAACTCAACAACCTTGAGCCGACACATTGAAACCCTACCTACACAAAAAGCTAGGGCAAACTCGAAATTAGGCACGAATCTTCAAAGTGATGAAACTAGGGCATGATGGGGTCTCAAATGATGTGGATAAAGTCGAGCTAAACACAAGAAATGATGACATGACAAATCCACTAAACTCAACAACCTTGAGCCGACACATTGAAACCCTACCTCCACAAATTCTACTAGATTACTTGCCAACATGCCAAGGCCCTAGCAAGAACACCTAGTTACAGGGGAGTATGTGACATTCAATTGATAAACAAAGGGATGCACAACGCAGGCACCAAAACATGCAAAAAGATGAGTTCAAACCCTAATTTGATAAATACGTGATCATAAAACAAACAAGGGCCAACCCAAACAACCATCATTCAATAACCCAAAAGATTCAATCAAAGCGCAAACAAAAGGAGAAGTCAAAGATGACTTACCATGAGTTAAATTCGAATGAATTTCGAGCCCAATGAGATCACTGCAAACTAGGGAGCCCTAGCAATGAAAATATCAACACAAATGTCCAAGCAATCTACATGCAAGCAAAGCAAATTCGATGACCAAAGCTCGAAATGAACACACTCAAGCACTAGAGTAGATGGCAAATAGACAATGAGATCAGGTAGGGCACTAAAAGCCTTTAAATTCGCTTACATTCATGCCAGAGTAGACATACCGAAAGCATTAATGGCCGATAAGACACATCGAGGAAATCCAGAAACCTAAATTCTGGAGAAATCCGATAGCAACAAATGATGGACCGCAATCCGGGAAAATCCAGGTGAACGGGAAAATCCCAGACCCGGTTCAAATCCTGGACTTCCATTAAAAACCCAGTTTGATCAATTCAACCTTCAGGGCAAGACCAAGGCAAGCAAGACCAACATCCCAGGACCTTAAAAGGATAAATCCAATAAAAATCAAAGGTCTGAGAGACATCTGAAATCAAAAAAGAGGGTCCCCACTCTAAGTGGGGCGTGTGTGCAAAATTGCACACCAAATGGCGACTCCGCTGGGAAAATGCTTCAGAGCATTTCGATGACAAACTAGAATCAAGAACCTAGAACTTATGATTTCAATTCATCCAACCAATCACCACCTACGGTTAAACCAAAGAACATACAAGTCACCCAAAATTTCCTACACTAGGGTTGAAGTGTGTGCACATGCATTCATTACCCTCCTTTAGCTGCAAAAGAGACCAAACTTGATCCAAATAGGCTACATAAAGATTCATACTCTAAAAGGAACCTGGATAGAGCCTCGCTACCAGCCAGGCGTCCATAGCCCTGACGAGGTTATCGTTGTGATTCTCCTAAACATAGCTCTACTACTAGTCAGGCGTTCATAGCACCGATTGAGATATTTAGATTCCCCTGATAAACTGAATTCAGTCGTTTGATTTTCCATATTGTCTCTTTCTCATTTTTTTTATATTTCAACTTGTGAACAATGAAGTTCACACTCAGGGATGAGAACCACAGTGGCACTAGAGCAGAAAAAATATTTTTTCACCTGTGCAAACTTCATAAGGACCCTCTGCAACCTCGGGCATTTTTAATATTCAAAATGTGAGACCCTAATGTATTCCTATTCAATCTGACTAAAGGATTCTTTGTCTTAGACACAAGGATATGTGACATTAGGTAGAGAATTCATATCATGCTGTTCTGGAAAGATTATTAGAGTTTGAAAAGGAAATACTGAGAGCACCACACCTACTTTGTCACCACTGTCATACAAATGCAACAATAGATCCTAGAAGGAGTAAGAACCAAAAGTAAGAGCAACGCAAAGCAAAGAAAAATAGGCCAAAGCAAACCTAATCTAACCCAAAATAAAGTGAGAAAAAGAAAACCAGAACGAAACCTACTCTAACCAAAGCAGAAATAGGAAACGAAAAGAAACCTACCCTAAAAAAGCGAACAACAGAAAGCAACCTAAACTAACTATATACAAAACAGGGAGTTGAAAACAGCTCAGGATTGGAAATAATGTTTCAAATATTGCCCATTAACAGGCAGTGGAATATCTTCCCCCATAAGAGTCTTCGGACAAAAGGCATTATCTCCAAGTATTTCAGCAATCTGATATGGACCAAGCCACAATTTATCAAACTTCCCATGGTCCCCTTTTCGATCATGAGGTTTATCCCAGTACAACACTAGGTCAGAAATCCTAAAAGCCTTGACTCTAGCTCTTCTGTCAAACCACCTCTTAACTACCCCCTGATGTTTGGAAAAGTTTTCAAGGGCATTGTCTTGTTTCTCCTCAAGGTGCAGTAGCTCTGTCAACCTAGCCTCCCTTCTATCCCCCTCATCATAGAGCTCATTAATAAATTGCAAAGTTGGGATCTTGAGTTGAATAGGGAATACTGGCTCTAGACCATATACTAGGTGATAGGGAGATGTTCTGATGGCTGACTTAAGCCTTGTATGATCTGCCCAAAGGGAAAACTGAAGCTGGGTGTGCCAGTCTTTTGGGTTCCTCTCCAAAAACTTACGGATAACAGTCAATAAGTTCTTATTGGAGGATTCTACCAAACCGTTACCCTGGGGGTAATAATTAGATGGAAACTTTATAATAATTCCATGATCGAAAGCCCAGTTTGAAAATTTTAGAGATGCAAAAGTAGGACCATTATCATAGACAACAGAAATAGGACATCCAAATCGGTTAATAATGGCAGATTCTAGAAAATCAATCACTACCTTAGATGTACATTGCCTACAAGAAAAATCCTCAGTCCACCTTGTGAAATAATCAGTAATGGTTAGAATGTACCTGTGTCCCACAGAAGATGGTGGGTTGATAGGACCTATAAAGTCCATACCCCACTGAGCAAAAGGCCTTACCTCAGTAATTGGTTGAAGTGGGAGTGTTGCATACCTCTCCTTCGTTGTTGCAGTCTGGCAAGTGTGACAGGTCCTAACATGATGGTGAACATCTCTGAACAATGTGGGCCAATAATAACCAGCCCTCAAAATCTGATTTTTTGTGACAATAGCAGAACCATGGCCAGTGCCATACTTTTCATGAAATTCATTCATCACCCTTTCAGCCTCTTGTTTCCCAAGACACCTCAAGTAAATGCCCTCATGATTTTTCTTGTACAGAACAACTCCCTTTAGCATGAAACCATCACTCTTCAGTCACAAAGCTCTCCTTTGGAAAACATTAAGATGGCTTGGGGATCGCTAGTTCAGCAAATAATAAACTGCGTCATCATACCAGCTACCTAGGGAAACCACCTCAAGATTGTAATTCTGAACAGTCAACTCAAGCCCCATTTCAGCCATAGTCTGAGTAAGACCCTGCCCTCTTACCAACTTCATGGGTTGGATTTCAATGTCATATTCTTGTAGCATTGTTACCCATTTAGCTCTATGCTCACCCAACTCATTCTACATCAATAGTAACTTAACTATAGGATCTGGGACAATTGCATAAACCTTATTCCTGAGGATATAATGTCTGAATTTCTTCACTACTCTGACCAAGGCATATGCTTTCTTTTCTACACTTGGATATTTCAACTCAGCATCCTTTAATGGTGCACTCATAAAAGCAATAGGATGCTCATTTCCCTCATTAGACTTCTGAGTCAACATTCCCGCACACGAATGATCCAAAGCAAACAAATAGATGTAAAAAGGCTTACTGTAATCAGGACTTACCAATACTGGAGCATCAACAATGGCTCTTTTGATTTCTGCAAATACTTCCTTTGCTTCTGCAGTCCATTCAACTTTAGCGTCTTGCTTCAACATTGCATTCAATGGTTTAACAATTTCGGCAAATCCAGTAATGAATTTCCTGATGAAGTTGATCTTGCCAAAGAAAGACTTCATTTATTTTTTACTAGCAGGTGGCTGAATCTTTAGTATGGCCTCCACTCTTTCTGTATCAATAGCAATTCCCTTTTCAGATATGACATGTCCCAACAATTTCCCTTCTGTTACTCCAAAAATGCACTTTTTAGGATTCAAGGATATGCTGAATTCCTTACACCTTTGAAACACCTTGCATAAGTCAGAAATGTGGTCCCCTCTATTTTTGGAAAAGATAGTTAGATCATCCATATAAATAATAATGCTCTTGCCTATGATATCCTTAAAGGCAATATCCATGGCCCTTTGAAATGTAGCCCCAACGTTAATGAGACCAAAAGGCATCTCCTGTAAGCAAAGGTACCCCATTTAGTTGTGAAAGCAGTCTTGTGCTTGTCCTCATAATGAACCATTACTTGGTTGTACCCTAAATAGCCATCCAGATAAGACATCATCTGAGAAGCATTTACTACTTGAAGTACTTCATCCAATGAAGGGACTGGATAATTGTCATTTTCTGACGATCTGTTTAGATTTCTAAAATCCACGCAAAGTCTGATTTCCCGATTCTTTTTTCTTACTGGGACTAGGTTCGCCACCCATGTTGAATGCCTAACAGGAAATATAATTCTGGCAGACAGTAGTTTTTGAACTTCTTTTTGTATAACCGGTTCCAATAATGCATTGATTGGTCTCTGTCTCTGCCTGAAAGGCTTAGCACCTGGCTTCAGAAATATAGTATGAGTTATGACTAATGTATTGTAAGTTTTCAGGTCTTCATAACTAAGGCTACTATATCCGAAAAGCTATGCAATGCTTCAATTATTCCTTGTCTTTCTTCTGGAGTGCATACCTGACCAATAAAAATGTTCTTGGCATCTCCTTCAGTTCCCATATTGTAAGTATCACACTGTCCACTGATAGATTTCTTTTTAGACTCTTGCTCCTGATCTCTGATCTTGTCCAGATCAAAAATCCACTCTAACTGTACCATTCCCCTTGGAATAGTATTAGACTTCAAGTTTATCACTCCTTCCAAATCTAGTTCTACTTCTTGGAGTTCTGTTTCATCAATGATTTGGGAAGCAAAAACATATGTGTTTGTAATGAAGTCCAGAATATGCTTGTCATCCTCAAATACCTGAAATTTAGTAACATTGTCCAGAACTGATGGCATAGGAGTCAACTCTATAGTAAACTTCTTCAAACCTGACAAAGATAAAGGCTGCAAAGTGCTTGCTGCCTGGGCCAGAGAATCTACAGTTTGATTCTTCTATCGTGGTATCAATTGAATATTGAAGGCATCAAATCCCTCAATGAGGTCCCATACTCTATGCCTATAATTAATCATTCTCCTATCATGGCATGAATATTATTTCCTTACTTGCTTAATTACTAGCTCAGAATCATCGAAAACTTGCAAAACCTTAACCTTTTTTTTGAGCGCCATAAGAAGTCCATGAATCAATGCCTCATATTCTGCTACATTATTAGTGTAGTGAAATTGAAGTTTATGGGCTGCAAAGAAGGTCTTACTTTTTGGACTAATCAATTTGAAACCTACTCTAGCTTCATGCTTGGATTTAGATCCATCAAACCTAAGGGTCCAGCATTCAGTGGCTGCATTCCTCTTCATTATATCCTTCAGGTTATTACCACTAGAGGGTTCCTCAGACGGCATTACTTTCTTTCCTTTATAATCTTCTGGAGGGTTTTGCATGTCCATCTTAACTACTAGGGTTGGATTTATGGATTTTTGTACTCGTTGTACTACTGCTTGGCATAAACAACATTCCAACTCTAAATAGGAAGCATTGTCAACTCTACACCAGTTAGGTAAGAGTAACTCTTCAAAGTTTGTCTTCTTGCCGAGGTGAACTTGATTTTCAATACATTGCCTAATGAATTCCTGAAAGCTATCCAGTAGGCTAATCTGATTATTCTCAAATTCATTCTTTTCCTTAATTGATCCTGTCAGAACAGTAGCATTGTTGGATTCTATTTCTGTATTAATAGACATTGAATGTAACATCAATACTTCCTCTGAATCTGACTCCTCATAAGAATTCGATAGCATATAATTTCCCATGCCTACTTCCGATATCAGAACCTCGTTCGAAGTATTTTGATATTCCATAATCATGTATTTTATTCTTGGTTCTCTCTCAATTATGATCTGATTTGGCACCCCTTTCCAGGGAAGCCACATGTGGGAGTGATCAGTAGATACATATCCATTTAGGGCCTTCGTAAAATCTTTTCCTAGAATTAAGCCATATGCATTAGGGATATCAGCTACTTGAATATTGATAACCTATTGGATTCTTGGGTCAGAAGCTACTTGCATGTAAATCATGTTTAATTCTCCCACTACATTTACTTCAGTTCTATCCAACTGAGTTACCTTCTTCTAGGAGTCAGCAGCTGTAATCCCTAAAGCTCTACATACTCCAAATGGCATTACATTAGTAGAATCACTAGAATCGAGTAAACAATTATGTAAGTTCTTACCGAATATGCACACAGAGATCAAGAATGGTGGGGTATCCGTCTTCCCTTGAAACAAAGTTGGTTGAGTATCTACCTGGGCCACTTGAGTCTTATCTTTCTCCTTGCCTTTATCTCTAGGGGGCAAGTTTTTCTGATAGACCTGATTTTGTGTCTTCACAGGCTGAGAACCAGTAACCTTGTTGACACTCTCATGGGAAGATTTATCCAGAGACACTAGATGTGCTTCATAGGCACCTAGAATTGCATTCCTAATTGTTGGGGACCTTAGTAACTTGAATACTGAAAGATTTACCTTTAATTTCTTGAATTCCTCAGCAACATATAAAGTCATTTGCTCCTCACTCAAATTAGTGGGAACGTCCTTGGAAGATTCCTCTACCTTATCTTTACCTATTTGAACAGTTTTTTCCTTCTATGAATCAGTTTGAGCTTGTCTTTCCTTTGAAAGGTACTACTTGGAAACATGTGGAAATGGTGGATTATTACTAGCATTTGGGTCTGGAGGGATATTAAAATTGTTAGGAGGAATGGAGGTGGTGAAAGGACCCCCAACTTGCGGGTGTCGATGAGGCATGTCTCTTAAATCATATCCTTTACCCTGTCTCTGGAACATCTGCACTTCTTCAACATAAGCCTCTTCTTGATCCAGGGGCCATTATCATTTGTTGCCTCTTCATTGAATAACTGAGCCACCTCATCTCGATTGCAGATTTGATCTGTTTTACCCTGCTGGGAATCAGATTCCTCTTCTAGCACATTTTCTTCACTTGCTGGAAAAGGAGCATGGTTTAGCACCAACACAGGAGAGTCATAGGGGGTAGAGGGAACAATCTCCTGACCATTTGCATTGTTCTCCACTTCATACTCAAAAATAGAGCTGCAGTTTGGAATTCTGGACACTCTAACTTAGAATGTTGGCTTGTCTTATGGAGCCTACACCACCCTGACAGAGCAGCCTCAGCCAGATATACACCACTGGGAGGCTTGTCTTGACTGACTGGCTGATTAGCAGATTGGTTGACAGGTTGATCCAATGGAGTAGGGACTCCTCCATTGTTAGGGCATGTATTCCACGTCCTATTATGTCCCTGTGGCTGCCTCTTATCAAATCCTGGCCCACTACCTTGTCGTCTATCAAAATTTTATCTTCTATTATTGTTATACCCTCTGTCATTATTGAATCCTCTCTCATTGTTGTAACCTCTATCCTGATTATATCCTTTGTCATTGTTATAACCTCTTTCACTACGCTGTCCCCTATCAAAAAATTTCCCCTGTGGATATTCTCGGTTCTGATTGGATTGCAAATTTCT
>VDFB02274714.1:12323690-12351906 GCA_007258455.2 Sequoia sempervirens
AGTGATTCAATTTTAAAAGTTGGATCAGTGTTGGTTGTTTCCTTTATAAAGTGTGACACAACTTTATACTTTTACATCACATAATAATGTATAATGTTAGCTCATCCATGACTAGTATGAGAGGAAGGGAAATCTAGAACTTAAATTTACATTAAGATTCAAGTCTACAGTCTTCAAGATTGAAAATATTAAATCTCACACCCCACAAAATAGAACCTTGGGATAAAAATGGTAATCATAAAGCATAGAGTGAATACATGGAAATATGTGTGAATGGGCATGAATAAATAACTAATAAATGATGAGTATATTTTTCTTTAGTATAAAATAGGGATGCCTAATAAGGTCAAATATATTAAAATAGGTGCAAGTAGGAATGATATTAGTAGGGATAGGTATTAGACGATGAACCAATTTTATCACAAGAGTATGCTACTTGTTAATTGGTAATTGTGTTTAAAACATTTCATCAAGATGGGCAAAAAACTAAATGGAAAATGGCATGGGTATGAAAATTTCACCGTTATATTTTTCCCACTTTAATGTGTGTGTGAATCTAACATGAGAATAAACTTGAAGGTAAATCGAACATTCTCAACCAACATGAAGAGTAAATATATAGATACTCCTCAAAAAAAGGGCATTATGATTCTTCTTGCAAGAGAAAAACAAAACAATCATCATCACAATTTTTTATGAGTTTGCATAGAGTATGAGACAATCATCATTATGAGGTCAGAAAAATGCAAGACTAAAACAAAACAACTTTACACATTATTAGCTTCATAAATCTCTATTATTGATTGTGCCCATCAAATTTAATTATCAAATATTATTTGTGGTTATTGACCAAACCCTATTGATCTTTAAGTTAATCTAGAAATTATATTATTAAATGCAAATAAAAATACTTATGCAATGCAAATTATTTTAAAATTTATACTATAATATATTTTGCTAAATTTAAATGTTTTATACAAACAAATTTATAAACATTTTTAATATGATTAAAGATCAACATGTCAACAATCATTTTTTTTTTTAATTTACAAATAAATTTTGTTGACATATTGAAACATAATGTTAACTTGTTTTATTTACTCGATATTTAATAGATTAATAAACAAAAGTAATATCTAGCTCAACCTCAACTATTCCCCTTGTGTAAAAACCCTTTGAACACCCTATAAGTAGGGTTATGGCAATCTACTCATTATCACACTTGCTTTTCTCATAGCCATCTTTGGGTTTTTACATAAATCACATTGATCTTGCTTCCCTTCCTATAAATTTAGTACAAGCTATACAAAACCTTAAAGAAACTACTTCCCTGCCCTGAAGATGGGACCAGTACACTCTACTCAAATACAACGGTCTTCACCTCCAAGGATTGTCTAACAACAGACTTGTTCATAAGATAGTGCAAGGAGGAGGATGCTCCTCACGGACAACAGTGTACTGAGGGGGATTATGGTCAGAGATGCTGGGCACATACACAATCTGTGGAGCTTCTACCTTGTCCTTCTTTGGATCATTCTGAGGCTTCTTCTCATCTTTTTTCTCCTCTTTGGCAGGACCCACACTCAGCAACTCTGTGTGGCCGATTCTTCTGAGTTTTGAGGTCAAAAACACAGGGTCCACATCCCCTATCACAGTTATCTTCTTATCCTTCGCATCCACCGCTAAAGAATCCACCCCTGCAATACAAATACTAATCAGATTATGAAGCAGAATACATGCCTAAACTTGGGTTAGAAAGCTTATAGCAAGAGGTATCATACCTTGCACACCTGCAACAACTTTGAGGGCCTTTCTCTTGCTATTCTCATCCTCAAAGGTCGATCTTACCACTATTTTCTGCATCATAGAATCCTCAGCGACTGCTAATGACTTACAATTAGAATTGGTAGAAAAGGGAGTATAAATAAAACTATTACCTTCATTTTTTACTGGCAACGAGAAAAACAAGTGGCCAAAACCTCTGCAAATATGGAACAGAGCAGGAGAAGATTACTACTGAATGCAGGGGATATGGGTGCCGTGTAGAATGTTTATAGAGTACAAGTGCAAGTGGGAAATCACTTGGTAAGTGAATCTTAGCCTTTTTGCGATGTGGGTCCTGTGATAATTCACTGGAAAGAGGAGTGAACAGTGGTGGTGAGGGCTTAGCAGGAAAGTGCATACTAAAGAATTTGTAAAATAGGTAACTATACATTCTTGACGTTTATCTACTTTGTGGGGTTATATTCTTGACCTTCGTGTCATTTGTAGGGGTAGGATAGTTGAACAAGGTACCAGGTGGCACTCCATATGGCGGATAACATGTCCTGCCAGGGCGTTTGATGCATGACGGCAGAATTGAGGTCGAACGTCCATCTTATATCGGTTTGAAAGAATTATAAACTTCCAAGTCTGGTGATGGGACAAAATCAGATTTCATATCTAATATCCAACAGACGATCCTGTCTAGTTAGAATTATATAATCGGCGTGCCTTAAGTGAAGAGTAATTGGACAAAATGACTTATCAAAACCAGAATATCTTGACCATATGATTATGATGCATGCAAATTAAAAATTATAGTGTAGTTTTTCAATCGTCCTCAGAGAAATATAGAGTTATTTTTTCCAACAAATTTTTCTTTTGAATTGAAATTGAAATTTAGAGCGAAAGGTTATATAAAATAATTGACATTAAATAAAAAAAATTAGTTTTATGATTGATGAGTTGATTGACTTGTCTATAATTGTAAGTTCATTATGAAGTGATGCATATAATTTGTGAAATACAGCTTTCAACTTGAATATCAAAAGATTTTTATTAAAAGACATTTAAGAACTACAATTAAAAACATCTTTATCATAGAATTTGTCTAAATACATGATTGAGATATATGGAATAAATTAGCTGCACTAGTGCATTGTCAATTTGTAGTGGATCCATGATTGTAACATGTGAGAAGAAAGATGCCACATTGTTGGGAGAAGAGTGATTACAAGCCTCAGGGAATATATTCTTCCCCTCAATTGGGAAGCCTGGGAATACAATAGCAGGTTTTCATGTGATTTTACCATGATCTAAACATAAAGCATGGCTCCCCTCTTTTTGTAATTTACATGGCACAAATACTAGCTCATGAGGGAAACAAATTTTCCTTGGAGATTTTACTTTGAGTAATTAATGCAGTGGTGCATTTCTGAGAATGCATTCTTTATTCGGAACCCCAAAAATGAGAATAACTTCAATTTTATATCAAGAAATACGGCAACTATGAGAGTGTAAAGTACAGACGAGTTGATGGAAAAGATGCATCAGCAAAATAGGTTGGTGCTGCAGGGGGATGTCTTCAGTATGAAAAAATCGTCAATGAGAAAGATCACAATAGTATGAATTAGCTAGAGGAGGTTACACACACACATAGGCCTCTTGGATGCTATAATCATGGAGATGGTAAGTCCAAGAGGTATGAGTTACCTTTCAATCAATCCTAATTAAGAGGTGAGTTAACTTAGTCTAATTAAAACATATATGGCATTGAATGAACGAGGGTGACACCTAACTATGATCAATAAGGGTTGTTGAGGTAGTGGTGGCACTTTTGTATCTCACATCAAGGTGTACACATGCAGCTTTTAGCCACCCAAGAGTGAATGATTAAATGCTCATATTATCTTGAGCAAACTTATTAACTAGGTGCAATATCACACTTTGGAATAAGAAATATCCTAAGTGAATGAAATATTACTGACCGTACTCTATCTTGCTTTAACTGTGAAGAAGCTGCCGGGCCAGCCTGGTGTTCGCTCTTTATGTATAAAGAATGTTTTCGCCTGGGAAATGTGCCGAAGAGAAACTGAAAGGAAAAACCCTGCGCTCTCAAAGAGAGAGGAAGATAACCTCTCCCAATATTACAAAGACTAGGGAGAGGAAGAAGATACTCTAGATATTGCTTCTAAAAGATGATGTTAAACGCCTGACAGTGTTGATAATTGAGAAACCGGTTTTTGAAGGAAATTCCCGATTTAATTAATTTGCCATAGAAATAGAAATCTGAAAAGCACTTTTAAAAGTGTTTCCACTTTTCAGGACTGAATTTGATACCTAAAATTCCAGGAATCTATAAAAGCATAGAATACTGAATCTGAGGTGTGAAAGGAGAGCAAAACTGGCGAGCTATAAATGTATGTTATGTAGTCAGAGATAACATAAAAGAATAATTTTTACAAGAGAGAAATGCAAGATACACTACAAAGAAATAAGAATATGGCATTAGAAAAGGAATCTATCACAATGGCATGAAGTGAGCCTTCAGCTGGAGGTAAGGACACATATATGTGGCCTCTTAATAGATTGCAGCGAATCAAGCTGGAGTAACTATGGTAATAGGGATATGAATTAACTTTGGATCACTTCAAATCAATGAGTAATTTAACACTAAGTCTAACTTCAGGAATGGGAATTGGCCTTATTCATTTCGAGGGTGACCTTATAAGCAATCATTGGATAAGAGTACATATAGAGACCATAAAAGGGGATATCCATGGTGGTCACTTTTTTTTGAATCAAGAAAAACTAATCTTGAATGAGAAATTGAAAGATAATTACACTCAAAATTTGAAGATGCAACAAGAACAAGAGTCATAGTGCTCTGAATCTAATTTCTAATCTACAATTTTTTTTAATGGTGGAGATTAAGGGGTTAAAATAGGGATACCACACAAAGTGCTCTTGTTTTTATCAAAAAGCATAACATAGTGTCTAGTGTGGTCTCCCTAAAATGTTTTAAAAAAATAAATAATATTTTAAAAATCACTTCATTAAAAAAATAGCTAACACCATGTAGTTTATGTTCAATTTTTCTGCTAATTTTTTAATGAATATATATTTTTTTTACTAATTTTCAAAGTGGACAGATCTTGAAAAATAGAATATTGAGTGTGCACCTCCCTAAATTTTTTGGAAACTAATAAAAAAAATCATTTTTTAATGTGTATAGGAATATAATTTAGTTTGAAAAAATGTGATATGTTTTAAATTTTGATGAAAAAAATGAAACTAAAAATACCATACATAGGTTTTTGACAAAAAATGGACTTTAGTAGGTTGATCAAACTAATTCCTACATAATCTTATGTGAAAAAGCATGCATACAAACTTACAAAATAACCATAATACAAATATCAAAGACATACCACAAGATTACATAAGATATACCCTAGGAAAACCCTCAAGAGGGAAAATCCTACATCCAAAAGCATTTGCACTCTTGATGCATTATTCAATTTAATAGAGCATTAAAATACACTTATAGAATCACTATGAATACATCTAAAACATCAAGCTCCTTCAATGCATCCTCCATTTATCTAAGCATAATGAGTAACCATACAACCACATATCCTATGTCATGTTTCACATATGCACTTTACAAGAGAGCTCAATAAAAATGGCAGCCAAACCAAACAACCAACTACCCAACCACTAAACATGTGTTTTCTTTTATAGATCAAGCTCACAAAAAACAACCAAGTGGTATAGGTAAAACAATGTACCTCAAAACCATAAATATACAAAATCATTGACCCCATAATTTTCTTTTCGGTACTAAGTTTTTTCAATATTAGATATTTTTTCAATTCACAACCTACACAAAATATCTAACTAATATTACATACAACTTTACAAGTGGACTAAAATAAATATTTAATCTAACTAAACACATCTCTAAAGATGCACCACAAATAAATATTTATTTTACATAATAGAAATTATTCTTTCTTGTGCAAGGTGTACAACACTCTTTTCCTAACAAAAAGAAATTGAATAAGATAGGAATAGAAAAGGTAAGCCTAACATTGAAAGATGGGATAGGATGGTAAGGAAAAACTAAAAGCTAACTTTATTCGTGCAAGTTTATCGACTAGATCTATTAAAGAGATCACTTACAAAATATGAAGCAAAAAAAAAGAGTGTGAAAGAATATAGTAAGGAGCATATATGTTATCTATTAGAGAAAGTCATTAAAGTCATTGTGAGGATAACCAAGAAAAAATAGCTAGGTATAACTATCTAGTCTATTGATAAACCATATCCATTTCTCTAAAAGTTGAGGAAAAGTTGAATTAAAGATTTCAAGCCAAGAAGAATAAGAGAAGTAGAGGTAGAAAAAATTCAAGAGCTAAGAATTAAGGATGCGAAAGAGGAACTCATAATGATGATATTGATCCTAAGGAAAACTCAAAAAGTAGTCATATTTGAGGTAGATATGGAAGTGTTGGTGGAAGATCATCAATATGGATCATTTTTTTGAAGTGTGTAGGTGAAGGTCATAGGGAATTTGAGTGTAACCTATCAAAAGAAGAGTTTGATAGGACGTATGAAAGAATTGCAAGAGAAACACGTGGATATGGAAGTTTATTCTAATAATGAACAAGTATACTAGAGAAAGAACAGTTATTACTTTTCAAAAGAAAGTTGAATCCTTCTAAAAATTTATGTCCATAATTGTGTGATAGTTCGATTGATTCATGATATCTTCACTTTTGTAGAGAGAGATAATGATATAAGTCATCCACTTCACCAAAAAGCCATCTTGGGTGATGTCATTAAAAAACTTATGTATATGTACTTTGGGAGTTTTCCATGAATTTACTACTAAAAAATTTGTCCTTCTCATAATTGACAATCCTCTTTAAGAAATAAATCTCATTAAACTATTGACACAATAATGCATATTATTGTTTCATCCTCACTTAGATGAGACAAGCCACCACATTTTCTTTTCTTTGATCTCATTCCCTTAACAACTTATTAAAAGTTTGATTGTCACCTGTCCACCATCCATAATATATGTTTGCCTAAATTTGAAAGTCATATGACCATATTTAAACATTTTAATCAAAAAATTTGATGACAATATTTAATGAGTCCAACCTTAATAACAATAACATAAATTGTAGATTAGACTCTGTTAAGAAGCTATTTTTTAAGATTATCAATGCTTAGTAAGTGTGAATTGATAAGCATAAATAAGCTGTAATCCATGAAAATGAAGTAACAACGTTTTTCTAGTTTACAAATACTAACACTGTTGATAATCGCTTCAATCAAAAACTTTGAACAACCTTTACAATGCCCCAAAATTATATAAAAAATAAAGACAGATACTTGCCACTACTTGGTGGTTGATAATTACTGAATTATTTCTTGTTCATTAAAAATTGTTTAATTACCAAAGTCCTGCCCACTTGCTTAGAGCAGGAGACCAAACAATTTATTGGGAAGGCATAAATGCCAAGTGTGGGTTTGATTAAATCTTCTTTGGGTTGGGGAGTGTGATCTCTGTGCAGCTTTTCTCTACCAGAATGAGCTGGGCTATGCTCGAAGGACTATCCTCTTGTCAAGAAGGGTAGAGCTTGATCTGTGCCTACTCTCTAACTGCCACGTGGACTATGATTGGGTTCCAGGCGTGCCCAGGCTATCTTCCAGTCTTTCTAAGAATGTCAGGTTGTACCAAGTTAGCAGTGGACTACTATTTTTCAAAACGTGATCAGGGTTCGAATCTTGTTAAGGCTTTCGCTGGCGTGAGTTGGACTGTGGTGGATTTTAGACCTCTTTTACTTTGCCATGTGTGGGATTTGATTGAAGTGATCCAAAACAAACCAAAAAGGCAGACAAATTGATTTGCTAATCACAATTCCTTTTCGATTTGCCGATTGTCTCAGCACAAAACTTGTTCTAATGTAAAAACTATTTGGGTATGATATTACAGTCTCCTCATTAGTACATTCAAGGAATTGCTTTTCTCACAACCCTTACGATAAATTTAACACAAGCCATAGAAAAAGGGGAAAAAAAGTCTTATTCATGTTTCTAATAATTTCCATACAAATCCGGTTGGCCTCAAACTTTAAACCCTGTTTCATGCCCTGTCCTGCCCTGCCCTGAAGATGGGACGGGCATTCGAATAAAATCGCCCTAGTTTACAAGCGATGGTTGTTTAACAGCACACTCTAACAGATAACGCAAGTACTAGGATATTCATCTCTCACAACAGTGTATTCATATGGTTTGTAATCGTAGCTCATGGGCACATACACAACTTCAATTTTTGGAGCTTCTGCTTTTTTCTCCTTCTTTGCATCGTCTTGAGGTTTCTTCTCCTCTTTTTTCTCACCCTCCTTTTTCTCCTCTTTCGCAGGACCCACGCTCAGCAAATCTGTGAAGCCAAATTTCCTGAGTTTAGAGGCCAAACAGACCGGATCCACGTCCCCTATCACAGTGATCTTGTTTTCCTTCATGTCCACCGCCACAGAATCCACCCCTGCAATACAAATATCCATTCATCAGATTTTGCAGCAGAATAAAGTTTTAATGTCAAGATTTGAAAGCAAATAGGAAGAGTTATCATACCTTGGACACCTGCAACCCGCTTGAGGGCCTTTTTCTTGCTACTCTCGTCCTCAATGGACAATTTCAGCACTATTTTCTGCAGAACAGAACCATTAGCTACATGATCACAACTTTCAATGACAATGTAGAGTGAAAAGAAGGAAACTTAAATACCTTCGTTGCCATGGGAAGCTTGAGAATTACAAGAACTTTAAGCGATGAGAATCTTTAGCAGAATTTAAAATGGAATCGAATGCACACAAATGCGAATGCAGGGAATGGGATGGCCATAACGGGGATTATAAAGAGGAGAAAGGGGAGAATCTGCGAAAAAGGAAGGGTCGTGGTAAGAGACTCAAATTAAAGCTTCCCTGTGTATCGGGGGTCCGCTGGTAGTTGAGTGGAAGATGAGGAGCTTCAGATTGGATCCGTACTTTGTCGACGTGCATATACGGAACAATGCAAGCAGCTTCCCTGCTGGCGCTGAATTTGTTTGTAGCCGCTTAATTTGTCTTTTTGGTTTGACAGGCAGCGGCAAGTGGCATCGACACTCACGACTCACTCTGCCCATCAGTGGGTGTGATGTCATTTTGACGCTTGTGGGTGAGGTCAAAAATCGAGAGTGAATAAACTCTTCTTAAGGCACAACACTTGCTGAAGGTTTTGCAAATGGGGTAACAACTCAAGCGGGCGTAACCTTGGAAACTCACGGTTAAGCGGCAATTTTGAAGCGATCTTGGGATGGGTGACACCTCCCGGGACGGACAGGTCTTCACCCTCTGGGAACATCCTTTAGATGCAATGAGTGCTAAGTGGACCATTCAATATCTGAGATGGGTTCTTGTTGAACCACTACTCATGAAACGTGGAGTCAATGAGTTTATTTCCGAGCTTACCGCGGTTGAATCACGTGCTTAATGTCATGTTTGTGTATTTGTGGGAAAAATACCTCCTCTTTATCAATTGATGAAATTTAAAGGGGCTCTATTATGAATGGTTCATAAAGACAACAACTGGCGAAGAGTTTTTGCAAAATGGGTAACAACTCAAGCCCGAGGGCAACATGGAGAAAACTCCTGAAGTTGCAGCAATTTGGGCTTGATCTTGGGATGGGTGACCTCCGGGGCTGAGACGGTGCTTCACCTCACGGGAGCATCCACTAGATGCAATGAGTGCTAGAGTGGACCGTTCAATATCGTGAGATGGAGTTGCTTGTTGAACCACTACTCATGAAACATGGAGTCGATGAGTTTGACACAGAAACTACTGATTTGAGATCACGATGCTTGATACTCATGTTGCGACCACAGCTGTGGAAAAATACCTCCTACTTATCAATTGATGAGCTAAAAAGGGCTCTATTATATGAATGGTTCATAAGGCTGGCATGCCTGGCGAAGGTTTTACCGCGATGGGGTGGCAAACAGCGAGGGCAACGCTTGGAAAACTCCACCGGTTAGCTTTGAAAACTGGAAGCGACTCTTGGGATGGAGTGATGACCTCCAGGGGGCCGGACCCGGTCACTTCACCTCACCCAGGGCGTCACGGTACATTGCGGTGGATATGGCGGACAACACGTGAACCGCTGGATTGGTTTGGGGCTTGCGCGGTGATCAAGGTGCGTATATGGTGACACGTTGTGGAAAAATACCTCCTACTTATCTCTTCTTATTTGTTTTTAAATTTGGTTCAACGACTTCCTTTTTAGACATTTGTCTCTTGACCCGTTTTTATATGTTTGGGACTCCAATTTAAAATCGAATTCATGTCACTTCTGCACTTTTCTATGTCTGGTCTTTAGCTACATCTCTACCTTGGATATTACCTAGTGTGTTCCTTAAACAAAATTCTAGTATCTTCCAAATTTAAAAACTTTTTTTTTTTTTTTAATAATTAGATGCCTCTCTCTTTGAACACTCTTGGCACCTTTATTATAGCACTCACTATCCACCTTTCAAGTAAGCACTTAGATTTTACATACTCAAAACGTAGTTATATTGATGGGCAATTCTCATAAATAGTCTTAAGCATCTTTTTATCTCTTCAATTAAAGTTCATGATTCAACTCTAATAATTGCAAAGGGTGCAATTATGTGCAAGTGGACACTACCACACATCAAAGGACACCAACAAATTGTAAAGTACATGACCACATTAAGACAAACACAACCATAAACACTTCTATCACTAAGCAATTTGTTGTGGGAATGGACTTAATAGACTATAATTTTAGTAGTCCAAACCTCATCAAATCTTAGTTCGACCTCTTGTGTCTACTTCAACTTGCAAAACAAGTATGCTTCTCTCCTTACTTTCTATTTCTAGGTTAATTTAAACATGTGGAACCTTGAAGCTTATAATTTCTTACTAATTAAAACTTAAAGCAAATTATTGAAGAATTAGTTATTGTGAATGGATTCAATTTAGATAACAAAATGAAATTATATGTAATTAGACATAGGCAAATTAGTGAAAACTCTATTTTTAATCTGTATTTTTCTAAACCTTACATTGATACACTCCAATATACACCTTCTTTCTCCCAAAAATAACCACTCACACATTCTTCTTCCCTCTTCTTAGCCCTCACATATTCTAAAACTAGTCTCCCCTTATTTCCCCTCTTCTCATAGACCTCTTCCTAAGCATCCAAAACCTTTTTTTTCCTGTATCCTTCATTAGAAATCCCTCTGCTTTCTCCATTATATTCTACACTTCTTAGCCCTCATGCTTGTATTCATACACATATAATGCACATTGATATACATTACCATTTTTTGTAACATGTTGAAGGTCAAGAGGGTTATGATCAAGAAGGTGGAGACTTCATTGAATGTTATAGATTCTTTGACTAATTCAGTGAGCAATAAACAAGTTTAATTGGTGGACATTTATATTGAAAATTCTTTCGCTAGAATTTGGCTCTTTGTTAGAGCCCTCGTGTTCTCTTGCAATGTATCCAACAAGTGGGAGAATGTTAGGACTATGTGATATACACTTTGTAAGTCATTATAATATTTAATATAAATTTTAATGTGTTTTATAGACTCCACATAAATACCCACATCCTTACATCACCTACTTCATACATAATTCTTGTTAATTAAATAAAATACAATAATTTATTTAATTATTTAACCATTATTTGTAATTTTTAAATCTTGAAAAAATAAATTTAATATTTATTAATTCCCCACATTCGCTTTTGAGATGATTTAATAAAATCTATTTATTAAATCTCATTTTCCATTAAGTCTCTAAAAGAGCCTAATTAACTATTAATTAATCATTTACACTAAAAGACATAAAACAATTATAAAATTCCCCATTTATCTCCACCCTCCATCTCACAACTATCTAACCAACTTAACTTCAACCTTTGATCTCTTAAGCAATCCTCGCCATTGATCCCTCCATCAAAAAATCTATAACTCATCCTTCCATAAGCCATTTTGGGGGAACTCTTTGGTGAATGTACTATCATGTTGTTGCTATGAGCAACTACATAACATTCTTCATTTCAATAGCAATTTTTTAGCATAAATACCTTTTAGTGCAAGATGAATCATCAAGTGAGATTTTATAATTTATTTTATTCAAATTTTCACGGTTTCTTTCTCTAATTGAAACATATTTGTTAAATGTGAAATAGGGTTTAAACTTGGGTTTTTATTCTACTTTTTTCTTTCACATTTTACTATCATATTTTGGCATGCATGGCACAACCTAAGCTCTCTTTAACACTTATTTTTGTAGGTTTTGCTAACTCGATCTTGCAGGTTTTCAGTCATTTTTGAAGGAATTCAAGGGTGCACTTTTATAGGGATCTTTGTGCCATGAAATGGATGTCATAGATGAGTTTAGAAGGCTTGATAAATAAAGATTTATACATAGTTTGACCCATTTTGGTGAAAAAAATTACATTTTTTATGTCCTAGGGTTTTTTTGGGTGTTCATATGATGTATAGATCCATACTAAACAAACTATACATATTGCAGTCTCTAAAACAATTTATCATGGTTTTTTTAAGGTAAACACATTTCTTTATATGTTGTATAAATTTTTTATCCATTGCATACAGTTTTTGTTTTATTTGGTAGTTAAAAAGATTATATACCCACCTTTAAAAGTTGGTTATTGCCCCATATTCATGTTGTTTCATCCTTTTATCCGTTGGTCATATCAGTGACCAGGTGGTATTACCCTTAACTACCAAAGCTAATTGCCAACCCCAACCATCAACTTTAACCAACATGTGACTAGTTTCTTAGCTACTAATATTAACTAGTTATCTACTAACATTAACTAGTTATCTACTAATCAGCATCACTAATTATTAGTTCTAACCACCCATGTGGCTAGAATTAACCACCAAACTTAATTTTCAGTCCAAGACTCCCATTTTAAGACATTAAGTAGCACTTTTAAGAACTAGCATTACTTTTTTCCAATATATCATATTTTTGTGTTTTTATAGGTGTTGAAAAGCTGATTTTGGGTACTTTGCCATGGAGGATATATTTTTTTTTGGTAGATTTTGACTCAAATTTTGTGTATAATCATTCAAACTCGCTTATACTTAGGATAGGTTAAGTTTTTAGATTCGATTTGGATCATGATGAGTGGATGGGAGTTGATTGAGATGAACTAGGCTAATAGATTTTGCTTGATTCAAGGATTTGATTACTTAGAGTGTTGGATTATGGATGAGAATTAAACTTGGATGAGGGGATTGATTAGGATGAATGTTTGATTTTATGATTTATGGATTAGAATGAGGGGGTGTGGGATGAATATTATGATGGAAAAAGGTTGGGATTTTGATTTGACTGATGGGTTGCTTTTGATTGTAAGATGATTTTATTAAGTTTGATTTTGATTATCCAAGGGTTATTTTTTTATTTTAATGGGAAGTTTGCATGGATGAATTAGAATGAGTTTAATTTGTATTAGGATGGGTGGATAAGAGTTGATTAAGATAACTTTGGATTTTAGATTTTGTTTCATTTTAATTCGATTTGGAAGGATTAATATTTGTTTTAGATTAGATGGGGATGGATTTTATTAGTATTTGGGATTTGGATGATAGGAAGGATGAGGACTAGGAGATTATTATTAAAATGATGGATTTGATGTATTATTATTCAAAGGTTGGTGATGGATTTGGTTTTGGATTTGAGGTTGTGGATTGATAGTTTAGGGGTGGTAATCTTTGGCTCATGATTTTATTTGATGGATTTTAGATTTGGATTCAGAGGTTGAAGGTTGATTTTAGATGGTTTGATAGTGAAAGGAACTTGATACTATAGATTTAAGCGGATGATTTCATGGGTTTTGAAAATAAAACACAACAAGCACATTAACATCCTATTTTATTCAAGTAGGAGTGTACAAGATTGCAAGCCTACAAATATTCCTAGTTTATTCATGATGTGTAAGTCCCATGATGAGGATATCACCAAATATATCTCTATAGTGTACAAGGGTAGATCAAACATAATATATACACTTAGTTTTAGGGGCACGAGGTGAGTAACTTCTTGGGGCCAACTGGTTATTAATGTATTATAACCAAGTATGACTAAATAATCTTAAACTAAGTCAAACAAGATGACTATAGGGGTGCATCCTCTATTTATCCAAGGGTATCTGAGGCTTAATTTCATGAATGAGATTCCATTGAAAAGCCATGTGTGAATGAACATAAGCCAATTATAATTCACCTTGAATCCTTTCAAAAAGGGGCATCAAGGTTGTGCCAAACATGATGGTGCTCCTTTGAGGTACAAGATTTTCTACCCCCCTTTATATACTTTGGTAGAATATATGGTTTTGGTCATCCTCTAAGGTGATGAAATCCTTAGGTAGGACCACTAAATGGAAATGAGCATGATTTTCTTATTTCAAAGATTACCTTGTGACACAAAGGAAGAACATATGCAACTTGGATGCTTGGATTAACATAACAAAAGAGAACTAGAAAGTATTTTTGATCTCTAATATTAACATTTGGTGTGAGGAGAGAGCATATGTGCACTTAAAATTCCTCACAAGAATAGTGAATAATTATTCATTCCCATTAAAGCATATAAAATGATGTGCATCTAATCTAGTTATTAAAAGATAGTCTCCAGCAAATGTTCCTAAATAAAATGTATTAGTATTTTGATAAACAAGAGTATTTGAAAAACAAGTTTTTGCAAGAAAGATCTTAGCTTGATGAAAATTTAAACTCCTACAAAAAAATGTTATCACATAGAAAAATAGAGGTCATTATGATCTTCATGAAATTCTAGCTTTTTTTTTTTTTAATTATTTAATTAGGCTTATAAATTCAAAATCTGTGTGCATTTGAAGATTCAAAACAAAGAGGGTGATCCCACAATACTGGTTTACAGGTTTTGGCCAAACTGGACATTGAACGGATCTTTTTAACTAAATATTCACGTTCGGGCACCAATAGGGGTGATCCTACAATACTAGTTTACAATTTTTGGCCAAATTGGACATTGAACTGATTTTTTTTAACTAAATCTTCACTTTCGGGCACCTATAGCGGCTAAACTGTGAGGAATTTGAAGATGATGCAAACTAGTGATTTGCGAAATTTTGTCTGTAGATTCTAAATATATTTTTTTCAAAAATTTTGGAATTAGATTGCACTTCTTTTTCCATCTCCTTTGAAAACTAGTTTTTAACAACTTAAACACCATTTTTAAAAAGTGACGTCACTGGCTAACACATAACTTTTTTTTATGAAGGATAAAATTCTAATTTTTCCAAATTTAGATTCATAACTATGATATCTAGTGCATGGAGTTGGTTGTATAGCATTTCATTGAATATTTTTTTCTTAATTAAGTTTCAAAGTCGAACCTTTTACAATTTAGACATGATTCACTAGTTAAAGCATAACTTTTTTTGTATGTATCGAAATTCATTTTTTTTTGTTGGATTAAGGACATCAATATCTAGTGGAATGATATTTTTCTTTTTCTTTTTTTCATAATCTGCTATTTTTCCATATGTGCAAAACAAAGAGCTTGATTTTCGACGAAAAACCTATGTTTAATCAAAATAAAAAAATAAAATACATAATAAAACCAAAACATATTAAAATTATATTCGACGGATAGCTCGTTCCAAGGACTACCATCATCCAGTTGGGTTTGTGAAGTCTCCTCTATTTTTATCCTCAACCTTAGCTTCAAATGGATTTTTTTTGCAGAAATTTGGTGCAAGAGGGGGAGAAGGGGGATGAGCGAACCCCCCTTGACCTTTCAAACGAATGGGGGTTCGCTCGAATGGGGGTTCGAACGAACCCCCTTTTTCCAAAATTTCTCTTTGTTTTTATTCTGAAAAACGTGAAAAATGAGGGACCCATCATTTAATAGGGTTCACTTGAAGGGGGCTTTGAGTGAACCCTTCTTAGGTTCGTTCAGATCCTTAGTTCGTTCGAATCCCCCAAAACCCAAACTTTTCTTCATGGGGGCATTTTTTGTAATTTTGCTCCCCCTTCGAGCGAACCCTTCTTGGGTTCATTCGAACCCTTAGTTCATTTGAATCCCCCAAAACCCAAAATTTTCTTCATGGGGGCATTTTTTGCAATTTTGCTTCCTCAATGGAATTGTAAACCAGTTTTGTGGAATCACCCTATAGAAAAAAATCCTGATCATTAATCCTTTACCCAATTCCATTCTAATAAACCCTATCCACCTCCAATCCAACCCAATCTCATCTCATAATCTAAATTTAACCAAAATCTAAGCTTTAATAAATCAATCTCAAAATATTTTGATGTCAAAACAAATCTTGACATCTAATCACATCTAATTTAAATCCAATTTAGTCTAATCCAACCCACATCACATTCCATCTCAAATCCAAAACTCAAAATCATGACTCCATTCTATTTTAGCGAGTCCCCTTCTGAATCTATTTTAGAATGTATTGAAGCGTAATGTTGACCTATTTTATTTAACGCATAACTAGTATACACATATAATCAGGAAGTAATATAGGCTATTTTCATTAACCTCTCTATCAATACACTCACAATAGTAGGACCCAGCTCAACTGTTCCTCTTGTGTAAAAACCCTTTGAAAACCATGTAAGGAGCAGCTATGGCAGTCTACTTATTATCAAACTCCTGCAATAAATTGCTTTTCTCAATTTATCACATTGATCTTGCTTCCCTTTCTAGATATTTAGTACAAGCTTTACAAAACCTTAAGGAAACTACTTCCCTGCCCTGAAGATGGGACCGGTACACTGTAAGAGTCTTCACCTCCAAGGACTGGTTGACAACAGCCTGTTCATAAGATGGTGCAAGCAGGAGGATACTCCTCACGGACAACAGTGTAATCAGGGGGATTGTAATCAAAGCTGCCGGGCACATACACAATCTTTGGAACTTCTGCCTTGTCCTTCTTTGGATTTTTCTCATCTTTTTTCTCACCCGCCTTCTTCTCCTCTTTGGCAGGACCCACACTAACCAACTCTGTGAAGCCGATTTTTCTGAGTTTTGAGGTCAAAAACACAGGATCGACATCCCCTATCACAGTTATCTTCTTATCCTTCACATCCACCGCTAAAGAATCCACCCCTGCAATACAAATACTAATCAGATTATGAAGCAGAATACATGCCTAAACTTGGGTTAGAAAGCTTATAGCAAGAGGTATCATACCTTGCACACCTGCAACAACTTTGAGGGCCTTTCTCTTGCTATTCTCATCCTCAAAGGTCGATCTTACCACTATTTTCTGCATCATAGAATTCTCAGTGACCGTTAATGACTTACAATTAGAATTTGTAGAAAAGGGAATATAAATAAAACTGTTACCTTCATTTTTGACTGGCAACGAGAAAAACAAGTGGCCAAAACCTCTGCAAATATGGAACAGAGCAGGAGAAGATTACTACTGAATGCAGGGGATATGGGTGCCGTGTAGAATGTTTATAGAGTACAAGTGCAAGTGGGAAATCACTCGGTAAGTGAATTTTAGCCTTTTTGCGCTGTGGGTCCTGAGGCAATTCACTGGAAAGAGATGTGAACAATCGTGGTGAGGACTTAGCAGGAAAGTTCTATAGAAAACTATAGATTCTTGACGTTTGTCTACTTTGTGGGGCTATATTCTTGACTTGCGTGTCTTTTGCAGGGGTGAACCGGGTACTCGGTAAGTGGCATTCGCTATGGCCGACAACATGTCCCGCCGTGACGTTTGACAGATGACGGCAGAATTGAGGTCGATCGTTCATCTCATATGATTTGAAAGAATTATAAACGTCCAAGTCTGCTGATCTGTTAACCAAATCAGATTTCATATCAAATATCCAACAGCCGATCCTGTCTAGTCAGAATTATACAATCGGCGTTTCTTTAGTGAAGAGTAATTGGACAAAATGATTTATCAAAAAAAGAATATCTTGACCATTTGATTATGATGCCCACCAAAAAAATTGTAGTGTTATTTTTCAATCCTCAACAAGGATATTTATGTTTTTTCAAGATTAAGTGAAATATAGAACTAAAAAATTTCAACAATTTTAACTTTCAAATTGAAATTCAAATTTAAAGTGAGGTTATATAAAATAATTACAGCAATCAAATAATGTTTGGGGATATATGTTGTTAGGATAAATTAAGTTTTAAGGAAATATATCATGTATAGTTGAATTATATGATTGACAAGTTGATTGACTCATCTGTTATTATAGGTTCATCATGAGTCAATGCATGCAACTTGTCAAATATAACTTTCAACTTGAATATCAAAATACTTACTAAATGACATTTAAGGACTACCTTTAAAAAGATCTTTATCAGAGAATGTGCAATGCAAATTAGTTGCACTAATGCATTATCAATTTGTAATAAAACCATGATTGTGACATGTGGAAAAGATACATTGGCACACTCTAAGAATGAATTCTCTTGAATTATAATTGTGGAACATAATTTCAAAATTGAAGCTAAGGAGCCCAAAATGATTTATATAAGTTTGGAATTTATTTCCTTCATATAAATCCATGCCTCTTTGTGCACATTTTATGCTTGAATAGCAATGGAAACAAATTGCTTGAGAGAGTTTGTGTAGTGTGTGATATTCTAAAATGCATTCTTTGTTAGAATCTACAAAACAAAGGATAACCTAGAATCTATTGCAAGAAAATGGAAACTATAAATTTTCAAATACAAATGATTATAAAATTAAAATAGCATAACAAAATTAGTTTCCTGAGATAGATTCAAATGCTCAAAAAACAAAAAAGGCATTAAGAGATATCACAATAGCATGAATTAGCTAGAGGAGGATGATAATAAGTCAAAGAGGTATGAGTTAACTTTCAATCACTCCTAATTAAGAGGTGAGTTAAATAAGTCTAATTTAGACATAGATAGAATTGACTAAATAAAGGTGACACCTAACTATGATCAATCAAGGGTTGATGAGGTAATGGTGGCACTTTTGTACCTCAAGTCGAGGTGTACACATCATTATTAGCCACCTAAGAGAGAATAATTAAATGCTTATATTATCCTAAGTAAAATACTAAAAAGGTGCAATATCACACTTTGGATATAACATTTCCAAGATGAATAAAATATTACACCAACACACCCAATAATTGTAATGTAGGGGGGAAAGAAATGACTCTTAATAAATAGGCCTAATGAGGCGATTATGTATATAAAGATCTCTCATAAATGAGGAAAAGGAGAAAACCCATTCGAAAAAGATACTCCCCCAAAAGAAAATAAATACCCTTCCCCAAAAGATATATGAAAGAAGAAAATATTTCTTTAGATGTAGCAAAACAAAGATGATGTTAAACTATGACAAGTGTTGATGAACCAAACTAGGTACCAGATATAACTTATAATGGCTTTGAACATTAGTATGAGAGATAAATAAAGATCTAGGTACTCTTGTAGACGTAGTCAACTTAAATGATGATTTAAATGAATCATATGATTCAAGAACTATAGGTTATGTCACTATGTAAGCATGTAGAGGTAGAGAAAACACATCTAAAGAAGTAGATAAACTCCACTGGTGTTATCATCAAAGAGAAGACAAATATCCTTAATATTATAATCAAATTCTAAAAGGTGAGAGTTCACAAAAAAATGTGAAATGTCTATTAAGTAGAATTTCCAATGAAGTGAATCCTATAAAATGAAGAAAACACCTAGAATCTAGAAAATATAATTACAAGCTTAGTTGATTTTTTGCAATCCATTATGATTCTCGATATCATCTAAGGATGCAAAAAAGAACATGTTATGTTTTAGGAAAATGCACATGCAAAGTGATTAGCACCACATCTCTCAATATTTTTAAAAAGTCCTACCTTAGAACTAAAGATTTGACACCATGTTAGAATCTATAAAACATACCCTAGTGTAAGGAAATAAAAACTATGAAACTATAAATATAGATGATTATGAAATCAAAATAGCATAATACAATTAGCTTTCTAAGAGAGAAAAACATAAAATAACACTAAGAGATCTCACAATAGATCATGAACTAGCTAGAGGAGGATACATTCATATCGGCATGTTAACTACATGAATCATGGAAATAACAAGTCCAATAGGTATAAGTTAATTTTCAATCACTTCTAATTAGGAGGTGATTTAACTCAATCTAACTAAGATAGAAGTGGTCTTGACTAAACAAAGGTGGCACCTAACTACTATCAATCAATGATCAAATATAATGGTGGCACTTATGCACATCTAATCAAATTATACATGTGTTATTATTAGTTACCTAGGAGAGAATACTTAAATATTCATATCCTAAGTAAAATTACTAAATAAGTGCAATATCACACTTAGGATAGAACATATCCAAGGTGAATAAAAAATTACACCAATATTCTCTACTTGATTGTGATTTGGGTGTCTCTAAAGTTTTCATTTATTTTCACTTTGTGATGTAAAAGTATCCCTATCTTTGAGAAATATTGCATCAACATCTAAACATTTTCTTTTATGATTTTTTGTTTGGCATACACCATAGGATTTTTTATTGTGGTTTCAATAAATTGTGATAGGTTTTTGCACTACATTCCTCTACAATTATAATTTATTTCATGTGATTTGCAAGTTCTTCATTACAATCATAGTTAAACACAATCAACATTATCTTTCTCTATGGTGGAACACATTGAGCACATTTAGTTGGGTCAGGAAAACAAGATATCTAGAGCATCATGGGTGCTACCACAATAATGGTTTACACTTTCTGGGAGATCCTGATTTTTGCTGAAATCACATATTTTTAGAAAATATAATGATTTAAGCCTTGAAAACTTCCATTTAAATGATTCCAATTGAAGAGGGTTTGATCGAACCACCTTAGACCAAGCCCCCTTGGATAGAACCCCACTAGTTTTAAACCATACCTATAATAGAGTCTCCTTTACACGTATCAAAATTCAAAATGCTGATAAAAAACCACTTTTGATTTACCTTTTGGGGGATCAAATGAATTCATTTAAATTTTTTTTTTTATAACTATGTCTATTTCTTATTATAAGCTTCTAAAAAAGTATAATTTTAATTAAATTTAATTTGATTATTATATTTATTTTTTATTTCTTGTGAATGTAAGTTTTTCATTGAAAATCAAGCTCTCTGTTCTACACATGTGGAAAAATAGAATATTATCAAAAATATTTTTTGAAAAATATGAGTGCACTATACATTGAAGTCCTTGATCAAACAAAAAAAATAAAATTGAATTTTGATACATACAAAAAAAGTTGTGTTATACAGTCCGCCTATGTCTAAATTATAATTGGTTTGACTTTGAAACTTGATTAAGGAAAAAATGTTCAATAAAACACAATGAAACCAATTGGAAGCACTAGATATCATAGTTACAAATCTAAATTCAAAAAAAATAGAATTTCATCCTTCATTAAAAAAGAAATTATGTGTTATACGGTGAGTGTCACTCCTTAAAAATGGTGTTTACTGAAAAAACCTAGTTTTTGAAGGAGATGGAAAAAGAAGTGGAATCTGATTCCAACAATTTTGAAAAAAATATATTTAGAATCCACAGACAAAATGTCACAAATCACTAGTTTGCATCATCTTCAAATTCCTTAGGTTTTAATAGCCACTATAGGTGTCCGAAAGTGAAGATTCGGTTAGAAAAAATCAGTTTAGTGTCTAGTTTGGCCAAAAATTGTAAACCAGTATTGTGGGATCACCCTCATCCATGTTTATGTTGAATTTTTATGAAGATATCATCACTACATTTGTGATTTCTACTTTGAGGACTTGAACCAAGTTATGAATAAATAATTAGAATTTATTTTGGGTTACAATAGTCATTTGATTCTCGTGTCAATTATTAAGGTTCTAGATTTGAATTTGAGTACAAAGAGGGGTTGTGTACAACATTGCATTGTGTGGGGAAACTCTTATCTCGAGAAGTATCAATTAGGATGAATCCATAGGTTACAATTATATGATAATCAATCTATATAGGCTAATATGACCAATACTTGAGTTGATTTTTTACCAAACATTTAATTTTGGGGCTATTGAAACTTGTCGCATTCCTCAATTTTTTTGCAACATATCTCATGGAGGTGCAAACCAAGTTTTTATCCACCTATAAATAGATTATAGTATCATTTGTGAAAATATATTTCTTGATGAAATATGAATGAGAAGGGATTCTAGATTACAAAATGCCAAATAAAGCTATAGAATATTTCTAGAAGATCTTATGATATTTAATTTGTAATCAAATGTTTTGGGTCTAGCATTTTGCAATCTCATTGAATATTTGATGTAATATCATTAGAAAATATTATCTTCAATCATCATTATGTTGTGTAATTGAGAGGTTGATCTTTAATTATATTATGAGTAGTGTGTTTGTTTATCGTTGCATGGTTTGATGAACATGAAATTGCTAGATTAGATATAGTTTAGTATCTTGAAGAACAAGATAGAGAGGAAAATATATTCAAGATCATCTATAGTATTGGCTAGAAAATTAGAATAAATATCATTAATTATATTTGTAGTTTAAATCCTAAGGAATTAATAGACTACATAATTGATTTAGAAGAGCATTTTGAGGTGGAAGATATTTAGGATCCTGATAGAGTAAAATTTTCCAATCTACTAAGTTGAAAGGACATGTTGATATTTAGTAGAAAGAAATTTATCTAATAAGAAATAGAAAAAGAAAGCCTAGTATTGAGAAATGGGATACAATTTTATATAGTTAAAATCTAAATTTACCCATACAAAATATAAATTAGAATTATTAAAAATTGTTACAAAATTTGAGCCAAAAGATAGGATTGTAAAATGATATATTTAAGAATATTCTAAGATCATCATTAGTGGTAGATTCCCAAGAAAAAGATAGAGAAGCATATAAGGATGAAGCTAAAGTAATGGATGGAATTGGAAGTTGCAACATATATAGATCTAATCACTTTCTAAGAAAAAAGGAATATTTAATTATTGTACTAATGATAAAAGATATGATAGAGGAAGGAACAAAGAGTTGATACAATATCCTTCATTATAAATCAATTTAGACGTGGAGGTAGAGGTAATAGAGAATTTGAGTATATTCAATCACAAGGAAGATATGAAAGAAGACTAGAGAGAACCACAAGAGTAGTACACGATCAATAGAGATAACCACATGAAAAGATGAATGTAACACAAAAAATTAAGCCATTATTGATGCAAAGTAACTTCTTAAAAGATTATTATGTATCAACACAAATAAAAATATTATTCAAAATAACATGTACAAATTGGGACGTAAATGTTATAAAGTAGTAACCGATAATAACAATATAGGCCAATTAGTTTTTAATGATATGATTGAAAAGATAAATTAAAAATGTTAATGCATCCTAATCCATACATAGTATCTTGGTCATAAATGGGACATAAAATTATAGTTAGTGAGTAATATATTTGAAATGATGAAAAATGTGGTGTTATTGGGTTAATGAACCAATTGGGACCTATTTTTCCTCTATTTCACTAGGAAATTGGAACCACACAATGAAAGGACAATCAACCTTTAGGTGAGTCAAGTCAAAGTGTGAATCTACTAATTTCCTTTTTTTGCAAGAATGGGGGTCTTGATTAAATAACACTTTGGGGAGAAAAGTGAAAAATTAACTCCAAATGCAATCTACAACTTGGATTTTGAAGATTAAACTCAAAATAAGCAGAACCAAAAATCAAATCACCGATCAAAGAGAGGTAAGATGATGTGTACCAATCACCAAAGTGCTTTGTTGAAGCTAATATGGGACTCATTTTCCTAGGGGTGAATGGGTCTTGAATTATCGTTTATCTGCAACTTTTAGGAGCATCTGCTATAGATCTAAATCTCTTAATTTTCCTAGGTTTCAGGTTCAAAAAGATGGAAATAAATTATGTGAGTTTTCGTGAGATGACAACTTTTGTGACTGTAACTTTTATAACTTCAAAAATTTCACCAATTTTTCTCTTCAAGAGATCTTCAAGATTTCTTCCACCTAAACTTGCAAACACAAATCAAGAGGGAATTTTTTTTATGAATGGGGGCTTGCGTTGGTCAAACTCCATTTTTGTAGTCAAACCTTGAAATGAAATGAAATAGTGTTAAAGGAATGATGAATGAACAAATCAATGTCACAACTCACCAAAACCTTGAACCTTGGTATGTAAATCTGCAACTTGCATGAAATGGCTTCAATAGATGTGGATCTTGAATCTTTAAACTTGATTTGAAACAATGCTTTGAATACTTGAATGGATCATGAACTCTACATCACCATATTAGCTCCAACAACATGCATGATGCAAGAAGACTTTGACGTGACGAGGATCTTGATTGCTGCAATAATTCTTCAATAAATTTTCTCTTGAATGCCTTGAATTTCTCTTTAAAATGCTCTTGTGAAAGTTCTCCTAAGATAACTTGAAATTGCTAGCTTGAAAATCTTACGTGAAACATAGAGAAATGACCTTCTATTTATAGATATGCATCATTAATTTCCTGAAATTCAAATAAAACAAGTAGCCATGTGAATATGGATTTGAATATGCTAAAATATCACCAAAAACATAATTTAAATTTAGGTCCTAGGTCTAAGTGAGGACCCATTCACCCATGGGTGAATGGGTCCTAGGTCACTCACCTAGGGTACACCTTTCTTAATAAGAAGTGTTATGTTAAGGCATTAATGAATTTTGGGTTTCCTCTTTGAAAAATAAAATTAGTTAGGCTTGGATTTGAACTAAAGGGGCCAATTAAGGAAAATTAAGATCAATTAATTAAAGAAGCCCTAAATAAGTGTGAAAGTGTAAATAAATATATTTTACAACATTAAAAATAAGGCACAATTAAATCCATTTTAATTAATAGGGCCCTAAACTTATAGGAAGAATATGTAAAATACATATTACAACACTAAATTAAGGCATAATTAATTTCATTTTAATATTAATTCAAAATTAGGTGTGAAAATGTAAAGGGAAACATTTTTCTACACTACAATATTATGAATTTTAAGATTGGTGTAAATAAAGATGAAGTTTATAGGATATAATTCTTATGGATAATTTTTTCATATTTTAATTGGTAGACCATGACAATTTTTATATAGAATCTATATATGAGAGTAGTGAAAAAACATATAGGTTATTAAACTATAGTGTGAGACCTACATATTATTACATTTGAAAGAAGAAGATGAGAGAGTAAGTAATCTTATGCTAGTATTATCGGTTAATGGTAATTTTTTTTTGAAAGATATAATAAAGGAGAAACCTTTTCTTTATACTTTCTATGTTTATGCACATAGAATACACTACAAGATAGAAGATGGAATGTGGTAGCTCATCTCTAGATATTTTTGAATTGTTGTCAACATAATGCAATGATATCATTTTTGATAATTTACCTAAATTTTTACAGCTGATTACATTTATAATTCAACACATGAATCTAATTTCAAGAGATAAATTACCTAATAAAGTATCCCATAGGCTAACTATTGCAATTTGTGCCTTCCCTTTTATTTCCCATTAGTTATAATTGATTTGAGAAATATTAATGAGTTTATTATACTCAAATATGCCTCAAATAGTTTTAGTATCCCTTTCCCAAACTTTAGATAAATACCCATTTGAAAATCTCAAAGGGGGCTAATACTCCCTTTTTCTTAAAAAATGTCTTGTCGAGAATTTTAGCTCCCTTTGAACATTTTGTCCATGTTGGGAATTTAAGTTCCCTTTGGAAATTTTGGTCCTTTTGGGATTTCAAGTTCTCTTTGGATATTTAGAAAAATTCCAAATGTCCAAATACATTCTAGGTTTCCCATTTCCCTTTTTTCTTCAAAACTATCCTATCAGGAATTTTAGTTCCCTTTAGACATTTTGGCCTTGTTGGGAATTTAAGTTCCCTTTGAACATTTTGGTCCTTTTGAGATTTCAGGTTCTTTATTTGTCCAAATGTCCAAATCTCTTCTCGATTTCCCATTCCCCTTTTTTTTCAAAAATGTTATGTTAGAAATTTTAGTTCTCTTTGGACATTTTGGTCCTTTCAAGATTTTGAGTTCCCTTTGGAAATTTGGAAAAAGTACAAATACCCAAATCCATTCTCGATTTCCCATTCCCCTTTTTCTTCAAAAATTTCCTATCAAGAATTTTAGTTCCCTTTGGACATTTTGGTCCTTTTGGGATTTTTGATTCCCTTTGGAGATTTGGATAAAGTCTAAATGTCCAAATCTGTTTCCAATCCCCCATTCCCCTTTTTCTTCAAAATGTCATATCAGAAATTTTAGTTCCCTTTGGAAATTTTGGTCCTTTTGGGGTTTCTAGTTTCCTTTGACATTTGGAAAAATTTCAAATGTTTAATTTCATTCCCTATTCCCCACTCCCATTACCCGATGGATTTTCACATTTTGACCAAAAAATTGCAATTAATGTTGCATCGACTTCCCCAACTACCATATATGATTCTTGGGGCTACAAAAATGATTTTAAGTGTATCTTTTACCAACTCCAAGTGGAAAAAGTGATACCCATGCTTCAATTATTGTTTGTACACTACTTTTCTTGATAGAGAGTTGTTGGCCTCCTACAATGATCTAACAACTAAGCCCTTACAACTGTGATTTAGAGATTGGACATCTAATATGAATAGTTATTTTAATCATCATGAAGGTGCATTTACCTTGTCAACCTAGGGATGTGAACTTCAAATGGGTCAGCACAGTAAGTGCAATAAGGATCCAAAGTAGCCATATTCATTCTATAACTAGGAAAAACATAATGCTGAAGGTAAATTGCTTGGAAAGAAATAACATAAGTGTTGAGTATCAACCAATAACTATTCTAAGCTAAAATGCATGACAAAAATGAAAATCTGAGCAAACAAACAGGAAACTACTCTATCTGCTTTGGCTGTAGGAATAGTCATAGAATGGAATTCTAGTGGCTACAAGAATAGTCAGTGCTAGATTTTTAACTAATTATTGAACATAAAGTAATAACTACGTTAAATGATGGAATGCTCACCAAGTGGGCCCCCTTGGATGAGTGTCCCTTAAGACAAGTGTAAACTCAAATGCACAAAATTATAAACTCATTTTATTCATTGGAAAACACAAGCACAATAGAACATCATGACTGTATTGCTAAAAAACTAAGAATGTAAGTACATCATCAGATTAAGCAACGTATTTTGTAGGAGTATCCAAGTCTTATTTATAGGGAGAAAAGATACTAACTAATCACCTAGTAAGGCAGTCAACTCCAACAGATTAGGAGGATGAAACTTTAGGGAAAGCATGAAAAGTGGAGAGGTGGTTACACATGCGTGGAATCTAGATAGACATGCTTGCCTCAATGCAGATTTAGCACAATAGTAATGCCTATATTCACTCAATAGACAATTAAGACTATTTACAAGGTGGTTACAACTTCGATTTGAATGAGGAATCTCTTGTCGTCGATAGTCTTCCCTTCATTGACCTTTGCATGACCACCTTGTTGACCATTATGGCGAATTACCAGCTGGTAGAATCTCCTTTAATTATATGGGCATGTGCAAGATCATGGGGGTCCAAAAAGTGGCAATGTGAAAAAAGACATTTTTAACATGTCCAAAAACGTGGAATTCACGCCTTTGACTTTTTGCAGGCTTGGGTACAATATCTGTTTTGGTTTGGTAATACCAAACTAAAATGGATATCCATTTTGTTTACAAAACGGATATCCGTTTTGGAAAGGGGGAAGCCATTTTTTTGAAAAACAAAACGGATATCCGTTTGAAAACCTAAAAAATCCTCTTGAGTAAAATGGGCATAACTTTTGTGTTTCTTATCGAAATTTCAACTTTTTAAAGGCATTGGAAAGGTGATTGAGAGCTCTATGCAATGGACTAGGTGGTGTTTCTATGTTTTACACCAAAAAATAATTATAATAATTTGAACTTCATATTTCATTTTTGAAACATCAAATTCTCACTAATTTCACATGCAAAGTATTTTTTTCATGATTTTTTTGTAACACTCATCTCAAAATACTTGAAACATTAGAACAAGTAATGAATAATGAAATATTTATAGTTTTTGTAGCAAGGAGATCAAAAAATCTTCATAAATCATCATATCTCTCTATCCATTTCTCTACCTCTCTATATATCACTATGTCTCCCCTTAAGCTCTAGACCTATCCCTCATTTCTTCTCTCTTTATCCCTCTTTATACCTTTCTTTCTCACTCTGTCTCCTTAAGCTCTAGACATATCTCTCTACCTCTTT
>VDFB02274714.1:12352346-12390165 GCA_007258455.2 Sequoia sempervirens
AGAGAGGGAGTGGGAGAGACCTGAGAGAGAGGGACCTAATAGGGAGAGAGGGAGTTAGAGAGACCTGGGAGAGACCTAAGGGGGCGAGAGACTTGAGAGGAAGAGAGATTTCAAAGGGAAGGAGAGATAGAAAGAGATGGATAGGGGAGATGGAGAGGGAGAGGGAGAGAGTGTGAGAGGGACCTAAGAGAGAGAGAAAGGGTGGAAATAGAGGTAGAAAGATAGGTCTAGAGCTCAAGGAGAGAGAGTGAGAAAATAGGTATAAAGAGGGACAAAGAGAGAAAGGAGGGAGGGATATGTCTAGAACTCAAGGGGAGACATAGTGATATATAGAGAGGTAGAGAAAGGGATAGAGAGATATGGTGATTTATGAATATTTGTTCATCTCCTTGCTATAAAAAATATAAATATTTCATTATTCATTAATTTTTCTAATGTTTCAAGTATTTTGGGATGAGTATTACAAAAAAATCATGAAACAAAGACTTCGCATGTGAAAGTAGTGAGCATTTGATGTTTCAAAAATGAAATTTGAAGTTCAAATGATTATAATTATTTTGTTGTGTAAAACATAGAAATAATACCTAGTCCATTTGATAAAGCTCTCGATCACCTTTCCACCGCCTATAAAAATTTTAAATTTTGATAAAAAACGCAAAAGTTATGCCCATTTTACTAAAGAGGGTTTTTTAGGTCTTCAAAACAGATATTCGTTTCAAATGGATATCCGTTTTGTTTTTCAAAAAAATGGTTTCTTGCTTTCCAAAACGGATATCCATTTTAAAAAAAAACCAAATATACATTTTGAAACAGATATCCGTTCAAGATTTGGTTTGAAATTTCTTGAATTGGAAAGTTAACTCGAAAAACGTGTTTTTGAAAATTTGTTTAGTTTTCCAAAGTTCGCCCTTGTGGCTAACAACTTTTTTTTACCCGAATTTCATCAAAGGAAAATGGTTTATAGAAAAAATTGTTATTTTTCCACCAATATAACTTTTTCCTTATTTTAAATTAAATAAATTATTATTATTGATTTTCTACCTACATTTCGTCTAAAGTCCTGATTGATAGGCTAATTGAAAAACTTTGATAACTTTCAAACTACTTAACACTTTTCAAATCTACAAGATGCACCAAATTCTATACTTTGCAGGCTATAGGATAAAAAAAAATTGAATTTCATAATTTTTTTACCAAGTTATGGTGGTTAGACACAAACGTTTTAATAATTCTGAAAAGTTCTAGTAAAAAAATCATAACTAATTATTTATGTGGAAATAAATTACAAAAAAAAATCGGGCACATCTAAACATGTGTCCTCTACTTATATTTAAAAATTTAGAAAAAAATATTATGTTTTTCTTGTACTTAGGGTGGTCAGACACACACCTACTTTTTATCTTTTTCTTGAAAATTTAGTACCACTGCATTGAAATTTCAAATTTTCTCAAAACAAATTTACATTTTTCAGAAAAAGGACTAGTAACCTAGAAACTAAATTGAATTTTCTACAACTTTTTTTTTTACATATTTTTCAAATTATGTTAATAACCTATTCAAATTTTTATGTCAAGTTGCCTAACTCTGGTTTTTTAAATTTTCATCGCCACTTAGAGGCCTAGTTTGGACCCCCATGATCCTGCACATACCCATGTAGGCGGCTAATTTTATCTGCAACACAATATTAGTATGCACAAAAATTGCATATCTGTAACTATCTTAAAGTAGCATTCATTAATCCACATGTAAAATCAACACAGATAGTTCATATAGCATGCCAATGACATTAAAGATTGTAAAAATTAGCTTATGCCCAATGTTTGGTTTTGAGGAAATATCATAAAAATATCAAAATCCAAGCATCAAACTCTATGATAACTATGAAAAATAGACAATAAAATCCTATCAAAATTGAGTCATAAACTAGACTCATCAAGGGCCATCCCTAACTGCGATTTTGCTACAAATTTTGTGGGGGTTTTTGTGTTTTATCCACATATTCATTAATGTGAAGGCATGGCTATTATGTGAAGGTCATTATTGTGGGCTTTCAGCTTGGGATTTGAAGTACACATGTTTCAAATGATTTATAGGGCTTTGGCTAGGGTTTCCTTCCTAGTCACATGCCCTATCTCTCTCCTATGACTTGCAAATGATATAAGGCACATTTTTGTTCATTTTAGGGGTTCTTCCCTAATTTTTCTCTAGCATACATATGCAACCTTTGCATTCTACAATTGTGAAAATGGATTGTATGCCTTTGTGTTGATAAAATCACCATTTTACCTCTTCTCAGTGCTTGTATCTTGTGTAATTTTTTAGACCTCTATACATGCATGGACTCTTATCATTTTTGTAGATTGTATGATTGTGCTAATTTGTTATACTAGTGTTAATTATGGGTAATTTTTACCCCTTTTATGATCTTTCAAACCCTATCCATCATTTTTTCTTGTAAACCTAGTTGAATACGGAACTATGTAAAGCTTCTTTAGTGATTTTGTTGATACCCTATGAAATCATAGGAAAGAAGAAACATCTTTAACTTTGGTGCATCACCATATTTTCAAATTTCAGCATTCTCTTCTCCCTTTTCCTTTTGGAGTTTGATATATTAGGATTAGTGTAGATTTATCTGATGTTGGGTTGGACAAATATTGTTACATTTGGTTTAGAAAAGGAAGCCAACCTTCTCCAAATATTTGACCTCATTTGAAAGTTCCCACACCTTGAGGTCAGTTCCATTGTGTCATTGGAATGTTGAACAACACTTTCAAAAAGGTGAAATTTCATGTGACAACTATTTTTGGCATGCCTAATGAGACCAGTATAATGGAATTTTTTCCATCCTACTAAGAAAGTGGTGTTTTTATTAGCATTTTCAGCCTTAAAGAGGCATTCAACAAAGTACCTGGTGACTCTACAACAACTCAATAGTCTTGGTTTCAAATGAGACCTACAAATTCATACCCAAAATTCAAAAAAGGGTATATTCTAGAGGTAATTTTCAATACATGGAACAATCATTTTCTACTTCTAGAAGAAGAAATAGACATTCTTTATCACTAGTAAGGAGAAGTAGGTGTTTTGTAACTCTATCACCTAGGGCTCAACTCACACCTCCATTCAGTACATTACTTCAACCTAGAACTCTTACCATCGAGATAAATAAACCATTATTCCATATGGCTATCTTTAGAAATCAAGTGTTTGTTACTTTTAACGGTGGTAGCCCTCTTGTGTTAGCCTAGAGGGGTGACATAAGTTAGTGAATGCTTTAAAAATTATTCCTTTTTTCACCTATGAGACAACCACTACTCCAATAGATAACATTCAAGATGTGGCCAATATATATGCTTTGTACACAATATTATAGAAGATAATGTGGCTATTAGACTCCTAGCCACATCCTTGAAAGGAAAAACATTACAATGGTACATATATTTTTAGTCTAACTCCATTCACAACTAGAATGAGTTAGGTGAAAATTTATGTGAACATTTTGAGGACAAGAGTGGTCACTTGTCCTTGGTGGAATAGTTGACAAAAATTTAGAGGGCACCCCATGAATTCATGGGATAATTTAACTTTAGATTTCAAAACACTTGGGATAGAATCCTTGCCTTAGTGATGTGTCCATTATGATAGATTCTATGTGTTATGCCTTGTATAACCACCCCATTTTGTTTTGGAACTAAATGGGCCCTCCTTTTGTTTTTTTTGTCTTTGGTTGCTTGTTTGGTTCTTAGGAGTTGTTTTTTTTTGCTCTTAAGACTTCCTTAATTTTGTTCTATCGGAAGCCGAGCTGGAATTGAAACTTTACTTTGGACTTTTCTTCAAAGTTCCTAGTTCAGGTTTCGTTATGCCTTCTTTCCTTGTTTCTTGTTTTGTTATGTTGGTTTGTTTTGTGCTCGCAGGCTTGTTTATGTTCTTGGGTTGTTCATTTTTTTCATTGTGTCTTGTTTTGCCTGAGTGGAAGCAGAACCGGTGTTGGAACAGGACATGGAACTTTCTCAAAATTCCAAACCCTGTTCTTGTTCTGATTCTGGCTCCAGTCATTTGCCTTATTTTTGCTTTTGTTCATTGTTGGGCCGGGTCCGGTTTTCTTCTTCTTTGTGGTCCCGCTTCCCTTCGTGCTTGTTCTTGCTGTTTCTTGGTTTTTTTGTCAGGACCGGAGCCTTAATTGGAACTACACCCGAAACTTTGTAAAAGGTTTATGGTTCAGTCTTGGCCCCGTCTCCACTTTCGATGTTCGTGCTTGTTTGTCCTTTCTGTGGGACTGAAATCGGAATGAAATTTTGGAGTGAAGGCTTTTCAATGATTTCTTGTTCCAAGTTCATTCTTGATTCCATGTCCACCCTAATTTCATTGTTCTTTGGTGTTAACTATTTGTTCCCATTGTTTGCTCTGCCTTCGACCAACCACATTAATGGCATTAATTGTGACATCTTCGCATGCACGAATTCATTTTAAATCACTAATTATGTTTAACTGGATCATTATATTTGTTATTCAAGGAATTTAAGTGCATTGGATCTAGGAAGACCTCGAGACGAGTGATTTGATTGTAGTAGTTGCAGAGCAAATCTTGGTCGGATTTCCATCTTTTCTTGAGTACATTGAGGTAGGGGTTTCTTCTCTTTTATGTTTTCTTGTTTTTGCATTGTTTCGTTGTTGTGTCGTTGTGTTCTGGAACGTTCACAAAGGATTTCCTTCTAAAAATTCTTTGCATGTTTCTTTCTTTATTTTTTTTGTTTCTTTTGTTCTTGTCTTTCTTTACCATTCCATTTTGTTTGTTTTTCGTTTCATCATTTTCGTCATTTTTTTGTTTGTTGTTGCTTTGGTGACAGGTGGGTTTTTTGTGCCCTAGTTTCTAATTAGGGATTCTTTTTTCAAGGGGTGTTTCATACTCTAAATGTCTAAATTTTCTTGGAATCCCTTTCTCGTTTCATCTCACGTCGACTCTACATTTTCCAAGTTGGGTTTTTGTGATGCCCTAATTTTTAGAGTCAGTGTGTCGAGCAAACTAGGGTTTGCTCGAAAAACCTTTACAAAATGGTATTTTCTATGGTTTAAATTGGATTTAGTATGGTTGAACTATTCAAGGATTTAGGCCCTTCTATTTTTTATTCCCTCATTAGCCCATGTGACCCAAGTTTTAAAATCCATGTGACTATGCTTTTGGAAAAGTGCCTTCTGTGTTATATTTATAGAATTGGCGGGAGAGAACTCAGGACCATGCTTGTCCCAAGGTTGTTTTCTTTTAGGATTAGATCCTAAAAATGATTCTATTTTCGGCCATTATGGTATCAAGTCTTTATCCTTATTCTTGAGCAGAATCAGAGCCAGGGTGGAAGTTGAACTTGGAACTAGCGATTAGTTCTTGGTTCTGTTCCTATTTCAGTCCTAGTTCCAATGTTGTCTTGATCTTGATTTTGTTTTGGTCTTGGTCTGGTTTTTGTCTTGGTTCTAACCTCGACACCGCCAGTATTGAAAATTTGTTTTATGAATTTTTTGCTTCTATGGTTCTGCTTCTGACAAATGTGAGTATTGATTAATGTATTAATTTTTGAGTGTTGATCATGTAATAGAGGAGTTTATTGCAGAATTAAAAGATGTTGGGAGCATTAGATGAGGCTTCCTAGAGGAGAAAACCTACAAAAGCTTCAAGACAGGGGGCTAGGCCAAAAAATATTAAGGTGGAACAACTTCCATACACTCTTAGGTGTAAACATAGAGAACCTATCCTCACTGCAAGCAAGATTGATTTTGACTGGGTAGACATTACTGATACTAATCTAGGACCTTTTAACTATGAGGAGCTGAAGGATGAAACCTTTGGTGAAGATATTATGCCTAGAGCCTAGAGGATTGCTCAATCAGGACTAGCACATGTTGCACTATTCCCTTTGTCCACTCAATGTCTAGAATTGGTATTAGCAGTTGTTAGCGCTTATAATCCTACTACTAGGCAATGTATGGATTTACAAGGGAATGTTATTATTGACCTAACATCCCAGATGTTCAGGTTCATGTTTGATGCACCCATTCCTTAGGATCCCAAGCAGTTTAATGAAGCAGAGGCTTTGAAGCTTTACAGTTACAACAAAGATACCAATAGATCCCACATGAATAAGCATTGGATGAGGATAGAGCAAAATTCCCTAACCAAGCTTCCTAATCATCCAAAAAGGGTGAATTTTGGTAAAGAAATTTGGGACATAATTGTGTTGCTTTCTAGGGTGTTTGGAAAAAGAGATGCTTCATAGTTCAAGGAATTGATGTTCCCATTCATCCATCCTGTCTTGGAAGATAAACAAAAGTTTGTTTGGAAAATGATGGTTTCAGAGAGTATCCTTAATCAGATGCTCAAAGTGAAAGAAAATAAGAGCTTCTTTATGACCTCTTATGTGGTCTATGTGGCAGTTCGAATGGGGATATTTCTTGGACTCAATACAATTGGAATATGGGGAGCAGCAAATGGAAAAAAGAAGGTGTGGGAGCACTATATTCAACTCACATTACAAGCATCTAAATCACATTATAGGAGGTTTAATGATGCCTTCCTTCATGTAGTCATTAATAGAATCACTGGCGATGTTGGGTATAGACTAAGTAGGGAGGCAACAACATTTATCAATGAATGGGGACAATGGTACATCCAATACCACACATACACTTATTTCATATTTTTTGGTTTTGATGGCCATCCTCACCGACTACCTAGATGTTGCAGCAACAAAATTATACTGATGGAATTCATATATCAAGCTTTGAGGGTTAACTTCAAAATTGGCACTAAACACAAAACTGGTTGTCATAAGTTTCATATGAAATTAGGGGAATATAGTTGTCCACACATTGTGTCAGCCAAGGTGGTTTGTGATTAATTAGTTTATTTAAAATTGGGTTTATACACTTCTAGGTTGCATTTTGATCTTGAGCATAAGATGCAGGTCCTACTTCCTAGTGTCTTTGATAAGAATTTTAATTTGTTGGAGGAGTTTTGGATGGATCTCCTGGATGAATATGATTTTAGGAAGAGGAATTATGAGAGGTTTCCTATTCCACTCATGGTGGAGTTTGGAATAAAGGACATTCCAAATGCATTATCTGATGATGGGGTGACTTTGGATCCCCAGTATGAAACATATAATATAGGCACCAAGGATCTTGATCCAATGGATTGGAATGATGAACCATATATTGATATAAAATAGGTTGTGAGACCGGTTTTGGATAGAAGTGTGCATTGGGTCAACTTGAGGATTAATCAGTCAGAAGCACAACCATCTAAGAAAAGAAAGATTGTTGGAACCACCTAGTACAAGAGGAAAAAAAGGAGAATGCCTCCTAAGGAACCCTTAGAATTCATGCCTTCTAATGCAAAGGATGAGGTAGTTTCCCAAGACCTCCTGGAGGGACAAGAAGGGGAAAATGTTGCAGGAGCTAGTGCTTCTACATCTACAAATGAAGCATCCACTCAACCACTTGTTGCAAACCAACCAGGTGAGGAAATGACTACAGGAGCTCTCCATAAGGAAGCTGAGTTATTAAAAGAGAAGGAGCCTGAGGTGGAAATACATTACATTGCAACATATTCAAAAGCCACCCCATCCAATAAAGAGGCCCATGTGGTTGCATCCCTTGATATAACAGATAATGTAGGGACCAAGCATATTTTGACAGAGGAGGACCAATGGAAGCTATTTAAGGAAGCCAAAAGGGAAGCTGATGCTAAAGCACAAGCTGATGCATTAACTAAAAAACAAGAAGAGGATGCAAGAGCACAATTTGACTTGGCAATCAAGCAACAAGAATTGGAGGCTAAGGTTAAGGCTGACCAGTTGGCACAACAACAATAAAAAAAAAGAATGAGAACTCAAGATGAAGGAAGAGAGGGACAAGTTGGTCTTGCAACAATGGATTCATGAATTGGAAGAGGAAAATGCTACTCATAGAAGAAAAAAGGAAGCTCTTGAGGCCAAATTCAAGGCACAAGAAGAGGATCATAAGAAAAGGGAAGAGCATGAACAATTGGAAAGGGAGAAAGAGGTTGTTGAGATTTCTCTGTAGGAGAAAAATTCCAAAGAAGCCTGGGATTATGTTGAGGAATTAAAGAAACAAAGAGACCAAGTATTAGAGGAAAAGAAATTAGATGAAGAACATTTGAAGCAAGAGTTAGAGGCCAAGAAGTTGTGGGAGCAGAAAGATAAGGAAGAGGTTGAAAAGCTTGCACAAGAGAAGGCACAAAGTGAGCAAAAAAATGTGCAAGAGGTTGATTCTCAGCCTAGGAATACAATATTACAACCTTTGTCTTCTACTATTGTCGCCTCTTCTTCAGCTCAAGTCACTACTATTCCACTTGCTCCTACATGGTTGAAGCTGGATTTGGAAAGAAAGAAGGTAGTTCAACCACAATGATTCAACTGGGATGAAATGATGAAAGAGATTGAGAAGGAGAAACCAAAGAAGAGGGCTAGAGTTCTTCACTCCACCAAGCTCACTGATGTTGGAGAGATCATTGTTGAATGTTCCATGCCAATGGTGGAAAAGAGCTATGATGATATGTAGATCACTGATTATCAGTTGGGAATAGTAAATTTGGGAAGGCCTACAAGAAACTAGCAAATGAAATTGATTGATATTGTGGCTTCCTCTATCAAGTCCTGAATGATCAAGGAAAAATAGAAGAAAGACGAGCTTACAGTTCAATTAGATCAACTGTATAAGTTTCTAAAGGATGTCTTGACTCCTATCTCTCAACAAGTTGCAACTCCTAAGACTCCAGTCCTATTAACAAAGAAGGAGGTAGATGATTTGGTTCAGATGAAGAGCAAGGTGGGAATGTTAGAGAAATGGTTGGAAAAGATTAATCAAGAAGTTGATGATGTTCTTCTTAATGGTTTTAGGAGTCACAAGACAGCTCTTGGGTTGGAAAGGGATCTAGATCAATGTACCAAATATCCAGATAAGTGAGATAAGGAATATAAGGAATATCTTAAAAATCTTGAGATTGATAAAGTACCTAAGTCAACTTTGTTCGAACACTCAATTCTTGAGGAAGATAGTGCAAATTTTGTTGAGAAAATTGTTAGTATAATAAGGTATAAATCCAAGGCTATTCATGTGCATCAAGTTGAAGTTCAAGAAATAAGTAAGGATTTAAACCATCAAATTAATGAATGGGAGGAAATTGTAGCCATTCTAATCAATCTAGATACCTCAGTTGAAGAAGGTATTTCTTTAGATAAGATGGGAGAAAAATGGAGGGGTAGATCTGAAGACATAATGCAAAAAGGAGATGATGGGGATGATCTATTATTGGATCAGTTTATGGATATTAGGGAAGAAGCAAAGGCTACTAGAAGTGAATTAATTAAGTTGAATGAGGTACATAAGTTGGTTTCATCCAAATTAGGAAGGATTAAATTTGAATATGATTGGTTGGATGGACCTAATCCCCATACTCTTCAACAAGTATTTAACAGTTATGATGAATATGTCCTTGAGCATGCAATGCAGGGATAATTTGGTAGTATAAAACCTTCTCTTGACTAGACACAACGTCTCCTTTTCTCCTCGTTTGTAGGGATTTGATGTGGATTTGACTCTAGTTCCCTTTTCCAGTTCCATCTTCTATTTCGATTGCCAGAATTGTGCAACATTTTTCTCTAGTCTTCTCACTCAAGGTTCAATGGTTCATTTCTTCATTCAATTTTGATTCCTTGATTTGTGGATCTGGATTCCAAATTGGGAGGACTCCGTGCATGTTGGGCCTATATGTATTATTTGGATCCATTTTGTAAAGGTCAACTAATTGAAGCAAGTTTATCCACCTGATGATAGTAAACAGGAATAGTCTTAGGTTTTGATGATTATTAAGCAGATACTCTTACGTTTCAAGTTTATTCTAGATATAGCTTTATATAAGTTTTTATGTTGTCAAGTTGGAACCATTTTTGATGATTAATGATATATAATCAATCCATATGCCAGTGATTTGATGTGCCTAAATGTTTCTTATTTGATGAAATTCAATAGGAGGAACTGGATTTAAGATTGTTTCATTAAATAATCTGTGATTGAATTGTTGTTACATCTATTTGATATGTATCTTGATGATGAGTGAATGGTTTGTTTCAAAGTTTCATGAAGTGAAGTTTAATGAATGGTATGGTATTGAATTAGCACTATGGATGTATGCAATATCATAGTTTATTCTATGGATTGCATCTTGTTGTAGTTGTGGTTAGGTGAATAGACACTCATTGTTGGAATACTTTTTGGATATTAAGAATTCTCATTCATACTCTTCTAATTTTAAAGCTCTGTTCTATCTTTTTATGTTTCTTTAAAACCCCCAAACATAGATTAGTTGATTTCATGCAATTTTGTTCCTTGTTACCAGCAAATGCCCCTTGCACATTATAGTTACATTGACCATTGAGTGACATCAGCATAATTGAGAACCAATTACATGTTACCTTTCTTTTTCAAGAGAAATAAAATAGTAATATTATGTTTAATGTTGTTGTGTTGTTTTGACCCTCAACACTATAGATGGAGTGACTCTTCCAAATTCATGACATTGCCATCATGACAAATAATTGTCTAATACAAGCTAGGAAAATAGCTCCAAGGCCATCAATACATCTTTTCACAAAGTTTCTTCATCAACAACCCACATTTCCTCCTATTCCAATTGCATCTACTAGTAAACAATATATTTTTATTGTACCTTAAAATGAATTGCATGAAGTTAAAGCCTTATTGCAAAATTTTGATAATTATTTAGTTAAAATAAAGAGGTATCAAGGTCAAAATAGTAGACATTATCAACTTCAAATTCAGAAATTACCAACAAAATAGGTAGTCATATCAAGGGAAAAATCAATAGAATTATGCCAAACCCTTGAATAGTGTAAATTCAACCACTATCAACACTTCAAAGGCTCTTGTTCCTATTCAAAAAAACTTAGCTCAATAACATGACTGGTGTTACCCATGCAATCAACCACAAAATCAAAATTATTATCAAAATGGAGAGTTTTCACGAAATCTAGTGGTTCAAAATGAACCCTCAACTTTAGGACAACAGTTTGATGCAAATCAAGCACTTATCAATAGGAAAGATCATATTAGAGGAGAATATACATTGACCAATTGGCATGAGGTAGATTTTTGTTGATGTAGTGGCCCAAAATACAAGGACAGATAAAAGAGCAGTGGATATTGGTATGTCTTCCATAGTTGGTCAAGCATGAATTTCCCAATCACCCCAAGATACTACATTTTTTGGTATGATAGGTAGGATGATTGTGCTACAACCAAATCAAACTATTGGTAAAGGTAGAAAAGCATAAGAACAACTACAAGTCATCTAATTAGAAAATTCATACCTCACTATTCCAAAAGTTTTACCTAAGGTTATTCAACCTCATTTAAATATAGTTAATCAAATGAAGAAGGCTAAATTGAATGTCACCATGTGGGAGGCTCTGTCAATCCCATATCAAAAGGATTTTTTCTAAAAATCTTTCAAAGGGATCAAGAAGATAAATGATATGCCAAAAAAAGAATGAACTACTCCACAAACCAACCTAGTGCAACCTAAGGAAGAGGGGAACTCAAGTAAAATTAGTAAGCCACCTCCCTTAGATATTTATCCTTAATTATTTGAGATCGTATAGTGAACAATTGTATGATAGTTTCAAGATCTTGTAGTTCTATTATGCCCAAAAGGTAGCTAATCTACTTGGAAGTCAGTATGAACCTATGGATGAGGGAGTTATGCAATTGGATGGTACTATTGTTAAGATAGTAAGGGTTATTCAAGACCTAAAATTGACCTTGCATGCATGCCACAACTACACCATATTGCAAGACGTTTTATTCATTGAACTCCTTGACTTCTTTTCCATATGTTTGTCTAGAGAGTTCACTACAAAATAGGTGGATACCTATCTTCTAATTGTTCCCATATGCTATTAAGAACTAGATATGGTACCAAAGTGACCATAAGAGGTGAACCCATTGCAAAATATCATATTGAAACCTACACTCCTAGCCCCATAAACAGGAATTACACATTGCATGATCAAATGGAAGAGTGTAAATTGTTTGTGACCCTACTACTCTTTTGGAGGAGGTCCTCGATTGTTTTCTAGATGAATGGTGTAATGCATTTCAATTTGACCCACTCATTGAAGCATAAGAGACTGGTCTTGGAATTTATTGTATTCATGAAGAGAATACTCCTATCATGAATCTCATAAAATTTCAAGGGGATCCAGAGGGGTTGTGGTAGTTGTTTTTTTATAGCTTTAGAAACAAGAATGGTGTAGGTGCTAGTGTAATGCTAGTATCCCCAAGTAAGGAGAAGTATTTCTTCTCTTTCAGAATTTAATTTTGTTGAGTATAAACCCCTCATCCAAGGTCTCCAACTTGCACAAAAATGGAAGATCTAATTGTTTCAAGTCTTTTGAGATAGTGAATTTATTGTCATCCAAATTAGAACTCAAATTATATCCAAAAATAACTTGCTCAAATCTTACAAACACAAGGTTTGGGATTTCATTAAGGGTTTTGAGGGATTGGCATCTTGACTATTCCTAGAAGTCAGAATAAACATGTTGATACACTTTCACCAATTGGTTCTCAATTTGACATACTAGCAGATATTTTAAATAGGAAAGAACAACCTATTAGGCTTATTGTAAGGCTTGTTGTTCCAGACAACTAGGTAAATTGGCAGGCCTTTAAAAATGATCAATAAATCATCAATTTTCCTCAAGAGGAGGCAATTCTTTTTCTAAAAACTAGACTAAGTTGCAAGGACAATATGAAGATTAGATTATGTAGCTAAATAGAAAAAAAATCCAAAAGTTCTCATCACCCTTGAGGGTATCTTTAATTTAGATGAGAAATTGAAGCAAAATAAAATGAACCTAGTTGCAAAGAAGGGTGACTACAAGCCAATTGCAATAGTAGAAGGAAAATCTTTTAATTTGGGGAAGACATGTTCTAAAATTGACCATGAAAATTTCATTAGGCTTTGCCAGGTTTATGATGAGTGATTGCATGGACCTATAAAGATTTAAAGGTTTTGATCCTAACTTATCCCATCACACCATTGAGTTAGACCAATGCTAAGCTTGCTCGACATAAGAAAAAACCTTTAATTCCTAAGATTGATCCTTTGATGAAGAAGGAGTTGACTAAATTAATAGAGGCTAGGATCATATTTCCCATCAAACATTCTTCATGTGTGAAAAATTTTGTCCCTATCAGAAGGAAGAATGGGGAAATAAGGCTTTGTGTTGACTTCATAGACCTTAATAGAACCTACCTAAAGGATCATTACCCTCTCCCATCCATGAAGAAAATTTTGTAAAATGTTAGTGGTTAAGGCATTCAAAAAATTCAAACACATGTTATCTAACAATAGGATCCAGTAGATGGTCCATCCCAACACCAAAGAGTTTTTGTTGAGTAGAGATATCAAAGAAAAAAGAGTTAGGTGGGTCACTAGGGTGATGGAGTATGACGTTGATATTAATATTACCAAGCTCATGAGAGGAAAGGGGTTGTGTGAGAAACTTGTCTCAGTATTTGCAACTCTTATAGTGGTTGCCATTATGCTACAAGAGCACCAAACACTCAACATTGACACTAAAACTAGTTGGGTGAATGATATGACTACCTTATGCAGGAAGGTAGGTATCCTTCAGGTTTGGATAGGACCAAAATAAAACATTTTGAATTTCAATTCATCTCCTACGCCTTAATGGATGACGTAATTTTTAGAAAAGACCTCAATGGAGTGTTGTTAAGGTGCATTGAACAAAATCAAGTTAGAAAATTATTAGAATAATTCCATGATGTCTCTTCAGGTGGAAATTTTTCTTTGGGAACCACTTCTACGAAAATAATGAGGGCTAGATATCATTGGCCAACTCTATTGAAACATATAAAAGAGGTTCACCCAAATGGGGATTTACCAAATGGATAAATCTAATTTTTACTCGGGGTTGTTTCAAATGGATGTTTCATTCAATTATGAAAGGAAAAATGCATTAATAACAACAAAAAATTGAACCTAAATGTTATAACAGTAAAGAGGAAGCTTTCAAGATGTTGAAACAATGTGTACCTTGCTGAAAAAGTGTTTTTTGGGGGTCACTGAGGACCCATTCGCCCAGTGGCGAATGGGTCCTTGTTAGGGTTCTAGAAAATAAATTTCAAGATCTTGTTCCTTGATGTCTACACTCTCAAATTCTAGGTGATCAGCTCCTGAAAGTCAAAAATCAATTTTGTAGAGCACTTTTAGCGATCTTGCAAGATAGATGACAACTTTTGCAACTTTTCAATCTTGAAAACTTTACAAATTTTATTCTCCACTTGATCTTCAACCAAAAACTTTCAATCACACATCAAATGAGAGGAAAATTTGTTTATTCTTAGGGAATAGGGGTTTTCCTTATTCAAACTCCATTTAGGTAATTAAACCTTGTGATGAAACAATGAAACATGAACATGACATATGAAGCATGAAACAATGATACCTTGGATGAAGTCTTGGAATGTAAATCAACAATCTAACATGAAGTGGCCATGATGAATATAGATCTTGATCTTGAATTTGGATATGAAACAATGCTTGTAAATGGGTCTTTAATGCTACATCAACACATAAGCTCAACTAAATGCATGATGCACTAAATATTTGACATGATGAGATGACCCTTAATTGCTACAATAAAACCTTGATAATCTGACCTTGAATGCCTTCTTGAATGCTCTTGAATGCTCTATAATTCTCTTGTGAAAGTGCTCTTGATTTCTTATGAAGATCTAGGATTGCTTAGTATGAAACTATGTGTTTTAACCTTATATGTATACTAAACTTAAGATTTAATCCCGAAATCCAAATAACACAAGCCGACATCAAATCTAAGGTTTTTTGTTTGAAATCCTACCCAAACAAACCCTAAAAGGGGTGTCCTTAGTTAAGGAGGACTCATTTTCCACCTTGGGCGAATGGGTCCTAGCACAGTTAACTAGGACCAATTTCGAGGATTATGAAATATTATACAAAAAGGGGGTCCTAGGACATAGTGAGGACCCATTCACTAGGTGGAAAATGGGTCCCAAGTCACTATCCTATGACTCAAATCTTTCCAAATTAAGTGTTATGCAACATTATTAATAATTTTTGGGATTTATCCTTCAAAAAATACAATAAATAAGGCTTGGGTTTGAATTTAAGGGGCCAATTAAGCTCTAATTAACCTCAATTAATTAATAAAGCCCTAGATTAGTGTGAAAGTGTAAAGAAACAATTTACAACACCCTAAGTAAGGCATAATTAAATTGAATCAAATTATGACAAACAAATAAAACATACATTATATCAAATCAAATTATGACAAACAAATGAAACATACATATATTTCATATATATATATATAATCCGTTAACCAAACATAAAACCTTTAAATTGAATTCCCATATATAGATTACTAAGCAAACAATATGCATCGAATGAACCATATTAGAAAGCCAACGAACTTTCACATTCAATGATTTGCTTGAAATCTAATGCCAACATAAAACATATAAGGCAAGTAATATGAGTTAACATGCTTATAACCAAACCTACAACTTTCAGAAAAATCATCGAAATAAAAGGAAAATACATTGCATGCTAGGCCTACAACATAACATCAAACAAAATCAAAGTATTCAATGCAAACTATTCAACACAAAAATAAAGGGCAGTTTCATTTAAAAATACAGGGAAACCAATGCCATTATAGAACAAATCTATCGAATATGATTATAAGCATATAGCCAAACACATATAAATCAAAATAAAATGAAACACCGAGTATCATCACAGAAATGAAATCATTTATCATTAATCATTCATTTCCAAATTAAGTGTGAAAAAGGGTTACTTTTTTCGATGCTACATTTTTCCCCCACTTTAGTGAGAGTTTTCCTCCATGTTAAACTCAGGCTAAATTATACATTCAAGAAACTTATGTATGCAACAATGACAAAGATACATAATCATACCCTATCAAAGAACAAGAAATAAATGAAAAACAAAGGATCAAGCTTCAATCATTCCAACAAAATGTGGAACACAATTGTTTGTTCGAAACAAGGATCAAGCTTTGACAGTTTGTCCAACACAATGTGGACTAGGTCTAGGTTGTTTGTTTATAACATGCATGCTCACTTTGGGATAGTGGAACCTCAGGCCATCCACTAGGTGAGTTATCCCAACAAGGTGGCAAATGAGAGAATCATATTAGCCTCCATATCAAATTTATCCTCCTAATAACTTTAATAAGGCACCACAATGCTCTGCTTTTGAATGTTATGTCTATAGGTTTTTGTTAAAGTGGATTTTTCTTCATTCGTGTATGGTCTTATTCTTAGGGAACATCATGACTAATGTCTCCAAGAGAGGACAAGTAAGGAATATCAGATCACCACTTATGGGATGTCTCGTCTATATTATGCCACTAATGGAAATCGTATGCTTAGAAATATCATGCTCTTGGAGGAAATCAAATCAAATGACACCACCAAGAAAAGGACACGTCACAAGAAAAAAGAAAATCACACCATAAAATATGCAAAATTTTGAAATATGTCATTGATGTATGCCCCCACTTTAAAACGGTTGCTAACACCATTGTTGTGAGTAACTACTTTAAAGTAGCCAATGTTTTCTCCTAAGACATGAGAGCTTTCCTCGAAAAACCCTATGCCAATTCATATGTTTTTGAAATAGAGCTACAACATGTAAAAGGAGGGAGGGTTTCCCCCAAAAATGCATAAGGGACCTATGGATTTGGGGTCAGTATGTCTTTGCTATAATGTTGTTTAAGAGCTCAGAACTGTCATAATTCCCCAAATACTCATAGAACTAGAAGAATGACACATAGAGAGAAAAAACAAATAAAAAATCCTTCGGGTCAACAATGCCACAATGCCTTGTGTCATCCCCAAAAGGAAAACACAAGACAAATGAAAAAGATAAAAAATTTATGACATAGAGAAGAATATAGATACATATAGAGGAATGCATAAAAAGAGAGAGACACATCAAATGAAACATCACGAGGGATCACATTATGCACATGCAATCACCTAAAAGAACATGAAAAATAAAACAAAGTAAAAGACTAGTAAGGCACATGCAATTCAACCTATAGTAGGTCATTTGCATCCCAATCTAGGTCGGTATAAACGAAAGGTGGACAACTAGCCAAAGGTACAACAACAAGTATTGAACTAGGGGAAGCACTAAGTCAAGTTCAACACTCTTTTTAGAAGATTTTCATTTAAGCTCATAGAAGAGGAAAAAAATGTATTCAATTCATTATGCACTTGTTCATCACTCTTTGTAATGTCAATATCATCATCTAGATTTATCACAGTAGGAGGTCGAATGATAATTTCCATGGAAGCTTCTTGTTTACATTGCAGCGAAGTATATAATCATCATGCATTGCTTTAGGTAATTTTGGAGTTTTATTTTCTATGTTGTTCTTGTCTTCTTGATTTTTTAGAAAATACAAGCAATAGCATGATGTCTATGCCTAGACTCTCTAGCATTTCGATTTTGTTTCAATCTATTGTCAATTTGTGTTTGTGTAGGAGCGGGTTTTTCAATCATAGGTTTCTTCTCTTCCTTGGGAGGAATGAAAGAAACAATAGGAGACTATTCAAACACTTTCTCCTTAGATTTGTAAACTTTTTTAATTTTAGGAGGCACAATGGGGTTGTTTTGGTTGTCTCGTGGTCTCTTATAGGAAATCGCAAGAGTTCTTGGATGGTTGGAAGCGATTTTGGTTCAATCATTATTTCATCAAGGATAGGAGGCTCAATCATGGGTTGAGGCATGTTTCTAAGGGATAACTTTTCTATTTGATTTGCCTTAAACTTTTGATATGATTTGAAAAAGAAGTCCTCATGAGGTATAATAGGTTCAATAGGCTTGCACCAAAATAAATCTAATGAAAATTTCCCTCGGGAAGATGCCAAATTAAACCCACTATGATGCATAGTAAAGATACCATTACCAAAGGGAAACTTTAAACATTTATGCACAACCGAGGGGACAACATTCATTGAGAAAAGCCATGGATAGCCTAACTTCACATGAAATTGGTTTGATTGTGGAATGATGGTGAATGAGACATTTAATGTTTTTGGTCCAACTTTCAAAGGAAGATCTATCGAGCCCATCGTAGGATAAGAAAAACCATTGTGTATTTATCCATGCTTTCGATTTGTCATATGTATCTTGATATAGTTCATGCACAAATAGGAATTCTTCAATGATCACATTCTCTCCATAGATGAGATCAATTAATATCCCATTAGTAGGTTTGTTATTCATTCTTCCAGATATATAAAGAGGACCATCAGGTGCATGTTTAAGTATGCCATTTTGTGAAAAATCAATATCAACAGGTATTTTAGTTGAGCCCTTACGAGGGTTAGCTTTGATAAGTGCTATGATTTCATTTGATTCATCTATATGGTCATCTTTTACGTTTTCATCATCCACACCAACATTCATCACATCATTCTTGGTTTCACTAGCTTTGACAAATGAAACAATGTGCTTTGGCATGGGATTGGTAAAAATTTGTAGATTTTGGTTAGGAGGGTTACAGACTTATTACCTTGATCATTCACACCCCCAATTTGAAGTTTATTATTGTCAATAAGGTCTTGCACAAGATGTTTAAGACACAATATTTTGTACCATGTCCATTTTTTTAGTGATAATGGCAGTAAGAGTTTCATTGAAAACCTTCGGACAATGGTATATTAGGATCACGCTCTTTAACATGAGGTAAGGTAAGCATGTTCATTTCTACGAGTTGCAACATGATATTATGAAGGGTATCAGGCAAAGGAGTGAAATTTATATCCCTATCCCCAAAGGAAAAAATGCTTGTTGTCTTTATAGCAGCTACTTGGTTATTAGTTTGTTGATTTGGTTGATGGGAATTAAGTTATAAAAATCTCCTATTCTACTTCTTGAAAGGTTGGTAGTTATCTTGAGTTGTGGATTTGGAATTTTTAGGATGACTAGGAGGATTTTCTAAATCTCGATTGCAAGTCATATTTTGATAATCATGAAGGGTTGTACATAATTGTGTAAAGGATGGAAATCTCAACATTTCAAGTTTGCTTTGGAGTTTATTTTGTAAGTTGTCAATAAACATTCGTTGAAGGTCAACATTAGGAATCTGAATGTTTATTTGTGAATAAAGTGTTTGGTATCTTTCTATGAAATCAATCACTTTCTCATCATCCTTTTGTTTGCACATCATTAAATTATCAAGGGCCGTCTTCGGACCCATGTGAATATGGAAGTGGTTGTAATAGGAATCAACATGTTCATTGAATGAACCAATTGAATTATTTGGTAAAGAAGAGAACCTCTCTAAAGTAATATCCTTCAAGGACCTAGGGAATAGCTTAGCCAAAAAAAATTCTTCAAAGATGAAATCACTACACAAGGCTGTAAAAGTGGAAACATGGCTAATAGGATCTCCTTTCCCACCATATTTCTCAAATTAGGGAACTTCTATACTTTGTGGCATTTGTGCTCTTAATATCTCCAAGGATAACATATTGGTTTTGATGTATTGTAAAGGTTGATCATTGTTTTTTTGATTTGAGGTTGTAGCTTGTTGTTGAAGGGATGTCATGCTTTGCAAAATTGTGTTAGGGAGAGCATCATTATTATTGTACGGTGGAGGGGAATAAGGTGGAGTAGTATATGTATGTAGAGTGAAATTGAATTGTAATTTTGTGAGGGAGGATGGTTGAGGATATATTGTATTCGAATGCACAAAGCTAGAAGGATTCCTAGTGGAAATGCCTACGGAAGTGTTTGCATTGCTAGTGGGTTGAATTGTTGTGATAGGTTGAGTACTAGTGTATGTAGGAATGGAAATGGGTATTATAGAAGAAGGGATTGAAGTTCCACCTTGGCTTTGAGTACACCCAAAATCTTGAGTGGAACTAGTGATGGTTGGGATGGTGTTGTTAACATTAAGAACATTGGTTGTAAGTGTGGAAGTCATGGGAAATGAAGTATGCAAAATATAAGCCATAGAGGGTTGATTATAAAAATAATTAGGAAGAGAGTTAGAAAACTCAAGATCCATGGTGAGTGATATATCACAAGATGACATGAGACTCAAACTATGTATTACAATAGTATTGCTAATTACCAAGTTATAAAGCTCATACAAGTTTTACAAACTTAGTGTGCCAACCCAAAATGGAAAGAGGATATAGAGCAATGCAAGGTCCTATAATGAAATGAAATTTACTAATTACACAATGCAATAAAATGAAAATGAAATGTTGTAAATGCAAATTTGAATTTTGAAAATGCACTAAATGAAGAAAATTACACTAAATTTAATTAAATTAATGAAACAAAAAAATAGAAAACTAAAACAAAGATGTAACAGTAGCAAATAGAAGCATAAAATAGGAGATTTTAGATTCTTAAAATTCATTTCAGCACCTGATCATGGACTCATTTTCCCTCTGGTGAATGGGTCCTAGATTAGGGTTTTGAAAGTGGTTTTTGCTAAATTTTAAGCCTTTTTCAATAAGTTTCAAATTTAGATCTATAATAGCAAGTTTCAGTTTCAAATTTTTGTAAATGCAATATGAAGTGCAAGTTGAAAATGTGAGAAAATGATGAATTAAAAGACCTAGTTTGATATATAAACCATTGATTTTTGGCACCAATGTACTTCTCTAACTCTTCTAGGGTTTTTCACCTAAAAGGAGAGAGGTAGGGCCAAAAATGCTAAAGGGTTCATTCAAATTATGTTATGTATGATGTTATTTAAGCTAAATGAAGTGAACTAAATGCAATTAAGTGAACTATATGACTCATTATGAATGCAAAACTAAGATTTAAGCTATACTAAGATTTAAGCTATGCAGGAAAACACATTGTGATATGCAAACAATGAACTAAAAGATGAATGAATGCAGAACAAAAAGAGAAAGGTTGAATTAGAGTGCACTTGGGTAAGATTTGAGGAATCTGGAATAGTCTGAATATTGTTTGAATTTACTGAAAATCAATAGTGGGACTCATTCGCCCAGGGTGGCAAATTGTTTAGCTATTGGTGAAAAACTATTGGGAACATGTTTCTGACTGTCGAGATCCAGAATTTGACTAAACCTAGATTTTTAGTCTTAAGGTGGGACTCATTCACCACTAGTGGTGAATCAGTCCTCTCCCAAAATTTTGAGAAATCAAGAGACAACTCTACAACACCAGATCTAGAAATGTCTGATTGTTGGGTTGCAAAGGTCAATTATGTGGGAAATAGATAGAAAACCTTCTCAAAGCTTAAAAAATGGTTGATTTGACTTGAAGCACCTAGTTGACTTGTTGATCAATCTTAAATCACCTAAATGCTTGTTAATTCTACATACAAAAGTCTACAAACACACATGCAAGAGGGGAAAAATGGTTGAGGGTTAGCAAATAGGGGTTTGCCTTTGTCAAACCCCACTTTGGTAATCAAACCCTTAATGAAATATTGAAATGCAAGAGAATGATAAATTAACAACATGCAAATGCTATCAACTTACCAAACCCTTGTTAATAAGAAATTTGAAGTTGTGTCAATGGATGCTTCAAAATGCTTGAATAGTGCTTGATTTGATGTTGTAAGATGCTTGAATGTTTGAATATGATATGAGATTGAATGTTTGAACGAATGGAGGAATGAATGTTGGAGGATGTAAAATGAGGTGAAAATCACTTATTTATCCAATCTTGTGTCTTAGTAACCTGTTTGTACCTCATCACAGGCCAGCATCAAGTGTTTTTGAATAAAAAACCAAAAGGAAATTTAAAATATTTTGAATTTGGAGCCAAGGGGGACTCATTCACCACCCATGGTGAATGGGTCCCACCTAGGACCTGAAAAATGGGTGTTGGGAATTAAGTCATATTTAATGTTGTTTGTCAGGCTTACATTCAAAAATACACTTAAGGCATATAAGGGCATAAAGGGGTCAAATAAAGGATAAGAAAGGTGTAAATAGTGAATTTATGCCTAGAAAAGTGTGAAATCTTGTTACAAGACTTTACAACACTTCAAAATAGGACTTGATAAGTAATGAAAAGGTGATTTTTAGGTGAATTGTAATAAATATAATCTAGAAAAGTGTAGAAATGTCTTACAATACTTCACAACACCTTCACAAGGTGTCATTATTTAAATTTTAGTACCTAAATATGCATGTTCAAGCCATGTTACAACATAAAATTAGAGAAAAATAGACCAAACATCATGAAGCAAGGCCTAAAAGACCATGAAAATGAAAAGAGTCCATTTTTCTACAATGCATTTAGCCCCCACTTTAGTGAGAGGATGAAATTTCTTCAAACTCACACTAAATTAGCCATGAACATCGAGAAGAGGGTTCAAATACATTTACATTAGCAAGATGGAATAACACCAATCAAGAGGGATGATCAAGCCCCTAGGATGAAGATCCCATGGCAAACTAAGCATAAGAACAGAGGAACACACAAGTGAAAGAGAGAATCAAATGAAGCTTCGATCCTCTATCCAACTAGCTATGGATTAGATCTAGGCTGATTGTGAGAAAAAGAGAATGCATACTCACTCTGGGATGACAAAACACATGGTGGTCCACCAGGTGAGAAGGCCCAAGTATACTCACTCTAGTGCCATGAAACTTTTGGTTGTCTATGGGGTGAGAAATCCCAAAAGGTAAGATACATATGCTAGTTGGTATGCATTGAAAAACACAAAGGTGGCTATGGGGAAAAGTCATGTCGTTGAATGGGCTTCCCACTCAACCATATCAAAGACATACCTCTTGATAACTTTAACAAGGTGCCACAAAGGAAAATGGTAGTTCGTGCTTCATGAGACAAGCAAAGCTTTGTATGCTTAGAACTCATGAACAAAAATGAAGGTACCATAAGCATGCAAGTTGCGTTATGCAAGGTGGCAAAGATGCAAAATGTAAAAATGTAAAAGATGTTCAAAGGAGTCTTGTTAAGTTCATGCAAGGTCAATCACTTAGGGAACATTATGTCTAATGTCTCCAAGAGAGGACCAATCAAAAATAGTATATTCATAACTTAGGGAATGTAGTGTGTCGCATCAAGCCACCAAGAGGAATGTAATATGCTAAGATAGATCACACTTATAAAGGAAATCATACCCAATGTCATCCACAAAGTGATAAAAACATCATATAAATTACAAGGCTACACTAAGAACAAATAATGCAAATGAAATATGGTAATGTATGCCCCACACTTTAAAGGAATTGCTATACATCATTCTATGATCAATTACTTTAAAGTAGCAAAGGGAAGAAAATGCAAAAGGAGAACAAGACATGAGAGCCAACTTGGAAATCCCTATGCCAAGTCATGTTTCGAAGTTAGGTTGCATCATGTCAACAAAAATGAAAAACAAAGAAAGGGAGTTGCCTCCCAGAAAAGAGCACACCAAACACATAAGGGATCTATGGATTTGGGGTCAGTATGTTTGTTGCTACAATGTTTGTATGAAAGATCTTGGAATTGTCATCATTCCTCAAAGCACATAGAACTAGAAGAATGACACAAAGAGTGAAAAAAAAGGAAAATAAAGTTCATTTTGGGTCAACATGGAAGAGACATTTCCGTCTTGACGCTTTACATTTTCCCTAAAAGGAAAACACAAGCGAGAATGAAAAATATTTTAGGTCAACATGAAGGAGACATTTCAGTCTCAATTCCTTGTGTCATCCCCAAAAGGAAAGCACAAGAAAAAGACAAACTAAAAATGAAAAACGAATCAGTTGGGTCAACATGGAAGAGACATAGGGTGTCTCAACGCTTTGTGTCATCCCCAAAAGGAAAACATAAAACAAAAAAAGAAAAGAAAAGGACATTTTGGGTGAACATGGAAGAGACTTAGGGTGTCTCCACGCTTTGCATCATCCCCAAAAGGAGAACACAAAATAAAAGTGAAAAGACAATGCACAACATATAGAAGAATAGAGGTACAAATAGAAGAAGTGGACAAAGAGAGGGAACATCAAATGCACGTTATAGGGGAAACATGATACACACATAAAAGAAAAATTAAAAGGAGAAATTAATGCAAATGGAAGTCAACCATTAACTAAGTTATTTGTTTTGCAATCTTAAATAGTTAAACAGAAAAGGAATAACATAGTTTTAAAGAGACAAAGGTAAGTGCATTACAAGGACAAGGCTAACAATTTCTCGCCCCTACAAAGTGTAAAGGAAAGAATGAGCCAAGGTGAGTGATGGAAAAAGATCATATGATAGTGAGAATAAATAATTCTACAACTATGGCATGATGATGGGATTTGGTTGCTTTAAGGTATGATGGGGAAACAATCAATATCAGTGAAGTGATACTTATCTAGTATGTCCTTCAATGTCTGACATTCTTCTATTTGATGGCCAAGGATGCGATAATATTTGTAGAATGGTATGATATAATCTTTAGGGTGAATAACTAACTTGTTCATAGGTGGTAAAAGTATAAGACCTTTGTTTAAAAGCAGTTGAAGTCTCCTTTCACATTCAGGTGGAGGATGTGTAAGAAATTTGAGTTTCTTTAATTTGTAAGGTCATTTTCATTTACTAGATCCTCCTTGTTCATGAATAGAAGGAAGAAGAGGACCCATGGGGATCCTAGCATCCTTGTCATTAGAAGGGGGTAATGGTTGTTCACATGGAAGAAGAATGTTCAAGTCAGGAGGAGCATCAAGGATAATTGTACCATCATCCTAAAGTTTCCAATATTTAAATTGAGGTCCATCAAGATGAGGATGATCTTGATAGCCTAGTCCTGTTGTGTTTTCTTCTGTTGGTTTTCGCTCAAGGAGTTGATGAATGTCATGTTCATATGTTGTGTCACAACCTTGTTTACTTAGAATAGTGAAGCCTTTACCATATGTTTCTTCAAGATTTATGGGAGTGTTTGTGACTTTGTGATCATAAAATGGTTGTGAGTTTGTTTGTTTAGAGGAACTAGGTCCATTTAAGGGAGGAACCTTAGGTCCTTTATTGATTTCAAGATGTAAGTATGCAAAGTGATCAAGAAGTGCAACAATAGGAAGATCTTGTGACTGCATGGATGGATAGAAGGTTGCATTGGCTTCTAGGTTATCAAGGAATTCATTGTATAACTTGTTCATGCTAGCATCATCTTCTCTAATTATGTCTACTTCACGAGGAGGATAGTCATGAGGAGTTGAAGGAGCATGTGGGAGTTCGAGGTCATTAGGGTCGCAACCAAAGGCACAATTGGACATGTCCACCAATGATTTTAATGAATTCCAAAACTTATTAAAAGAAAATGCCATGATGCAAGTAAACTAAGATGCAATAAATGATTAAAAATAGAGATTTTGGAAATTAAAACAGAATGCAAGAACAAAAAACTGTAATGCAGGAAAATGCTAAAAAGATGCCAAAAATGTTGTTTAAAAAGTGTAAAGGGACTGATTCGCCCAAGGTGGCGATTAGTCCCAATATGATTTTGTTTTTGTGTTTTTCAAAAAATTTAAAATGATTGTAGTGATTTTCAAAATGCAATTAAGGATATAAAATGTAGTTTTTCAGGTTTTTAAATGATATTTAATGCAAAAATGAACACTAAACAAAGCTTTCACCAATGCACTATGAGAAGTCCTAGAATGCAAGAACAAAACAATATCCTAATTGAATGTTAATGCAAGTGCACTCTAGTATGCAATATGCAATTGATTTTAAAAATGCAAAGTGTTTAAAATGTGGGTTCACCAAAATGAACCATAGATTTTTGGCACCAATGCACTTCTCTAGCTCTTCTAGGTGTTTTAACCTAAAAGGAGAGAGGTAGGGCCAAAAATGCTAAAGGGTTCATTCAAATTATGTTATGTATTATGTTATTTAAGCTAAATGAAGTGAACTAAATGCAATTAAGTGATCTATATGACTGATTATGAATGAAAAGCTAAGATTTAAGCTATGTTAGAAAACACACTATGATATGCAAATGATGAAATAAAAGATGAATGAATGCAGAACAAAAAGAGAAAGGTTGAATCAGAGTGCACCTGGGTAAAATTTCAGGAATTTGGAATAGTCTGAATATTGTCTAAATTTATAGAAAATCAGTGGTGGGAATAGTCTAAAAATGAAAAGTGTTTAAAATGTGGTTCACCAAAATGAACCATAGATTTTTGGCACCAATGCACTTCTCTAGCTCTTCTAGGTGTTTTCACCTAAAAGGAGAGAGGTAGGGCCAAAAATGCTAAAGGGTTCATTCAAATTATGTTATGTATTATGTTATTTAAGCTAAATGAAGTGAACTAAATGCAATTAAGTGATCTATATGACTGATTATGAATGAAAAACTAAGATTTAAGCTATGCTAGAAAACACACTATGATATGCAAACAATGAACTAAAAGATGAATGAATGTAGAACTAAAAGAGAAAGGTTGAATCAGAGCGCACTTGGGTGAGATTTCAGGAATTTGGAATAGTCTGAATATTGTCTAAATTTATAAAAAATCAGCGGTGGGACTCATTCGCCCAGGGTGGCGAATTAGTCCTGCTACTAGTGAAAAACTATCGGGATCCAGAATCTGACTAAACCTATATTTTTTAGTCTTCAAGTGGGACTCATTTGCCATTGGTGGAGAATCAGTCCTCTCCCAAAATTCTAAGAAATCAGGGGACAACTCTGCAACACCAGATCTAGAAATGTCTGCTTGTTGGGTTGCCGAAGTCAATTATGCGAGAAACAAAGTGAAAAAATTCTCCAAGCTTGAAAAATGGTTGATTTTACTTGAAGCACCTAGTTGAATTGTTGACCAATCTTCAATCACCTAAATTCTTGTGAAATCTACATACAAAAGTCTACAAACACACATGAATGGGGGGACAAATGGTTGAAGGTTAGCAAATAGGGGTTTGCCTTGGTCAAACCCCACTTTGGTAATCAAATCCTTAATGAAATAATGGAATGCAAGAGAATGATAAACTAACAACATGCAAATGCTATCAACTTACCAAACCCTTGTTAATGAGAAATCTGAAGTTGTGTCAATGGATGCTCCAAAATGCTTGAATAGTGCTTGATTTGATGTTGTAAGATGCTTGAATGCTTCAAAATGATATGAGATTGAATGCTTGAATGAATGGAGGAATGAATGGTGGAGGATGTAAAATGAGGTGAAAATAACTTATTTATACAATATTGTGCCTTAGTAACCTATTCATACCTCATCATAGGCTGACATCAAGTTTTTTTGAATAAAAACTCGAAAGGAAATTTAAAATATTTTGAATTTGGAGCCAAGTGGGACTCATTCACCACCCATGGTGAATGGGTCCCACCTGGGACCTGAAAATGGGTGTCCAGAATTAAGTCATATTTAATGTTGTTTGTCAAGCTTACATTCAAAAATACACTTAATTAAGGCATATAAGGGCATAAAGGGGTCAAATAAAGCATAAGAAAGGTGTAAATAATGAAGTTATGCCTAGAAAAGCATGAAATTTTATTACAAGACTTTACAACACTTCAAAATTGGACTTGATAAGTAATGAAAAGGTGGGTTTTAGGTGAATTTTAATAAATATAGTCAAGAAAAGTGTAGAAATGTCTTACGACACTTCACAACACCTTCACAAGGTGTCATTATTTGAATTTTAATACGTAAAACCATGTTATGACATAAAATCAAAGCAAAATAGACCAAACGTCATGAAGCAAGACCTAAAAAACCATGAAAATGACAAGGGTCCATTTTTCTATGGTACAATATTCAATTTTGTTTTGATTTTCAAATGAAAATTTATATGATCTAAATGATATGCAAGATGACTAATTTTTTTATATTTCCATATTTAAAGAATGCAAATAGTGCAATTCCAAAATTCTAGATGAGATGGAAATTTGAAAAGTAGGACACCATAAATAAGATCTAATTCAATGCAAATGAATGCAAGGTCTAACCTAAGATGAAAAGAAAAGACTCCCAAAATTAGAAAATTACAATGTTCAATACATTAGGTTCACCAAAACAAAACATACAAAAAGAGGTTCACCCAAATGGGGATTCACCAAATGGATTAACCTATTTTTTTCTTATGAGTATGTTTCGAATGGATGTTTCATTCAATTATGAGGAAAAAAGCATCAATAATAAGAAAAAATTAAACCTAACCATTATAATAGCAAATGAGAAGCTTTTAAGATGCTGAAACAATGTGTACCTTGTTGAAAAAGTGTTGTTTCAGGGGTCACTGAGGACTCATTTTCCCATTGGCGAATGGGTCCTTGTTAGGGTTCTGAAAAATCAATTTCAGGGTCTTGTTCCTTGATGTCTACACTCTCAAATCCCAGGTGATAAGCTCTTGAAAGTCAGAAATCAATTATGTAGAGAACTTTCAGTGATCTTGCAAGATAGATGACAACTTTTACAACTTTTCAATCTTGAAAACTTTGAAACTTTTATTCTCCACTTGATCCTCAACCAAAAACTTGCAACAACACTTCAAATGAGAGGAAAAAAAATTTATTCTTAGGGAATAGGGGTTTGGCTTATTCAAACCCCATTTAGATAATTAAACCTTGCGATGAAACAATGAAACATGAACATGACATATGAAGCATGAAACAATGATACCTTGGATGAAGTCTTGGAATGCAAATCAACAATCTAACATGAAGTGGCCATGAATAATGTATATCTTGATCTTAAATTTGGATATGAAATAATTCTTGTAAATGGATCTTCAATGCTACATCAACACATAAGCTCAACTACATGCATGATGCACTAGATCTTTGACAAGATGATATGACCCTTAATTGGTGCAATAAAACCTTGATAATCTGACCTTGAATTCCTTCTTGAATGCTCTTGAATTCTTATAATGCTCTTGTGAAAGTGCTCTTGATTGTTTACAAAGATCTAGGATTGCTTAGTGTGAAACTATGTGAACTAACCTTATATTTATACTAAACTTAAGATTTAATCCCAAAATCAAAGTAACACAAGCCAACATCATATATAAGGTTTTAATTTGTTGAAATCTCACCCAAAAACACCCTAAAAGTGATGTCCTTAGTTAAGGAGGACTCATTCGGCAACTTGGGCGAATGTGTCCTAGCATAGTTAACTAGGACCAATTTTGGGGATTATGAAATATTATGCGAAATGGGGTTCCTAGGACATAGTCAGGACCCACTCGCTAGGTGGTGAATGGGTCCCAGGTCACTATCCTAGGACTCAAACCTTTCCAAATTAAGTGTTTTGCAACATTATTAATTAGTGTCAGGATTTATCCTTCAGAAAATGCAATAATAAGGCTTGGGTCTGAATTTAAGGGGCCAATAAAGCTCTAATTAACCTCAATTAATTAATAAATCCCTAGATTAGTGTGAAAGTGTAAATAAACACTTTACAACATCCTATATAAGGAACAATTAAGTCTATTTTATCATTAATCATTCTTTTCCAAATTAAGTGTGAAAAATGGTTACTTTTTTTGACGCTACATCTATTTAATGATGCTCATAGATGGGTGAATATTTGCAAGAAGTATGCTTTATTTTTTGGAAAGAAAAGGTTAGTTTCACTTCCTCTTCATCTCATTGAATTAGACCAACCATTTACACAATGGGGGTTGGATTTTATTGGTATGATAAATCCACCATCTAACATTGGTCATAAATGGATTTTAATAGCCACATACTACTTCACTACATGTACAAAGGTAATTTCATTAGAAGATGCTACTGAGAGTTAAATTATGGAATTCATTGATGGAATTGTGACTAGGTTTGGTACCCGTTCCACCATCATCTCTAATAACACCAAAGATTTTTTTGGTACACAAACCAGTGATTGTGCAATTAAGCATGGTATATACTTGAAGACCTCATCAAATTATTACTCTCAAGTTAATAGCTTTGTTGAATCTTAAAAAAAAAACCTCGTTAGGATAATTAAAAGGACTATTGAGGATAATCAAAAGTATTAGCATAGAAAATTGAAGATTACCCTTTGGGCTAACAAGATCACTCCCAAGAGAGCTATTACAAATTTCCCTTTTATGTTGGTTTATGGAAGGGATGTAGTTCTACCATTATCATGGTGATTACCTTCTCTTAGTTAACAAAACAACTAGAGTTAGAAAAAACTCTTAAGTTAGCAAAACAACTAGAATTAGAAGAAAATTCTACTATGATGGTGATGTTGGTAGAGCTAATGGATTTAGAAGAAGTCAGGAACAAGGCTAGGCATACCCTTGAGACTCACCAAGCGTGGGTCAAGAGAAATTTTGAAAAGAAAATTATCCATAGAGTATCCCAAGAGGGAGAATTAGTGTTGAAATGGGATGCAGATAGAGCCAAATCAGGAAGGTATACCAAATTTGATACCATTCAAAGTGGTCCATATTTCATCATGAGTTGTATGAAGGCCTATGCATTCCATCTCTCCAAGTTGGATGGTGGGTCTTTTCCAATCCTAGTTAATGGGATTCATCTCCCTTATTTTTTAGGAGTTTTTCATTAGTCATGTAAATATTAGCTTAGTTGTTTCTTTTCCAATTATTGTTGCTACACACCCTATATTCTCCTTAAGGGAATTTATGATCTAAGTGTTTTATTTTCCTCCAAGTAAAATCTCGCACATGATTTTTTGTCATGTTTATTTTTAGAAAGGATAGTTTTTGAAAATTTCCTTTATGACTCTATTCCCAATGGACTGATAGGGCCCCTAGATTCCATGATTAGCAGGAAATCACCCCATAGAAATCTCCAAAAAAGTTGCCACTTTGTGCCTCCCCTTTTATTTCTCATAAATTATAACCAATCTAGGAAATCTTAATGGATTTATTATGCTCATATATACCTTAGGTAGTTGTAATATCCCTTTCCCAAACTTCAGATAAGTACCCATTTGAAAATCTCAAAGGTGGCTAATTTTCCCTTTTTCTTCAAAAATGTCTTTTTGAGAATTTTAGTTCCCTTTGGAAATTTTGGTCCTTTCTAGATTTCAAGTTCCCTTTAGACATTTGGAAAAATTCCAAATGTACAAATTCATTCTCAGTTTCCCATTCCCCTTTTTATTCAAAATGTCTTGTCAGAAATTTTAGTTCCCTTTGGACATTTTGTTTCTTTCGAGATTTTAGGTGCCCTTTGGAAATTTGGACAAATTACAATCCATTCTTAGTTTTCTAAAGCTAAAGTAAAGTTTGTTTCTCAAATAATTTGAATTCAATAAGAGATGGCAACACCTACTGTAGTCAATGTGAGTGAGAATCCTCGATCAAAGTTCAAGAAATGTCCCATGAAAGTGTTTGAGAATGACCCACTAAGAGCCTTTTCAAGTATTCCATAGAGGGTTCTACCTACAAAAGATATTAGGGCATATATCCACAGGAAGTTGGAATAATATAACCACATGAGATTTACCGACCTATGGAAAAATGAATTAATTGGAGATGATTACCAAATTAAGTCAAACTATGAAAACATAGTAAAGAAGAATTTGGATGTTTGGAAATGGGTTCCATGTTTCTAGTATAATAATGGCACTAAGATTGTGCAAATGGTATTGAGTAGAGTGAATAATAAATTCTTATGGACTGACACGCTTGGTTTGATATCTAAGGAAGTTATAAGGGAGGTTACTGGACTTTGTCCCACTGGTTCTTACTAATATTAAAATTCGTGAAGAACAAGGATGTGATGGAGTTAACTGGAGCCATATTTGATCCAAGAGCTCTCCCTGTGAACACTATTTGGAATCTTGTTGTAATATATGCAGCTATGGTCATGGATATAATATATACTACATAAATAGAGAGAATTTTGTGTCAGCTACAAGAATTAATGTAGCCTATGAGATGGTTGAAAATGAAAAGGATTATGATTTATATGAGTTTCTCAGGAAAAACTCTTTGATAACTTGAAGCCAACCAAAGAGAAGAATTACCCCTTCAAGTTTGGTTCCTTGGTAGTTTGTTTGTTTTTTTAGTTTTTGAAGGAGCTTCCAGGAAGAAACAATGTTACATGGGATAAGAGTAGATGGGTACCCCATCAAATCTTGGAATACCTACACAGCCTTGCTGACATAAAAGCATAGGATGAAGCACTTACTACATTATTTTTAGCGTTCCAAAAGAGAATGCATGAAAGGGAGAGGATCTGTAAGTCAATGGAGGACAAATATCATAATGACATCACATTTTTTTTTACAATTGATGAATGCATCATTGATGCTGTAGAACCCAAAATTTTCTAGATTCTACCATTTGGATATGAAACCAATGAAAATGAAGTCAATGGTTATGTTGAAATACTATTGAAGAGTCCTATGGACACTACAAAAGAAAGATATGGCACATATGAAGAGAAATCTATGGAAGTACATATGGAGTTGAAGAAGTTAGAGATAAAGAAAAAGGTGGAAAAGATGGTAAATGAGTTTGGAAAAATAAAAGGGTTCACAAAAGAACAAGTGCAGGAGGCAAGAGTAAGAGTAGAGGGAGAAGCAAGCACAAAAAGTGGGTCCACCAGACCTAGAATATTTGGAAGGAAAGCTTCCACCACTCCCCCCAATATTCATACGCCCTCCAAAACACCACCAACCACCAACAGAACTAAAAGGATGGAGACTATTGCTTTAGTGATGGAGCAACCTTAGGTGAAGGAGACCACAAGGCCTAAGAAGATAAATAAAGCTACTCTAACATCCCCCACTACTTCCACCACATCAAAAAGAAGAAAAGAGAAAGTTGTGAGAAAGAAAAACCTAAGCATATTATCTAAAGAAGAAGAAGATGATGAAGGACCCTAGTTGGAAAGAAGAACTAGAACAAAGAGACAGAGAGTATACATGATTGATACCTTTGATGAAGAGGATATTGAGAAGGAAAATCAAGCCTTCAAGATGCACATGCATAAGTAGATGAATGAGAAGAAGGAAAATAAATAAGAAATAGGTGATCTAGAGAAGAAAAAGAAGAAGAAGAAGAAGAAGACAACTTCAAAGAAACCTAACAATCCAATTAAGTTTGACACATTGTTTAAAGGAATGTTGCATCATGAGATGATGCGAGAAACAACATCCTTATACCAGAATACAAATGAGGTGGACAGGGCCACCATAATTGAAGCAATAATCAAGTTTATCATCATCATTGAAGAAGATACAAAGAACATAAAGAAGAAGGTTTCAGATGATGTGTGGAACATTTTAATGGAGAGGATAAAAGAGTCAATAGAAAAAGAGGAGAATATTAGATTAGATGTTGTGGAGAAAATTGGCTTTGCCTTATTTGATGCTGACAAGGCCACATTGGCCCAAGTCTATAATAAGGATTTAGAACTAAACAAAGGGTCACAATTCCTATGGGAAGAGAGCAGGATGAGCTTGAGAAAATGAAAAGGAAAATAAAGGAAAAGATCATAGACATTGCTCAAAAGTATGGTATGATTCCCATTGGAGTTACTGATGTAGATAAAAATATAGATAATACTCCTCCAGATATAGATGAACTAATAAAAGGAAATGTTGAGGTTGAAAAGATTGCAAAACGAGAAACCAAGACCAGAGAGGAGAAATTAAAAAATGACACCCATATTCCTCCAGTGACACGTGATACAATAGTAGACAAGTCTACTCTTCCACTAGTAAACATTGATCAAGGCAATCAAGCAACATATGTCCCTCTAGTAGACACAGAGCAAGCCACTAGTGAAGGTGATAAGCATGATAAGAACAAGGGTAGGAGAATGAAGAAAATAGAGAAAGATAGGATGATGGTGAGAAGGAATAAGAAGACAAGAATAAAGAGAGTGAGCAAGGAGAGAAGGACAAGGACAAAGGAGATGAAGAGAGAAAGGAAGATGAAGACAAAGCTAAAGATAAAGCCTTCAGTGAAGAAGAAAAGGCCGAGGAAGAAGAGGACACCAATACTGAAAAGAATGAAGAAGATAAATAATTGAGGAGTTACTTGATCCTTCCAGTGAGTCTTCCTCTGATAATTCTTTGAAAGATCTTTGTCTAAGAAATTAAGGTTCCAACCAGTAGTTTCATCTCATTTTTTGTAGTTGCCCATGTAGCAAGGTAGTGTAGATTTATATAAAATATCTCTTATTCATAATTTGGAACTAGGTAATGTGTTTCATGCATCAACAAGGAAAGAAATTATTGAAACACACCAAAGGAGTGGTGAGTTAATGGATGAAGCCATAAAGGCCTTGTAGGAGGTAACACTTGGAACTAATGTTCATACATATTTGTCTACAATGGAAAAATTTAAGTTATTGATAGATTCCTTCAAGGAATATGCCTTTGGTTAAAAGGACAAGTTGAAATAGAGGTTGAGATGAGGCTTATAGAAAATATGTCAGATATTATAGTTAAGTGTGCATCTACACACAACAAAGTTGAAGAATTCTTGAAGGAAGTATAAGCATGTGAAGAAGAGGGAAAAACCTTATTTGTATATTGCATGAAATGGTCAAATGCCACACAAAGCATAAAAGATGAAATGGATTGAATTGAGTCCTAGATAAGTAATGCATCAAGCACCTATGATCTGACACTAGACAAAAATGATCAGACCTGGTCTGCCATAATAGACTTGCATGATAGATTTTGCACCTTGCATAACTAGAAGGAAGAGATTATCAAGTAGCTTGGGAAGTTAAGGGACTTGGTAAAAACAAAGCATGTACCCATCTTAAGTGCCCTTGTCAGTATTATTAAAATTTCAAAGTTAAAGCCTACTCCCAATACTTTGGAAGGATAGGAAACATTAATGGAGCTTGAGTCTCAATACAAAATGCTTGCAACAGTGAAGAAAAGCTAGGAAGAAGGTAATTTCTTTTGGCAATCCATCCTACAAAATCTTCAGGGGTCAACATCTTCAGGTTGACCATTTCTATTTCTATGCATTTTTCAAATTTTTAAGCTTACAGATTCTTTTGTAAAGATGCAGATGTATTGGGAGTTTTTTGTTAACTTCATAAGGGGGAGCTAGTACATTCATTTTAGTTATTTCAATTATTTCAGTTTGTACAATGTTTGAGGGGGAGCATACAAAGTGTTAATACTAGCACACCCTTCACCATTCATTTCAAATGGGGAGAGATACTTAGAGAGGTACTTGGAGAGAAGTTTTGTAGCACATATTACCATCAATGACAAAGGGGGAGATTTTTGAAAGAATGAAGAAGGATGTCATTAATGAGTTGTCATTGATGTCAATATTACATGATGAATGCCAACATTATATGAAGGATGATTGTAGAAGAGACATTTTGCAATAGGGTTTGATCCTTAAACATAAACAATTAAATATTTTTGGTGTGTCTACACCAGTAGATTTAGTACATAGAGCTCTTTGGTATTTTGGTTTGCATTCATTTGGCCTTAGAGATTTACTTTTGTGATTCTAATATGTTGTTTATGGTTGCTACTAGTATCTCCATTCAAAATTTTACTTGATTTGGATAGATGGTTTGTAAGATGCAAGTAACAGAAGATCGGCATATAAGGTTTGTACATTTTTCTATGTATTGGCTATGACTTATGTGGTCTACAATCCTCCATGGATTTGAGTTAAACCTTGTGTTTCTAGGAACATGGCAACAGGTGTCAAAACATTATGTTTTCCAGTTGGCACGATATTTTGAGGTCCACATTTCCTATGGTGATGAATAGTTGGAGTATTTTATTTTTAGGTCCTATGCCTAGCTGACCTAATGTATGTAAAGGGTTGCAAAGATTAAATATGTGATGTGAATATAAGAGGGAGCTATTATAGGTCCGTGTAGACCTATATTAGGTTTTGTACATGTTTTTTTGGGTGTGAAGGCATTTTGATTTGTATTAGGTTTCGACAAGGCACGTTTTGTATTTTTTAGGGCTACATCTAATTAGGTCAACCTAATTGACGTTTGTGATAAAGTTTGATATATATATACAAGGGTTTTTTGAGATTTTGGAGATATAATTTTAATGTGTACATGATTTGAATACAAGAAGAGATGCAAAAATAAGTAGAGTTGAGCGAATGAGTTGTGAGAGTTGAGAAGAAGTGTGTGAATGTACAACAAAGCAAAGTTTCATGATCCGAGTTGAATGAAGAGTATTAAGATAGTTTTTTTAGCTTCAAAGGAATTGAATCTAGTATATGGTAGATGCACTTTGTATCAATTCAAATCTTGCCTATAAAGCCACTTCTTTCTATCTTTCTTTCCTTAGTGAGCAGTGAGTTTACCGAATAGTGAGTCCACCTGGCAGTGAGCCTTTCTATAATATCTTATAACTGGTTATAATATGTTGTGAGCTAATCTCATTGTACTTTCTCCCATTTTTGATTTTCCATGTAAAAATTTGTTGTTTGTGTGTTATGTGATGTTGTGGATGTTTTCATGCTTCCATTCCTTATAAAAATTAAATATGCTTTGGTAATTGGATGGTTAATGATTGAATGGTTTAATAGAATACTAATTACCCCCCTCTTAGTATTATAAGTGTTTAACAAAGAAGCCTTCTCCAAGACTTATAATTCCTCAAGAAACCCAACAAAAACTCTATAACCAACCTTTTTTTCCTAGCAGTATTTTCTTTTACAAAGGTGGAACCATTACTTATCAAGATACCCGGTTTAGTGAACAAGAAGAGAAGGTTTTTAGAGAAGAAAAAGAAGAGTCTTTTGTTGTTGATACACTTGCACATGTGGTGGAAAAGAAAAATCAGACTCGCAACAAGATGTTGAAGAGCATGGTCAGATGGGATAGCAAGGTACAGACACAAGAAAGAGGCGATGGAAAGGAAGATTTGACATTCTTGTTTGATGAGCATGAAAATGTGTTGGTCTATGAGAAGGACAATGATAATGGCCTTATTTTGTAAAATAGAGAGGTTGCCACACACAAGGGTTCTAGTCAAAATGAATGTCATATCAAATCAAATATTTTACTTCAAGAAGATGACCTTGATGTTTTCATGATTCCTTAAGAGAGCAGCTATGAAGTCAAAATCAATCCTCTTATACAAAAAAGTAAGGAAGAGGTTGAAGAAGACTTGTTTTGGGATGATTTAGAGGCATTTTGTTCAAACTTAGATATCAAGCCATCATATTTTGAAGAGAAAAATCCTTAGTAGGAGCATAGTGTAGAAATCTCCATGTTTCTACCAAAATAGTCACAAGAAGTAGTCTTCACAAGTCCACAAAATGATGAGACAACAAATCATAAGTAATAAACTAGTAAGGAGAGCTCAAATTTTATCCTATCATGAGGATTTCCCATTAGACACCTAGCTAGGATGGAGGCCAACAAAGCACCACAAGTCATGCTTCCACCCGAGAATGAAGTTACGGCTGAAGAGCATTAGACCCTATTGACTTATCCATTTCAAATTAGCAACTTATGTATGGTCAAATTTGAAGGGTAATTGAGTTTTTTTTATATTCTTCAAGAAGCATCGACATTGTAACTATTCATTGAGTGTTCATCTATGTTTCATCTCCTTCTGGCTATCCATAAACATGAGAACTATTCTAAAATAATGAGAAAAGAAAGCTAATTCAAGGAACTAGTCAATGGTTTTGCTTGAGTTCAAGTCTTGTTGTTGGTTAGAGTAGGTTAGGATAGGTTTTCCTTTAGGTTAATAAGTGCTAATACATAGTGTTTTAGATATT
>VDFB02274714.1:12390265-12435071 GCA_007258455.2 Sequoia sempervirens
TATATGATTTATGGATGCACATATTTATATGATTTATGATGTATGATTTATGGATGCACATGTTTATATGATTTATGATGTATGATTTATGGATGCACATGTGGATGGACGATTTATGCAGGTTTATATGATTTTCGATGTATGATTTATGGATGCACATGTGGATGCATGTTTATATGATTTATGGATGCACATATTTATATGATTTATGATGTATGATTTATGGATGCACATGTTTATATGATTTATGATGTATGATTTATGGATGCACATGTGGATGGACGATTTATGCAGGTTTATATGATTTTCGATGTATGATTTATAGATGCACATGTGGATACATGTTTATATGATTTATGATGTATGATTTATAGATGCACATGTTTATATGATTTATGATGCACTTAAATGTCAATAACGACTGTTATGAGAATGCGGATAGGCGATAGGCGGATGGAAGATTGCATTTGTCAAAAACAACCATTAATATCCTGAGAGGAAGAGGACCTAAGAGGAAAAAAGAACAAGAGTACTTGCACAACCGAAATCATAAGCGATGGTCAGGATGGAAATGAAGGGTGCATGCAAAGTGGTGAAAATGTAGTGAAAATGAGATTTTTCCATCTTTGCAGCATTGATTTTTACTATAGCGTAAGGTACCAAGCACCTTGATATAGATGACCAAGGCAAGCGGGTACTCTATGCATGAAACAAACACAGCAAACAAGAAGGTTATTCCAACACCCCGAGGTCGTGATGACCTTAGTCAGGCCTGGTGTTGTAATAACCACAAACACACAAAGTTGTCCCAGCGTAACACAAGACCTTGGAGATCTCGGTGGGTCTTACGAGGGACAACCGAAAAGACAGCAACCAAAACAAAAGATCAAGGTATGCCCCCATTTCGATAGGTCAAAGAACGCCCTGGTATGGTGGACCAAGGCGACACTGACAAGTGATAGGAAGGAACCCTAAAATGATAAAAAAAATCCGAAAGCATCTAAAGATCAAAAATCAAGACAACAGGTCCTTTACCATAGGATCAAGGTGATGGATGTGATTGGTGAGGTCTGCTAGGAAGGATTCATCCTGTTGAGACCAAAGATGGATGCGAAATAAGATGACCCAGTGGATGTGGAATGTTGCCGAGGGACAAGATCTTGTAACACAAGGGAATTTCATTTATTCAGAATCGGTTAGATGTGGGCATAACTTGATGATGAAGCGCAAAAGACCAACGTAACCTACAGACCTAGGGGCTCGGGGGCCGATCATAGATTAGCCTTGCCTACGTGAAAGCGCAGAGCCCTTGTAGTTCCAGAAAAGACCATGGATAAAGCGAAAAGAAAACAAATGGCGACCGATGATGATGGACAAATGCCCCGGGGGCGAATCAAATGATCAACCTTGCCTACGTGATAGCGTAGGGGCAACATAGTTCGACTAATGGACTCAACAAGCTAGGACCTAGGTGAAGACTGACGAGATGGATGATCCTACCTGACGACATGAACGCGAATGGCGTAAGCTGAAAGCGGGATACGGAAAGGCTCAGGAATGGGGGATAGACTAGATGGATCGTCCAATGCTCAATCAATATTTACCAAGCAGCCCAAGGTGAGATGGGTGAGGGCAATAGTGCAGATGACGGCATAAAATAACTAGGATGTCAGGTAGATAATGATTAAGCCCTCTATGGATGACGCCTGTTACCAGGTTTTCACCATCCATACTTATCCAAGGCGCCATCAAGAGGTGGTTTTCACCATAGGACATTTATTTCTCTTGACTATTTTCGGATTTTTTATTTTTTTGATTTTTTTAATTTTTTTTAATTTTTTAATTTTATTTTTTGGATTTTTTGACAAGGTGGGATAACCAAGTAGATTTAGGCGTAGAAATTTTTGAGATGCATGATATTGATAGGCTCGTCAAGGGGTTCTCCTTCAAGAGTAGTCAAACGGTATGCCCCCGATCCATATTTAGCAGCTATGATATATGGCCCCAACCAATTTGCCTCAATTTTTTTTTTCTTGTCTTGATCTTGCTGAGTACGTTGGTTCTCCTTAAGCACAAGCTCGCCCACCTGGAAGTGGCAAGGATGAACCTTCTTTTTGTAACTACGCTTGAGGCGATTTCGGTATGCTTGCAGATGGTCATAGGCTTTTATTCTTCATTCGTCCAGTAACTCTAGCTGTGCAAGCCACGCAACACGAGCATCCTCTTTGCTGATAAGGTTCTTCAGAGAGATTCTCAATGATGGAAGTTCAACTTCAATTGGAAAGACGGCTTCAACACCATACACTAAAGTGTAGGGGGTGGGGCCTGTCGAGGTGCGGATGGATGTGCGATATGCCCAAAGGGCAGGATGAATGTGGAGGTTCCAATCTCGTCCAGTGTTATTGACAACCTTTTTGAGAATACGGATGAGGGTTTTGTTGGTCGCTTCCACCTGGCCATTACCTTGGGGGTAATAAGGCGTTGACCAATGGTGTTGGATATGGAAGGTATCGCAGAGGTGTTTCATGGCTTGGTTTTTGAATGGTTTGCTGTTGTCGGAAATGATAGTGGACGGGATACCATATCTGAAGAGGATATGGTAAAGGATGAATTTGGAGATCTGAATGCCGGTGATTTGTGAAAGGGGCATTGCCTCCACCCACTTAGTGAAATACTCAATGGCAGTGATTATGAATGTATGGCCGTCAGATGATGGTGGGTGAATCTTGCCAATCAAGTCGAAACCCCATTGAGAAAATGGCCATGGTGCCAGGAGGGGCTGAAGATCTTGTGCTGGAGCATGAATTAAATCTACGTGTTGCTGGCATGGAAGGCACTTCTTCACAAACTCGCAAGCCTCATGTTCCAACGTAGGCCAATAATATCCAGCTCGTAAGATCCTTTCGGCCAAAGCCATACCATTTGAATGTGCTCCACAAACACCGCCATGTACCTCCGTTAATGTAGCATGGGCCTCAGTCTCATTCAGACATCTAAGGAGGATTCCATCATATCCGCGACGATAAAGCGTATCATCGACGATGGCGTATCGAGAAGAGCGATGAATGAAGGATTTGTGTTGGTTACGGGTAAGGTTTGGGCGTATAATGTTATCACGAAGGTAGGTATAGATGTCTTGGTACCATGGGGAGGTGGGACCCATAATTTCACACACCATGTCAATCTCAGGGATATCATATGCTGGGATTAAAATTTTTTCTACAAGAAACTCACACTTTGTTCGGTCCTTGGGCATGTCCAGGAGGGAGCCAATAGTGGCCATCGCGTCAGCTGCTTTGTTTCATACCCTAGGAATCTGTTCAAATTGTATAGAGGTGAAATATTTCTTGAAATCATCCACCGTGCGCTTGTAGGGTAACAACTTATCATCCTTGGTTAGGAACTCATCATTAACTTGTCTGATGACTAGCAAGGAATCACCAAAGACTTTTAACTGAGATGTGTGCCACTATTTTGCAAGTTTGAGGCCGGTGAGGAGAGCTTCGTATTCTGCCATATTGTTGGTACATGGGAATGTGATCCTAAATGACTTTGGGATGTAGTCACCTTGAGGGGTAACTAATAAAATTCCTGCCCCCGATCCATTATGTGTATATGATCCATCAAAATACAGTGTCCACGTGGGGGTTTCCTCAATTGAGAAGACTTCCTCATCAGGGAATTCTGTGATCAATGGATAAGTATCAACCAAAGGGGCTTCCGCCAACTGATCTATAATTATTTGTCCTTTGATAGCCTTGCGGTCCACATATTCAATGTAGAATTCACTGAGGAGCATGACCCACTTAGCCATGCGGCCAGTCAGAGTGGTTCTAGATAATAGGTACTTCAATGGATCGATCTTGGCAATTAATTTAACTGGATGACTAAGCATGTAATGTCGAAGCTTCTGTGTGCTAAAGATGAGTGCAAGACAGGCCTTTTCCATGGGGGAGTAGTTTAACTCGTAGCCAACCAATGTTCGGCTGATGTAGTAGATTGCCCTTTCTTTCGATGACTCATCATGCTGTGCCAACAATGCCCCCAGTGCGACTGAAGCAGCAGAGATATAAAGCAAGAGGGGTTTGCCAGGAATAGGTGGCATCAATATCGGGGGATGAGCTAAATATTCCTTGATCTTTTCAAAGCCTATCTAACACTACTGGTTCTATCGGAAGGTGGAATCTTTTTTCAGAAGATGAGTGAACGGCTGACACTTATCTGCCAGTTGGGCTATGAACCGACGGATGGACTACATCTTCCCCTGGAGGCTTCTTACTGTTTGAGATTACGTGGAGGTGGCATGTCCAGGATAGCTTTTACCTTGGCGGGATCGACCTCAATGCCCCTGTGAGAGACTATGAAACCCAGCAACTTTCCGGAAGTGACCCCAAAGACACACTTTTTGGATTTAGCCGCAACTTGTAGTGCTCTAACCGCTCAAATATCTTTTTTCAGGATGGCAGGGTGTTCTGCTCATGTTCTGAATTTTCCTAACAGGTCATCGACATAGTCCTCCATGATGATGTGTATGAGGTCATGGAAGATGACCGTCATTTCCCTCTGATACGTTGCCCCTGCATTTTTAAGACCGAAGGGCATAACATTGTAACAGAAAGTGCCCCAAGGAGTTGTGAAGGCAGTCTTGTGTTGGTCCTCAGGTGTGATTTGGATCTGGTTATACCCAGAGAAGCCATCCATAAGGGATAACATCTCATGTCCTGCTGTCAGGTTGACCAGCATGTCAATGTTGGGTAGGTGGAAGTCATCTATTGGGCAGGCTTTGTTGAGATCCCTGAAGTCTGTGCAGACGCGAATGTCTCCATTTGGTTTGGTGACTGGAACGATATTGGAGATCCACTCAGAGTAGTCAATTGGTCTGATGAAACCTGCCTCTAATAACTTCTCCAATTCTTTCTTTACCAACAACGCGACTTGCGGAGCTTTTGTTTGACAGGTTTGGTGTCTGGGTGAATGTCCAAGTGATGAACTACCAAGGCGGGGTCTAAGCCTGGCATGTCTGAGTATGACCAAGCAAAGTTAACAATTCCCTCTTGGAGTAGCTGCACAATGACCGGATACTCTTGCTCGGAGAGTGACTTAGCTACGTAGGTGACCTTAGGACTTTTAGCAGTTCCTAGATTGACTTCTTGAGTCTCTTCAATCAGATTAGATGATCGGGCAGATAACTGAGTTCCCATAAGGGGAAGATGAACATCTCCATCTTCCCGTGCCTCTTTGAAGTTTTCGCCATCAGATGCATCCTTTATTTTTACTTTTTCAAGGTCATGAAGTGCCTCAGGGAGGTTTTCACTAGATGACCACTTGTTATTTTTCTTATTCTCATTTTTGCGACTAGAATGTTCATCCTCCCCCAATCCCATGAGGTTGACATATGTATCCGCAGACATACTGACAGGTGTGCTAGTTCGTAGGTCCCAATCAATGAGCTCAGGATGGCAAAGGGATAGGCTAATAGTGTAGACGGATAGGCATTCGAACATGGAAGATAGGTCGGTGTGATCGATGTCATCGTACGCACCTATTATGGATTCCTCCTCGGGTATGTCTTCCAATGAGCCATTGTCCATAGCTACACTATTGGAAGCATTAGATGATGTTCCGGGGCCTTTCTGCTTTCTGTCATACCCAATACCCACATTTTTTGGTAGCGGAGATGTATCAATGGGTTGCAACCGCCCTTGTTTTTGCTTTCCTAGGCCCCTGCCTTGATAGTTATGCTTTTCTACAAAATTTGTCGGCCAGGGGTACTTTTCTTGAAAGTATTCCTTGAGAGGAGTTTCCGGCTGAGGCTCTTCTCAGTAAACCCATTGGCTTATTTCTTCTTCAGGCGCATCTGTCTTGATACTTGGGGATACGAAAGTGGTGGTAGGGATGTTTTTGCCACGGAAGGTGACAGTCTTGTCTTCCTTTGGGGTAGCATGGGAAGGTTGACCATACTCGTGTGGCGATGGTGGCATGGTCACTATATTAAGAGCAGTATGCATTTCGTACTCGCCACACCCTTTGTCAATGATCTGGACTTTTGTGACCATAGGATCAGTGGAGGATGGAGTGGTTATTATGGTGGATGGTGGATTAATGGGTGATGAATGAGATGCCCCCATTTCAACCCCAGGACAATAATGTAAATGGGGAAATGATGCCTCTAGAGCGCGACAATATTTGAATGGTTGGGGGTCGGCATAGATGGTGACCTCTTGTCTGTTGACTGGGAATTTGAGGCACTGATCATAGGTGGAGGGCACGGCTTGCATAGCATGGAGCCATGGACGGCCGAGGAGGAGATTATATGGCAAGTCCAGATTGAGGACATGGTAGGTAATGTACTGAACTACCGGTCCCACTTGGACAGGAAGATTGATGATCCCTTCTGAATTCCTTTCTGCATTATCATAAGCCTTGATTGTAATAATCTGGTTGCTTAAGTCCGCTTGGGTATACCCCACCTGTTTTATGAATTTTAAAGTGCACAAGTTGAGGGCAGAGCCATTATCTACCAAGACTCTTTTTATTTTATGTCAGGCAACCACAACTTCAATATGCAAGGGGCGATTGTGATTAACATCAATGTTGGGCATATCATTTTGGTTGAAGTGTAGTTGGTGAGATGAAGCCAAGTGTCCTACCAAGGCTTGGAACTATGTAGGATCCATATTATTAGGCACATGGGTTTCCTATAGGGCTCTATTGAGGATTTCTTGATACACGGGGGAAGACTTGAGTAAATCCAAGATGGAGATATGTGCAGGGGTCTTTCCTAAGTGATCAAGGATATTGTACTGGGAGGTTACAGGAGTCGGTTGGGCGGGTGTAGAGGTTGCAGGAACGGTGATGTGGGCTCGTCGTGTGGTAACAGCACATTGAGGGTCCTTAGCTTTGACATGTATCATGGATACACGAGGTTCTACCTGCTCAATGTAATGAATAATACCCTCGTAATTGAGGGGTACATTCTTATAGCTCACGCTATTTGTGCTGTTATTTTGAGGATTATTGTTGGAGGTGCTCGGACCTTGGTTATGGTTTGGGAAGGCGTTTTGATAGATCTACAATTGAGCATTGGACGATGGAGCTTGACTGGGGTCGACCTTGATATCACCTCAATCTATGAGATCTTGGACGCAGTTTTTTAGACCCTGACACTTATTCAAAGAGTGTCATTTGATTTTTTGGAACTCACAATATTCATTTTCCCTAAACCATGCGGGCTTAGGTTTGGATTTGTCGAGTGGCTTGGTAATAGGGTATGTGATCGGATAACTGATCTACAACAGTTTGTTGAAGATGACACTCAAGGGTTCTCCTAGTTGAGCATACTAGTGTTTTGTGTTCCCTTGGTTATTTTGATTGGATTATTGGGGAGGACGGGGTGTCCCTTGCGGTATGGATATGGCATTAGGTATGGATTGTTGTTGTTTCTGGGATGTGTTGGCAACGTGGACATGTTTAGTATTAGTGACACCATCATTGACTGCATTTTTGTTCTTGTTCCAAAAATGTGGCTTGTCATTGAATGTCCTTTCCTTATCTTGATTATATATTTTGATGTGCCCCTTGGCAACAAGGGCACGCTCAAGGATGGGTCCCTTCTCTACTACCTCCACGAAGGTGGTGACACAATGTAATGGGAAGTTATGAGCCATGTCAAGATGGGAGTTCTCCACGAAGAGGGTGACCATGTCCTTTTCTTTCAACGAGGTTTTCATTCGGCTTGCTAGGGCATGCCACCTCTGGATGTAGCTAGTAAAGGTTTCCCCTTCATGTTGTTTCTCTTTGAGAAGATCCAGGGTATCGGTATCTTTCTCCAAATTGAAGAAGTAGGAGACAAACTTCTCAGACAGGTCTACAAAAGATTTTATAGATCCCTTTTCGAGGGTCATGAACCACCCTAGCGCATTGCTTCCCAGACTCTGGGGGAACAAGCGCAAGAGATAGTTGTCATTGTGGAGAACTTCTTGACATTGGGAGTAAAACTCCTGTAAGTGGGCCTTAGGATCTTTGTTCCCCTTATATTTGTCAAACTTTGGCATCTCAAAACGTTTGGGGAAGCGAATCAATGAGATGGAGGGATCATACGGATAAGGGCATATATCTTCAAACTCGAATGATTGTTTGCCAATCCCTGCTTGGAGATCTTTCAGAGCGGCTTTGATTTCGAGCATGTCCGCATTGGCCAGTGTGTTGGATGGGTATTGATGGTAGGACGATTGTGGATTATGAGATGATGTTTGGAGATGGGTGTATGGATGAGGAGGTGGCCTTGCTGATAAAGAGGTTGTTGTTGCGAGGCGAGATATGAATTGGTTGGGTAGTTATGGGTGGCGTACTGTTGGGAATTATGGAGAAGGTGTTGTTGATTTGCTTGCGGATATTAGGGGTGCTGATATGACTGTTGTGATGCTACATAGGAGGGTTGTTGTTGATATTTTTGCTGGTTATAATAGTTGTAATGATGGGGTGGTTGTTGATACATAGTCGGCGGCTGTGGTGGGCGAGATGGGATGTTATGTGGTGGTTGCGCTTACGAGTGTAAAATGGATGCAAGGAATGGAGATATGGTCGGGGCTGAAGGCCGAGGTTGATTTCCTTACTATTGATGCTGTGATGGTTGTGTTGAAAATAGGGGATTGACTGATGGGTGTTGTTGAAGTAGAGGTGCGATTGAGACGTTGTGCGAGGTAGGTTGTTGAACACTAGTGGGAGCATAGGATTGGGGAGGTCGTTGGGATACGAATGACGATGAAGGAGGGATGTTGGATTGGGACAGTTGTTGGGGTATGAATGACGATGGTGGAGGATTGTTAGATTGGGGCGGTTGTTGGGGTATGAATGACGATGGTGGAGGATTGGTAGATTGGGGCGGTTGTTGGGGTATGAATGACGATGGTGGAGGATTGGTAGATTGGGGTAGTTGTTGGGGTATGAATGACGATGGTGGAGGATTGGTAGCCCCAGGAGGTGGGGGCAAGGCGGCGAAAGGGTTGCCCCTAGTGTTGACAGGAGGCGGGTTTGAGGGGGGTGGTACTGGTAGCATTAATGGTTGCGGTTGTGGGAAATTTTGCGGCATGCCATAGGCAAAAGGATCATTGGGATCGATGGTTTGGGGTGTTCCCATGACCGAGATGGTGGGATGTGTGGGATTGCCAATGGGATATAGGACAGCGTTGCCGAATTTAGGTTGATGCCAACCCTCTACGAAAGGAACGTTGGGGACATACAAGCTACTGGGAATGTCTTGGGGTACATTAGATGTGGAGGTACCATACTTGGATAAGTCGACACCTGACGGTAGCTTGACACCTTTATCAATCAAGTGAGCCAAGATTTTGTCCCCATGTCTTTCAAGAAGGTGTTCTGTCATTTGTGCATTAACAGGGTTGCTGAAGTGTTCCTCAAATGTGAGCTCAGGTTCATCAGCCATGTTTTCCTCCCTAGGTGGTGACGTGTTTTGACCATCCATGTTGGATTGTGATGAGGTACCGTTGTGGGGATCGTGAGGGATGTTCATTGTGTTATTGGGATCTTGAGGATTGTTTGATTGGGCATTCAGGGCTTGTTGGTCGGCCATTTTCTTTGCCTGTGATTGAGTCTGAACGGGCATGCAAGATAATGAGCTAGATCAAGATATTGGAAAACCTTGATGATGAAAGATTGATTCGATTTGATGGGAGATTAGTTGATGACAATTGGTTAGGCCGACATGGATTGATTTGATGACACTAGATTAGTCCAGGTTTTGGATTTTGATTCCAATAGATTTGATGATGTGGGGGTTGGATTGGTCGGATGATTAGGATTGATGTGATGATAAGTATGATGAAGACCGAGATCCACAACCGAGTTTAAGAAGGATCCTTAGTAACACTAGGTATTGATTGAAAGGTGGATGTATGATAATGACACTGAATCCAACTTGAGATAGAAGCGGATTGATTGGGTCGAAAAGGATGACTGACTTAAGACAGATAGCAATCCTAAGCCAGTTACGATGAATATGATTAGGGATGAATACCTAGGTCAACTCGGATGACAACTCCAACAAGGTTTATATGGAATAACGAAGATCAGAGATGAAAGCAGGTTTAGGACGGATGGGGAGCGTCTTAGGATAGATGAATGGCTCTTGAAACAAGCAAAAGAGTGTTCAGGATAAATGACCCTTAGAACGAAGGGATGGAGACTCAGAACGAATGTTCAGATGTTCGTTTTAGGATGGTGGATGATCATGTCAATGTTTGAAATAGAGGGACAAAGGGTGCCAAGTGATAATATAGGCTGGTCAAAAGCCAAGTCTGCCACAGTATTAGGACAGGTCCGCCACAGCACAAGGACAAGTCCGCCACTGCAATAGGACAGATCCGCCACAGCACAAGGACAGGTCTGCCACTGCACAGGGACAGGTCTGCGAAAGGATAAGGATAGGTCTGCCACTGCACTAGGACAGGTCCGCCACTGCCCAGGGACAGGTCCGCCACAACACAGGGACAGGTCTGCCATAGGGTTAAGACAAGTCTGCCACAACACAAGGACAAATCTGCCAAAGGATGAGCTTAAGCTTGATGTTTTGATGGATGGGTAAGGCAAAGGACCCAAAATATAGCAATCATAAAAGACTTGGCCAAACTGATAATCACTGGTTTTTGCACGAGAAAGATAATTCAAACAGTACAACCCTAAGATTAGTAGAAATGGGTATGGCCAACAAAGTCTTCTACTCTAGGATGCACATGTTTGCTAAGGAGTCCTCGATATACACCCCATACGTGAGGCCCAAACCGTGAACACCAACCCATTACAAGCGTGAGTCAGGAACCTTAGCAAGATACTAAAGGCTCGGACCAACTCTTCACGTCATCCCAACGCTTCGCCAATTACAACGTGGTTGGATTGAGGTACAACTTTCGCTCTCCCCCCTTTATATACCCCACCGGTACGTGTGGTTGGAATCATCCCTTGGGGTGATGAAATCCCCAAGCAGGTCCCACTAAGAAAGTAAAAAAAAGGGATGACTCAAAAGGACTTGGAAAGCTATGATTTCTCGTCACCCAGGATCACCAAATGGCGCAAGGGGATTGGATACATCAAATAGCCTTGCCAAACATGCAAAACAAGGTTTATTGACACCTTTAATTAAACTATGTGCCTAATTTACCAAAAGACAATCGAAAAAACTTAAAATTTTTACCTTCTGGAGGAAAGGTTCGCCACTCTGCAGGGACAGATCTGCCACTCTGCAGGGATAGGTCCACCACTCTGTCAGGACAGGTCCTCCACTGCAAGACAGGTCCACCACAGCCGGACAGGTCCGCCACTGCAGGACAAATCCGCCACCTTGTTAGGACAGGTCTGCCACTGCAGGACAGGTTCGCCACTCTGTCAGGATAGGTCCGCCACTGCAGGACAGATCCGCCACTCTGTCAGGACAGGTCCTCCAATCTGTAACCTGGACCTTCAAAAATGCAAAAAATAGCAAACATGAAAGAAATAGACCCGTTTGTGGGTCCCACCGGGCGTGCCAGAAATGTGATAGGTCAAATGTGAGCGTTAGAAAACAAGCAGCAAGTAAAAGAGTGCAAATAAACACCAAAACAACCTACATCTCAAGATTAGCCTACGTTGGAAACAACACAAGATGAAAGCAACAAAATGGAACTCTATACCTTGCATCGAATCGATCCTTTGGTTGGCCCTTTGATCTTTGATGTGTATGCTCCTTGGATGGCATGAGATTCAAGCTAAATGATGTTGTGAGGATGAGTGCAAGTGGATAAAATCATGAAAATGGCTAGGTATAAGTTGAGAAACAAAATTGCAAAAGTTTGGCTAGCAAAATGATCTCCCCCAAAATAAGAGAAAAGAGGGGGTATTTATAGGATTTTTGAGAATTCCTAGGGGAAATGGAGGGTCAAGATTGAGCCACCAAATATCAAGATGTAGGGCTAAGGTGAGTTGAGAACTCACAAGCCCTCACATCTTGACATGTGGCATGTGAGATAGCCCTAAAAGGTGAAGTGGACATGAGGTGGAAGGAGAAGTACATGACATGGAGGGGGTACAAAGTACCTTGGGATTGGACAAGATCTCCTCATAAAGGAGGTCCTTGTCCCCATGTGAGGAGGACATGTGAGGAATTAAAAATTCCTCAAATATTCTCATGGGGAGATGGGAAAGAATAAAGAATAAGTGAAGGACATGTGGGGAGAAGTGAAGGAATTAAAAATTCCTTTTGGGTGCCTTGGGGATTAAAAGGTGAATTAAAAATTCACATGGGGAAGTGGAGTGCCTTGTCCAAAAGGAGAAAGCCTTTAATAAGGTTGACTCAAGGACATATGCCATAAATAGGATGAGGATTAGGTTAGGCTAATCAAATGATTAAGGTTGTGCAAGTACTCAGTTAGATGGACTAATGACACATTAGAAGCAAGTGGGAAATTATGGAGGATGTGACCTTAATGATGATTAAGAGTGTGCACATGCTAACCCTTATTAATTAGAAGAAGATGAATTAATTAAGATGGATTAGGGACCAACTTGCAAAAGTTGGAGGATGTGACCATGAGAGAGAAAAGAGGAATTAAAAATGAATTTTAATTTAAAAGGGTATATTTATTTAATTTAGAGGAGGAACAGGGGTAAAGTATTAAATTAAATACTTTAGGACCCTTGTGCAAGATGCAGGGTATTAATTAAACAACTAGATTAATTAATATTGACAGAGGGGATGAGCAACCAGATGAATGAGGAGACGCGTTTGATCATATGGAAATGATCAAATTGGACGTCTACCAATAGCTTTGTTGAATCTTAAAAAAAAAACCTCGTTAGGATAATTAAAAGGACTATTGAGGATAATCAAAAGTATTAGCATAGAAAATTGAAGATTACCCTTTGGGCTAACAAGATCACTCCCAAGAGAGCTATTACAAATTTCCCTTTTATGTTGGTTTATGGAAGGGATGTAGTTCTACCATTATCATGGTGATTACCTTCTCTTAGTTAACAAAACAACTAGAGTTAGAAAAAACTCTTAAGTTAGCAAAACAACTAGAATTAGAAGAAAATTCTACTATGATGGTGATGTTGGTAGAGCTAATGGATTTAGAAGAAGTCAGGAACAAGGCTAGGCATACCCTTGAGACTCACCAAGCGTGGGTCAAGAGAAATTTTGAAAAGAAAATTATCCATAGAGTATCCCAAGAGGGAGAATTAGTGTTGAAATGGGATGCAGATAGAGCCAAATCAGGAAGGTATACCAAATTTGATACCATTCAAAGTGGTCCATATTTCATCATGAGTTGTATGAAGGCCTATGCATTCCATCTCTCCAAGTTGGATGGTGGGTCTTTTCCAATCCTAGTTAATGGGATTCATCTCCCTTATTTTTTAGGAGTTTTTCATTAGTCATGTAAATATTAGCTTAGTTGTTTCTTTTCCAATTATTGTTGCTACACACCCTATATTCTCCTTAAGGGAATTTATGATCTAAGTGTTTTATTTTCCTCCAAGTAAAATCTCGCACATGATTTTTTGTCATGTTTATTTTTAGAAAGGATAGTTTTTGAAAATTTCCTTTATGACTCTATTCCCAATGGACTGATAGGGCCCCTAGATTCCATGATTAGCAGGAAATCACCCCATAGAAATCTCCAAAAAAGTTGCCACTTTGTGCCTCCCCTTTTATTTCTCATAAATTATAACCAATCTAGGAAATCTTAATGGATTTATTATGCTCATATATACCTTAGGTAGTTGTAATATCCCTTTCCCAAACTTCAGATAAGTACCCATTTGAAAATCTCAAAGGTGGCTAATTTTCCCTTTTTCTTCAAAAATGTCTTTTTGAGAATTTTAGTTCCCTTTGGAAATTTTGGTCCTTTCTAGATTTCAAGTTCCCTTTAGACATTTGGAAAAATTCCAAATGTACAAATTCATTCTCAGTTTCCCATTCCCCTTTTTATTCAAAATGTCTTGTCAGAAATTTTAGTTCCCTTTGGACATTTTGTTTCTTTCGAGATTTTAGGTGCCCTTTGGAAATTTGGACAAATTACAATCCATTCTTAGTTTTCTAAAGCTAAAGTAAAGTTTGTTTCTCAAATAATTTGAATTCAATAAGAGATGGCAACACCTACTGTAGTCAATGTGAGTGAGAATCCTCGATCAAAGTTCAAGAAATGTCCCATGAAAGTGTTTGAGAATGACCCACTAAGAGCCTTTTCAAGTATTCCATAGAGGGTTCTACCTACAAAAGATATTAGGGCATATATCCACAGGAAGTTGGAATAATATAACCACATGAGATTTACCGACCTATGGAAAAATGAATTAATTGGAGATGATTACCAAATTAAGTCAAACTATGAAAACATAGTAAAGAAGAATTTGGATGTTTGGAAATGGGTTCCATGTTTCTAGTATAATAATGGCACTAAGATTGTGCAAATGGTATTGAGTAGAGTGAATAATAAATTCTTATGGACTGACACGCTTGGTTTGATATCTAAGGAAGTTATAAGGGAGGTTACTGGACTTTGTCCCACTGGTTCTTACTAATATTAAAATTCGTGAAGAACAAGGATGTGATGGAGTTAACTGGAGCCATATTTGATCCAAGAGCTCTCCCTGTGAACACTATTTGGAATCTTGTTGTAATATATGCAGCTATGGTCATGGATATAATATATACTACATAAATAGAGAGAATTTTGTGTCAGCTACAAGAATTAATGTAGCCTATGAGATGGTTGAAAATGAAAAGGATTATGATTTATATGAGTTTCTCAGGAAAAACTCTTTGATAACTTGAAGCCAACCAAAGAGAAGAATTACCCCTTCAAGTTTGGTTCCTTGGTAGTTTGTTTGTTTTTTTAGTTTTTGAAGGAGCTTCCAGGAAGAAACAATGTTACATGGGATAAGAGTAGATGGGTACCCCATCAAATCTTGGAATACCTACACAGCCTTGCTGACATAAAAGCATAGGATGAAGCACTTACTACATTATTTTTAGCGTTCCAAAAGAGAATGCATGAAAGGGAGAGGATCTGTAAGTCAATGGAGGACAAATATCATAATGACATCACATTTTTTTTTACAATTGATGAATGCATCATTGATGCTGTAGAACCCAAAATTTTCTAGATTCTACCATTTGGATATGAAACCAATGAAAATGAAGTCAATGGTTATGTTGAAATACTATTGAAGAGTCCTATGGACACTACAAAAGAAAGATATGGCACATATGAAGAGAAATCTATGGAAGTACATATGGAGTTGAAGAAGTTAGAGATAAAGAAAAAGGTGGAAAAGATGGTAAATGAGTTTGGAAAAATAAAAGGGTTCACAAAAGAACAAGTGCAGGAGGCAAGAGTAAGAGTAGAGGGAGAAGCAAGCACAAAAAGTGGGTCCACCAGACCTAGAATATTTGGAAGGAAAGCTTCCACCACTCCCCCCAATATTCATACGCCCTCCAAAACACCACCAACCACCAACAGAACTAAAAGGATGGAGACTATTGCTTTAGTGATGGAGCAACCTTAGGTGAAGGAGACCACAAGGCCTAAGAAGATAAATAAAGCTACTCTAACATCCCCCACTACTTCCACCACATCAAAAAGAAGAAAAGAGAAAGTTGTGAGAAAGAAAAACCTAAGCATATTATCTAAAGAAGAAGAAGATGATGAAGGACCCTAGTTGGAAAGAAGAACTAGAACAAAGAGACAGAGAGTATACATGATTGATACCTTTGATGAAGAGGATATTGAGAAGGAAAATCAAGCCTTCAAGATGCACATGCATAAGTAGATGAATGAGAAGAAGGAAAATAAATAAGAAATAGGTGATCTAGAGAAGAAAAAGAAGAAGAAGAAGAAGAAGACAACTTCAAAGAAACCTAACAATCCAATTAAGTTTGACACATTGTTTAAAGGAATGTTGCATCATGAGATGATGCGAGAAACAACATCCTTATACCAGAATACAAATGAGGTGGACAGGGCCACCATAATTGAAGCAATAATCAAGTTTATCATCATCATTGAAGAAGATACAAAGAACATAAAGAAGAAGGTTTCAGATGATGTGTGGAACATTTTAATGGAGAGGATAAAAGAGTCAATAGAAAAAGAGGAGAATATTAGATTAGATGTTGTGGAGAAAATTGGCTTTGCCTTATTTGATGCTGACAAGGCCACATTGGCCCAAGTCTATAATAAGGATTTAGAACTAAACAAAGGGTCACAATTCCTATGGGAAGAGAGCAGGATGAGCTTGAGAAAATGAAAAGGAAAATAAAGGAAAAGATCATAGACATTGCTCAAAAGTATGGTATGATTCCCATTGGAGTTACTGATGTAGATAAAAATATAGATAATACTCCTCCAGATATAGATGAACTAATAAAAGGAAATGTTGAGGTTGAAAAGATTGCAAAACGAGAAACCAAGACCAGAGAGGAGAAATTAAAAAATGACACCCATATTCCTCCAGTGACACGTGATACAATAGTAGACAAGTCTACTCTTCCACTAGTAAACATTGATCAAGGCAATCAAGCAACATATGTCCCTCTAGTAGACACAGAGCAAGCCACTAGTGAAGGTGATAAGCATGATAAGAACAAGGGTAGGAGAATGAAGAAAATAGAGAAAGATAGGATGATGGTGAGAAGGAATAAGAAGACAAGAATAAAGAGAGTGAGCAAGGAGAGAAGGACAAGGACAAAGGAGATGAAGAGAGAAAGGAAGATGAAGACAAAGCTAAAGATAAAGCCTTCAGTGAAGAAGAAAAGGCCGAGGAAGAAGAGGACACCAATACTGAAAAGAATGAAGAAGATAAATAATTGAGGAGTTACTTGATCCTTCCAGTGAGTCTTCCTCTGATAATTCTTTGAAAGATCTTTGTCTAAGAAATTAAGGTTCCAACCAGTAGTTTCATCTCATTTTTTGTAGTTGCCCATGTAGCAAGGTAGTGTAGATTTATATAAAATATCTCTTATTCATAATTTGGAACTAGGTAATGTGTTTCATGCATCAACAAGGAAAGAAATTATTGAAACACACCAAAGGAGTGGTGAGTTAATGGATGAAGCCATAAAGGCCTTGTAGGAGGTAACACTTGGAACTAATGTTCATACATATTTGTCTACAATGGAAAAATTTAAGTTATTGATAGATTCCTTCAAGGAATATGCCTTTGGTTAAAAGGACAAGTTGAAATAGAGGTTGAGATGAGGCTTATAGAAAATATGTCAGATATTATAGTTAAGTGTGCATCTACACACAACAAAGTTGAAGAATTCTTGAAGGAAGTATAAGCATGTGAAGAAGAGGGAAAAACCTTATTTGTATATTGCATGAAATGGTCAAATGCCACACAAAGCATAAAAGATGAAATGGATTGAATTGAGTCCTAGATAAGTAATGCATCAAGCACCTATGATCTGACACTAGACAAAAATGATCAGACCTGGTCTGCCATAATAGACTTGCATGATAGATTTTGCACCTTGCATAACTAGAAGGAAGAGATTATCAAGTAGCTTGGGAAGTTAAGGGACTTGGTAAAAACAAAGCATGTACCCATCTTAAGTGCCCTTGTCAGTATTATTAAAATTTCAAAGTTAAAGCCTACTCCCAATACTTTGGAAGGATAGGAAACATTAATGGAGCTTGAGTCTCAATACAAAATGCTTGCAACAGTGAAGAAAAGCTAGGAAGAAGGTAATTTCTTTTGGCAATCCATCCTACAAAATCTTCAGGGGTCAACATCTTCAGGTTGACCATTTCTATTTCTATGCATTTTTCAAATTTTTAAGCTTACAGATTCTTTTGTAAAGATGCAGATGTATTGGGAGTTTTTTGTTAACTTCATAAGGGGGAGCTAGTACATTCATTTTAGTTATTTCAATTATTTCAGTTTGTACAATGTTTGAGGGGGAGCATACAAAGTGTTAATACTAGCACACCCTTCACCATTCATTTCAAATGGGGAGAGATACTTAGAGAGGTACTTGGAGAGAAGTTTTGTAGCACATATTACCATCAATGACAAAGGGGGAGATTTTTGAAAGAATGAAGAAGGATGTCATTAATGAGTTGTCATTGATGTCAATATTACATGATGAATGCCAACATTATATGAAGGATGATTGTAGAAGAGACATTTTGCAATAGGGTTTGATCCTTAAACATAAACAATTAAATATTTTTGGTGTGTCTACACCAGTAGATTTAGTACATAGAGCTCTTTGGTATTTTGGTTTGCATTCATTTGGCCTTAGAGATTTACTTTTGTGATTCTAATATGTTGTTTATGGTTGCTACTAGTATCTCCATTCAAAATTTTACTTGATTTGGATAGATGGTTTGTAAGATGCAAGTAACAGAAGATCGGCATATAAGGTTTGTACATTTTTCTATGTATTGGCTATGACTTATGTGGTCTACAATCCTCCATGGATTTGAGTTAAACCTTGTGTTTCTAGGAACATGGCAACAGGTGTCAAAACATTATGTTTTCCAGTTGGCACGATATTTTGAGGTCCACATTTCCTATGGTGATGAATAGTTGGAGTATTTTATTTTTAGGTCCTATGCCTAGCTGACCTAATGTATGTAAAGGGTTGCAAAGATTAAATATGTGATGTGAATATAAGAGGGAGCTATTATAGGTCCGTGTAGACCTATATTAGGTTTTGTACATGTTTTTTTGGGTGTGAAGGCATTTTGATTTGTATTAGGTTTCGACAAGGCACGTTTTGTATTTTTTAGGGCTACATCTAATTAGGTCAACCTAATTGACGTTTGTGATAAAGTTTGATATATATATACAAGGGTTTTTTGAGATTTTGGAGATATAATTTTAATGTGTACATGATTTGAATACAAGAAGAGATGCAAAAATAAGTAGAGTTGAGCGAATGAGTTGTGAGAGTTGAGAAGAAGTGTGTGAATGTACAACAAAGCAAAGTTTCATGATCCGAGTTGAATGAAGAGTATTAAGATAGTTTTTTTAGCTTCAAAGGAATTGAATCTAGTATATGGTAGATGCACTTTGTATCAATTCAAATCTTGCCTATAAAGCCACTTCTTTCTATCTTTCTTTCCTTAGTGAGCAGTGAGTTTACCGAATAGTGAGTCCACCTGGCAGTGAGCCTTTCTATAATATCTTATAACTGGTTATAATATGTTGTGAGCTAATCTCATTGTACTTTCTCCCATTTTTGATTTTCCATGTAAAAATTTGTTGTTTGTGTGTTATGTGATGTTGTGGATGTTTTCATGCTTCCATTCCTTATAAAAATTAAATATGCTTTGGTAATTGGATGGTTAATGATTGAATGGTTTAATAGAATACTAATTACCCCCCTCTTAGTATTATAAGTGTTTAACAAAGAAGCCTTCTCCAAGACTTATAATTCCTCAAGAAACCCAACAAAAACTCTATAACCAACCTTTTTTTCCTAGCAGTATTTTCTTTTACAAAGGTGGAACCATTACTTATCAAGATACCCGGTTTAGTGAACAAGAAGAGAAGGTTTTTAGAGAAGAAAAAGAAGAGTCTTTTGTTGTTGATACACTTGCACATGTGGTGGAAAAGAAAAATCAGACTCGCAACAAGATGTTGAAGAGCATGGTCAGATGGGATAGCAAGGTACAGACACAAGAAAGAGGCGATGGAAAGGAAGATTTGACATTCTTGTTTGATGAGCATGAAAATGTGTTGGTCTATGAGAAGGACAATGATAATGGCCTTATTTTGTAAAATAGAGAGGTTGCCACACACAAGGGTTCTAGTCAAAATGAATGTCATATCAAATCAAATATTTTACTTCAAGAAGATGACCTTGATGTTTTCATGATTCCTTAAGAGAGCAGCTATGAAGTCAAAATCAATCCTCTTATACAAAAAAGTAAGGAAGAGGTTGAAGAAGACTTGTTTTGGGATGATTTAGAGGCATTTTGTTCAAACTTAGATATCAAGCCATCATATTTTGAAGAGAAAAATCCTTAGTAGGAGCATAGTGTAGAAATCTCCATGTTTCTACCAAAATAGTCACAAGAAGTAGTCTTCACAAGTCCACAAAATGATGAGACAACAAATCATAAGTAATAAACTAGTAAGGAGAGCTCAAATTTTATCCTATCATGAGGATTTCCCATTAGACACCTAGCTAGGATGGAGGCCAACAAAGCACCACAAGTCATGCTTCCACCCGAGAATGAAGTTACGGCTGAAGAGCATTAGACCCTATTGACTTATCCATTTCAAATTAGCAACTTATGTATGGTCAAATTTGAAGGGTAATTGAGTTTTTTTTATATTCTTCAAGAAGCATCGACATTGTAACTATTCATTGAGTGTTCATCTATGTTTCATCTCCTTCTGGCTATCCATAAACATGAGAACTATTCTAAAATAATGAGAAAAGAAAGCTAATTCAAGGAACTAGTCAATGGTTTTGCTTGAGTTCAAGTCTTGTTGTTGGTTAGAGTAGGTTAGGATAGGTTTTCCTTTAGGTTAATAAGTGCTAATACATAGTGTTTTAGATATTGTTTTTTCCAAGTACTAAGGCACAATTTAGTTAGTTTCTAGTTTAGACGTTATTAGTTGTTTGTCAAGAATGGTTCTCAATTTTCTTTAGGCCTCATAAACTCCTATGCCCAATGGATATGCAAGGCTACTAATCATATGCTTAGTAGGCAAGCATTTCATAGAGGATGTAAAAAATTTTAACCTATTTTGATGAATGGTATAAATAGTTACACCAAGTAGCTACTTAAATTTTTTGGAGTCTTAAGACATTTTTAAAGGGAAAAGGCTTAAATAAAGTGTATTTTTTCTAAAAAGATCTTAGATCACTAAAAACCTTAATAGTGTCAAAAATACCTTGACCTTGTCATTTCCACATGCAAAACTCTTGGAGTGAGTTTTCTAATGTAAAAGGTTTTATTTTTTCCAATTGAATAGGTCAAATTTTTTGTAAGGTTTTAAGCATTTTTTTAGTCCTTAATAGCTTTTGCATGATACAATTGTGGTCTAGGAATTTATGAGAGCATCAAGGATTATTTCAAGCTTGTGGAAATAGTCATAAGAGTGTTAAGATTCATTATTATCCCTCAATATAGAACTATGCACATGGAAGATTAGAGAATAACAGGTACATTTATAGAGGTTTGTATAATTTAAAAGAAGAGAGGTCATTGCATTCCCTCCTTTATGAGTTATATTCAAAATATAGTGATATCCATAAATACCAATCCACGGTCATTAGTTGGCAATAGACTATTATTTTATAAAGATAATCTTTTGTATCAAAGGTATCAAATTCAAGAAAATAAGGAAAATCCATATGTCTATATATGAAAACCTATGAATAATAGTCATAAGAACTACAAAAGTAGATATGACAACAACAAAAGAAAAATGATGACTACTAGAAATGGTTCAAGTTGGATATCTTGCTTCTCGTGGTACAACATACTTGCTAGTAAGAAAAAGATCAATGATGTATTTTTTATATGAAACAACACAATCATGAAGGTCAGGTTGCTCGTATTGTTCTAGATGATAATCCTTCAACACCATTGTCTATTTCTAATTACGAGAAACATAATAATGGAAATATTGGAAATATATATTGTAAGAGTGTAAGCACTTCAAAGCTTAGGGCTGATGTGGCAAATGGCAAGGAAAGTCAAAATACAGTATCGACTTCTTTTGGTCTTTCTAGTTTATATGTAGGAAAATCATTTGGTAGTAGTAATATTTCTCAATATGATAGTGGTGTCAAGGCAAAGCCTGTGCCTATAAGTAATAGTGTTGGAGTTACAATAAGGGGTGTGATTAGAGATTCAGGAAGAACTGTGGTGAATGCACCTGACTCTAGCTTTTTAGCATCTATTGGCATAACACTTTCTAGGACTTCACTTGCAGGGTCTACTAGAGTCCCTCAAGAAAGTGTAGTTTTAACTCCATTTAAGACAGATGCATCAACATTAGGTTCGTATGGACCAGTGTCTGGAACAAAGCACAAATTTTCAAAAATTCCTCAATCTGGTTATAGAGATAGAGCAACAAAGAGACATAGTCTTTATGGGTCATCAGTAGCAACATATAGTCTATAAGATCTCGAGTTTGTAGAAAAAGGTCTAGGAAGCAAAGGAGGAGGTTCTGACATGTCATTTCCCCAAGTGTTGGTGTGATAAAGTCTATTGGCTTAGGCCTACTAGGAGGTGAAATTCAAAGTTATGAGATTATTACTATTGATAAAGCAAGTAATGGAAGAAAATACAAAAAATTTCCTTTTGTAGTTTTCTTTAAGAAAAATGGACTTGAGAGAACCTCATTTGATTTATGTGGGCTAATAGAAGCCAAATTTTAAAAATTAAGATGTTGAACTATGAAATTGTAACTTAGAACTATTGGCACTCCATTTGATAGAAATGAAGAGTGAGCTAGCTTGTTAAATGCACATAATTGACATATTATTGTCCTCATTTGTCATTCAAAAATATCCCATTATAGAGATCACACTAACCAACCCTTCAACAGGGAGAAGAGTATCAACTAATGAGAAGCAAATGGTTGAAAGGCATAGTTATATGCACAAATTAGGTCACAAGGAGTTATCAAATATGTTTTTCTAAGCTTGGAAAGTGTAAGAGAGGGAGATCAATCACGTCAAGGCCCCAGGTCACAGAGAGTCGAGAACAAAGGGCTACCCTAACTTACCTCACTCTAAAAGATGTCTTTGGATAAGGATTGAGAATGAATAGCACTATGATTTTCTTCTATCACTCTACAGACCCTAGTTTTAGGTTTGGGCTAGTCCAGCCTATTTTCGGAGTCAATACTACACCTCATACAACTCTCTGTCCAAGGATGGTAGAACAGTTCTAGGACGATAGTGCGGCATGCTGGTGTCTCTCTAGTGCACTAGCGCCCGTATGGCTAGAAAATAGAGAGTACAATAAGGACTAACTAAAAACGTACTAATCACCCTAGCTACTTGATTTGGATCGAAAAAACAAAATAAGAAAGTACAAAAAATACATGTGAATATGTTAAAATAGATAAAAGAGAGCTAGGGTGATAAAAACAATCTCACACAATCACCAATTCGCTAGCTAGCTCCAAACACACGTTCACCTACACACAAGAAAGAGGGAAAATTGTTGGGGTTGTATAGGGGCTTTCCTTAGTAAGACCCCCATTTTGGTGTTCCACCTCCACGGATAGCTAAAAAGGAACAAAGTAGAAATATATGATAAAGGAAAGAACAAAAATCAAAGAACACTAAAAACAATATTGTGCTACTTCTATCAAATCACAAAGGAGAGGAGTGAGACGTTACCACCTCCACCCAAAAGCTCACTAGCCAATGGAGGAGATATGGACTTGGCAAAGTCACCACAGCTGTAACTGTGATGAAGGGAGTTCCCGTAAGACTCCAAGCTCACACTTTTGTAGCTTGCCTCAAACTTGCAATGTGGAGTTGATGAATCTTCAAATGCTACTGTAATTTTCATAATGGAAGTATTGGGGTGCTATAAAACAAGCTTGAGAATGTGTAGAGTGAAGTGAATGAATGTATATAGATGAAATGAAGTGAGAATGGATGAATTTGAAAAAAGAATGAAGAAGAATCTTCCATTTCTAGGTCAGTTGGTTGAAGAGGGACGTTACAATTTGACCACAATCAGGTGTGTAACGCCTCTTCCAATTTTAGATGTAGGAATCCATCAAGGACGGTAGCGCATTGCATAGACGTCCACACGCCACGCATTCATCCTTGACAAATATTCTCTCACTGACACAAAGGAAAGATTCCAAGGGAAGGAAAGTAGTTGAGTGATGTGGAATTTCGCCTTTGGATTTGATTTCTAAGGTGAGGGTGTGTGAAAGGGGAATTTGTGCAAGGGGTACAAATTTGCTCCTATACAGAAAGATCTCAAGAATGTATTTGAAAATGAAAAGGAAAGAGGATACAACTTAATTCAAGATGAGTTTGGAAAGGGAAAAAATAATACTTTTCTTGGTTCCAGGACAAAAGCCAAATCCAAAGAGAAAGGAAAAATTGTTCAAGAGGAGATGGGTGTCTTTTCAAGTCTTGAAAGTGACTCTATTGCGTTGAACCAACCCCTTGATAGAGTTCACATTTATTCAGTTATACAATAGAGGAAGTGGGTTTGGAGCATTTTGAATTGGTTAAATCACACATCTTGGAGGATTTTGTGCTTTTCCCTTGTTGTAATTTTCTTGTGATTGTTCTCAGTATTCAAGTTCTTATTTTGTATTGTAGCAATTCAAAATCAAGACTTTGAATCCTATCAATTTAAGGAATTTTTCACACTTAGAATTCTTAAAACTAACCACCAATTTTTCTGGCATTCAGATGATATAATTTTTCCTTGATCAACATCTATGGAAGTAGAGGGCATGGAGTTTTTGTTATAGATGCAATCGATCTTCCTTACAAAAATGGGTTTGGTGATGTTGCAATATCCATAGTTGTTTTGCATTATCTTGGTTTTGAAGAATGCAGGAAAGAAGACAATAGAGGAACTTGTGAGATTAGTCCATAAGGGAGGAAAGGTTCTGATAACTCTTTGGGATGTTAAGTAGGAAGATGGATCTTTGCTTACAAAATGGACCCCTCTTACACACAAGTATATGGAGCAGTGGGTGGGAACAACTAGCAATTTTGATTCTAGTTCATCAATTGCTTCTTTGGAAAGCATGTAGGTATCAACAAATGATGATTCAAGTGGTCAGGAGTTTCCTATTGAAAATAATGAACACTTCAAAACACATTATTACTCAAAAGTAATACCCAAAAAGAGTAGAGGCATCTAATACTAAAAAAGATATTAGAGAGGGTGAAGTTTCCATTGTCCCGAAAGGAATTGAGAGAGAACAAGAATTTTTTGTATCTTGGCATTTACCTTACCATTGGGAAAAAGTTAGTGGAACATGTAGTTAGGATATTGCAAGTGGGTTTGCAAATCTGATGAGAAAATGAGAACTGTTATTGAGGCATTAAAGGTTTTGGGAATTCCAAGGTTCTCATCTTCTATGGTAGACTTATCATGGGTGTTTTTCAAAATTTGGAGTGGAAAGATGAAGTTAATTGAGAAGCTATAGAATGTAGAGAAGGATGGAAAGGTGGTGTTCTCCTTTGAGTTTTTCCTCCAAGAAAAAAGGAGGGTATTGACAATCTATTTGTGAGAATGGATATAATAGTACAACATCATCCTTCATTTTGTGATGTTACATGGGGTGTTGGAAGATCCATTGCAGATCTCACTCTTGAAATTGCTAACAAAATGTAGAGCATGAATTGGGTGGAATCAATGATGTATTTAACTTAGATAACTATGTTTATGGATAAAATTGACCATGCTTTAGAGACCATCAAAGAAAATGGCATTATGTAATGATAGTGACAAAAGACCATCAAAGAATGACAGTGCAACAAAAGTTGCAGAGGATGGTGGATTTTTTGTATCATGTATTTCATGGATTTTTACCTTATCTTGTGGATAAAACATGCATAAAGTAATAGTGAAGATTGGAAGAGGGTTGGAAAGTTGGGATGATAGTTTTGGACATCTAAGAAGGTTTGACCTAGCAAGCTTGTGTGAACATTTTGTCTTTCTTTTCTTAAAAAATGTTCCTATTATCAAGCAAGATGTTGAGTAGCTTATAAGAAAGCCTACGGGCATGTTTTCAATCAGTTCTTACTCTCTTAGCTTTGTATTGTAAGTTATTTTAAAAGTTCTTTCAAGCTAGAGTGGCTTTGTAACTCTATTCAAGTATGTACAACAATATGTAACACCTTTTGATCAATATATCTATAAGTTATTTTTTTTCTCTTTGTTGTTTATTGTGTAAATATCTCAAGATAATTGATGTAATCTTGGGGTGATATCTTTTCCCCTTGATTTTTGTCCTATTCGCATTGCCTTTATGCAAAAATTATGAATTTTCGTAGGTCATAACTTGTGTTAACTAGTTGAGGATAGAGTTTAAGTTGTGATAGCATTCATAGCTCCTTCTAAATGCTATCTTTGAAACACTAAACCTAGTTATGAAACATTTTTGCAAAGGCACAAGGTAAACCCACAAAAGTGGTTTACAATTTGAGTTAGGAAAGAAAAGTGGCAAAAAATGACCCCATACAAAAAAAATTGGTTTTTGGGGTTCGAATGAACCCTTTGGTTTGAGTAAACCAAAAAAGGGTTCGAATGAACCCTGGTTCGTGTGAACTAGTTAAATACAAGGTGCACCCCATTCCCACCAAGAAAACAAAGAAAAATACTTTTTGAGAGGGGGTTAGAATGAACCTTGGGGGTTCGCTCGAACCCCCTAATTCCCACCTTGTCATCCTTTGACATAAAAAAGTCCATAATTTTATGTTTCAAAGCTCGGGTTGAGAATGAAAATGGAGGAGACTTCACAAACCCAACTAGAATGAAGTAGTCCTCGAAACGAGCTATCCAACGACTATAATTTTAATATGTTTTGGTTTTATTATGTTTTTTTTTTAGTTTTATTAAATATAAGTTTTTCACCGAAAATCAAGTTCTTTGTTCTGCACATGGAAAAATAGCAGATTATCAAAAAAAGTTGAAAAATATAAGTGCACTAGATATTGAAGTCCTTGATCCAACAAAAAAAATTGAATTTCGATACATACAAAAAAGGTTATGTGTTATATGGACCGCCTATGTTAGAATTGTAATTGGTTTGACTTCGAAACTTGATTAAAGAAAAACTATTCAATAAAAAACTATCTAACCAAGTGGAAGCACTAGATATCGGAATTACAAATTTAAATTTGAAAGAATTAGAATTTTATCCTTCATGAAAAAAAATTATGCATTAATGGTGAGCATCACTCCTTAAAAATGTTGTTTTCTAAAAAAAACTATTTTTTGAAGGAGATGGAAAAAGAAGTGCAATTTGATTCCAAAAATATTGAAAAAAATATATTTAGAATCTATAGACAAAATGTCACAAAACTCTAGTTTGCATCAACTTCAAATTCCTCACGGTTTAGCCAATATAGGTGCCCAAAAGTGAAGATTTACTTAAAAAAAATTATTTTAGTGTCTAGTTTGGCCAAAAATTGTAAACCAGTATTGTGGGATCACCCCACATGAAATACTGAGTTGTGTATATTCTAGGTTTAAATTGTTGATTATTTTATGTGTTTAATCAACATTATAGACTTTGAAATAATTTTGGTGCATCACCTTATTAATCTTAGGTTTCATTTTTATGTTTCCTTTTCCCCTTTTTCTTAGCATAGGATAAGAAGTTAATTAGGTAAAGTCTCAAAGGGAACCAACGCTCTTTGGAGATTGATCTCCACCATCTGAGCTCACACTCAGGGAGATCATCCAATGTTTCATAAAGTAGCTAAGCTCTACACTCAACAAGGATGCATACTTTTAGTGTCAACAAGTCCTTTTCACACTAGGTTAAATTTACTTAGCTTCTATAGGAAGCTTTGCATCCTTATCTCTTTTTTTGTCTCATAGCATATGGTTATGACACTTGTCTTAATTATATGCCTTCCTAGATTTCACCTTGCCTATATAAACAAGACTTTTCTTGCATAGTGTAATATTTAATATCTCATTTTTCGTTTTATGCTTTACATTCTCATTGAATATAATACAATTTATTCTATTTCATTTATGATTTCTAGGCTTGCTTTCGCTCAATCATTTGCATTTAGATTGGCTTTTTAGCCAAATTTTATTTAGACAAACAAATCAACACGCACAAAAATCATTTTCACAACACAAAATAAATTAAAACAAATTATAAATCATAAAATCTATCATTATAAAATAATTGCATATATAATAAAAATACTAAATTAAAATTCCTAAACATATTTTTATAACAAATTTTCATAAAATCCTTCTATCTCTTTTTAGCATTTCCAAAAAAAAAAAACGAAGATTACTCACATAAAATGCTCATCTCAACTTATAATATCTAAACCCCTCAATCATTATTACCACTCATTTAACTTAAATTCAAGTCCTAAATTTTAATGTAGATAGTTTCTTTCTTTCCAAAATTAAACCACCAATACATTTTACTTTAGCTAACCCTATTTCCAACCAATAGTCACAGTGTGCCAGTTTTCAAACTTTATAAAAAAAATGAAAGTCTTTATTTTTACCTATTTTTATATCCAGTACGTGCATGCACAAAGACCAAATTATTAAATAATAATAAAAACTTAAGAAATGTACATTCAGTATCTTTTGACCCATTGCCGCAATCATTACAAAAACTCTAAGGCATCCTCGGCGAAAGGGGCCATCATATTTTAATATATGTTACGTACTCATTTCAAACTTGTTATTTATTATTTTATTATGTATAGTAAGGGGCTTGATCCAGAGTGACCCATTTGAACAATTTCCAGGTTTCTTCTAACGAAATTTCCTTTTTTTATTCTCATTCTAATCTATATTTAAACAATTAAAGTCATGTTTATAATGATGGGATACGATATTTTTTTGGATTTATCTGTGCAGAATGTTTTTGTAGAATCATATTTCATCGTCATTATCAGAGTGAAATAATGAGAGAGGATAAATATTTAAATATTTTTCTTAGGAAATTTTATTTTGATTTTCATTTCAACCGCATTCCATTCAACTCTTTTTAAACATCATTCAATTCAACAATTAAAAAATAAAATTTAATTAATAAAAATATATATATTATAAATTTACTATTAACTATTTGACCTAATGATGTTAAAACAAAATGAATCCAGCCCACTGATTTCAATGTACTACAAAATTGATGAAGTTTCTGCGAAGACTTGCAAGAATTGCTTTACAATTTCTCACTCTTCAATTATTTAACACTTGCAGCCCCCAATCCTCATACTCCAAAGTATTGAGGCTCCTGGTTTGCAAATCCCAAATCAAAATGAAGGTAAGTTGGGATTGCTGAACTTTATGAGAGCCTAAATGTATTAATGATTTGTGTTTCTTTATTGTTGTGAAACCAATTGATATGCCAATGTTGAAATTTGCAGAAAATTGTGATAAAATTGTCGATCGAGGACGAGAAAAGCAAGAAAAGGGCCCTCAAGACGGTTGCAGGTTTGCAAGGTATCAAATCTCTTCCTAATTTTTTTCAAACCCTGAGCCTTAAATTTATTCTGGTACCTCAACTGGATGAGATTGTTTGTGTTACAGGGGTGGAATCTGTGGCTGTGGACATGAAGGAGAAGAAAATGACTGTAATTGGTGAAGCCGACCCTGTGAATGTTACATCAAAGCTCAGGAAATTTGGATACGCGGAGGTACTGAGCGTGGGGCCTGCCAAGGAAGAGAAAAAAGAGCCTCCCCCCAAAAAGGAGCCAAAGAAAGAGGAGAAAAAACCAGAACCTGCAGTAGTGTATGTGTACAGGCCGTATGAATACCCTGTTTTCAGTGATGAGAATCCCAATGCCTGCACCATTTGCTGAAAATTGGTCTTTATCTGATAGAGATCTTGTTTAGAGCTTTACATGCCTCCTTTAGGATTGCTACGGACTTTTGGGAAAAGCGTCCTGTGCAGTTCATACCTAACTTTTTAGCTTCTGTGCTTGATTCCATCCGAATAAGTTGTTCTGTAAATAACAATAATTATTATTATAATCAGTTTAATATTATATTCGAGTCTCACGATCGAAAATCCTTAACCAAAGCAGCAAAAAGAATCTCCTTTCTCATGCCTTTTTTGTCGTCTTTTGAGTACATTTTACTATATATGATACTTTAATTGATTGATTTTTTAGCAGTAGGCAGAAAACATTGGAATGTTTATATTTAAATAGAATTAAAAAATCATCTGCTGTTTCAAAGAAATTACAAAAGTAAAGCCTTGTTTCACGGCGTAGAGAACAAGAATAAAAACTTGAACACAATCAAAAATCCAGAAATCTCAAAATCTTAAATATGATGGATTGTGGAAATCTCATAGCATTAATCGATGCCCTTCATGGGAGGGAATTATGTTTCAAATCCAAGCAACTAGAGATGCTAAGGATAAAGCTTACAAAGAAAGTTGCAGACCTAACTTTCCTTAAAAGATGCAGGGATTCTAAGTTAATTCCGTCCTTCGTCAAGATCAACCATCACCTTCGGAATGGCTACACCAACCACATCTTCAACCGAGCTGGTATCTCTCTCCTCAGATCCGTAATAAAGGTCACAAGGAGGTTGATTGATAACTTGAATGCCAGACTTCTGCCTCTCCATCTGGAACTCGCGGCCTCACTTCGACCTGACCTTTGGATCCGCCTTGACACCATCTCCCATGCTAGAGCCATAGGGCGACGTGATGCATGTGTGACTAGGCACAAGAAAAAGTTCATCTCTCTGCAGCGGCGTCTCAGGAGATTTTCTCCTCTAACAGCCAGGAACTCCTTTACCCGGCCTTCCTCGAGTGACCTAGCATCTCCTTCCCACTCCTCTGCTTTGGTGCCATCGTCTGAGGACTCTTCTCATGTTTCCTCAAACATCCTTCAACCCATGAAAAATCATGTGTATCAGGCTCCAGCATCGCTTTCTGAACTAGCGACCAGTGATATCTCAGCCGCTCAGCCTGTTCAGCAACTCGCCAACATCTCTCTGACCCCTGAACGCGCATTATCATACCGGTCTTCAGAGAGCCCTGGTTGCTCCTCTTGCCAATTTCTTCCACCCGGTCGTTCTCTTCAGTCTTTGACGGTGTCTTTGGGGCGTATTCAGCAGAGCTTCACCAGAGATCCCTCGGTGCAGTCGCAGACCAGCGGACATTCGCAGCTCACGTACCAGCAACGGCAACGGTCACAATCTTCCACCTTGGCAGGTACGCTGACCAACGGACATCGGCAGCCCACGTACCAGCAATGGTCACAATCCTCCACCTTGACAGGTACGCTGGCCAACAATTCGCCCTCTCCTCAGTCTTTTTCTGAACCTTGCATTTATGATTCTTCTCATCTGTCTTCTTTCAATCACTGCTTTAATATCTCTGACTCCGTCTCTTGCAAGCCAAGCTCGCCTCGAGCCGCCTCCCGAATTGTTCTTGACCCAACGTCGGAGAAATCTAGCTATGATGGTCCTCTCTCTCGTCCCTACGTGGCTGCCTCGAGCCTTGCTTTACCTTCCTCCCCTTATCATCGTACCTCTCTCTCCCGCCTTTCTTTACCCAGGTTAGTCTGTTCACCCCCGCATTCTATCTCCAAACCCGACCAGCCAAAAGTCTCCTCCAACCCTGTCAGCGTTTCTCAGCACGATGTCACCTCCAACCTTCTCACGGTGAGTGATTGGGAGAACAAGTTAGTTGTCAATTTATCCGATGCCACACTTGACTCCCAAGCCTTTAACTTCTTAAAACGGGGCCTGGGTTTTGCTTTGACCCCTCGCACCATTCCTCATATTGACTTCATCATTGAAATTGAGAATGTAGTGCGCAATCTCCCTACTGAGGTGGCTGAGGAAATTAGGCAGGATTGTGCCGTAGCACTTAGACATGCCAAACCGCCTAGATCCAACATCTCAAAATCAGAAGCTCTCGCTTTTAACAAACTGTTGAATAACAACGATCTTATCATCTCAAGAGCAGACAAAGGCAATGCCACGGTCATTTTGAATAAAAAAGACTATGTGTCCAAAATGCTGAACCTTCTCTCTGACTCCAATAGTTACAAAGTGGTTTCTCGCAACCCTTGTACCAAAATCTTGAAAAAAGTCAAGACAGCTGTTGCTTGCTCCTCCTTTGATGATGATACCAAGAATCGCCTTATCCCTTGCAAAGAAGTAACCCCTCGTATTTATGGGGTTCCCAAAATTCACAAAAATGGCATTCCCTTGAGACCTATAGTTGACACCATAGGCTCTCCTACATACAAATTGGCCTCTTTTCTTGCCAAATTAATCTCCCCTCTTGTAGGTAAATCTGATTCTTTCATTAAAGACTCCTCCCATTTTGTCCAATTTATCCAAGATGTTAAAGTGGAAAATAATGACATCCTGGTCAGTTTTGACGTAGTCTCCCTCTTCACGAAGGTGCCTATCCCCGACGCCATTGAAATTGTCAAACGCAAAGTAAATGCGGAGATTGCTTCCTTGGTTGAGTTATTCCTAAGATCTACGTTTTTTTCTTTCCAAGATGTCATCTATGAACAAGTTGATGGGGTAGCTATGGGCTCTCCTCTCTCTCCTATCATTGCCAACCTTTATATGGAGCATTTTGAACAGGTTGCCCTCATGTCCTTCCCCCTCAAGCCAAGATGGTGGAAGAGGTATGTGGATGACACTAATGTGTGTTGGCCCCATGGCATTGACAAATTAGAGGAATTTCATACTCACCTCAACAGCATAGCGCCTTGCATTACCTTTACCAAGGAGCTTGAATTTGATAACAAATTACCTTTTCTTGATGTTTTACTCCTTAAAAAGTCTGACGGATCCCTTGGTCGTCAAGTCTATCAGAAAGCAACCCCCACAGACTTATACCTCCATTCCTCATCCCATCATCACCCCAGCCAAAAATTTGGGATCTTAAAAACCCTGGCCTTGAGAGCTTACCGAATTTGTGATGGTGACCACTTAGATCAGGAGTTAGACCACCTTCGTTGTGTCTTCAGATTAAATGGGTATACCAACAAACAAATTTCGAGAGCTCTTAGACACTCCAATCTGAGCCTCCTTCACAAATCCAAGTCTAATTCCTCGCAACCGATATCTCCCCCCTTTGCTTCTTTACCTTTTGTTGAAGGCATTTCTCACAAAATCTCCAAAATCCTCCTCAAGAAAGGCCTGCGGTGTGCTTTCAAACCTTGTGTCACCTTAAAAAATCGTATCCCCCCGCTTAAGGACCCGAGAGACAACTTGCATAACTCAGGTGTCTACAAAGTTGTCTGTTCTTGTGGTATTCCTTATATTGGTGAAACAGGTCGCTCATTCAACACCAGAATTAAAGAACATGGTGCTGACATTAAACACGAACGTGTCGTCAAATCCGCACTTGCCGAGCACTCCTCTTCTACTAAGCATCACATTTGCTTAGAAAGTACTCAAATCTTGTTCAAAGAGGAAAACCCCTTTAAGAGGAATCTGAAGGAAGCCATAGGAATCATCAACCACCCAACCAACCTCAATCGTGATGAAGGTTGGAATCTAAGCCTCTCTTGGCGCCCTCTTCTTTTGAACTTGCGTAACCAACATTGACCCCCGTTCCCTTTCTCTTCCTTTGCCTCTTTCCTTCCTTCGCACTGTTTTTTCCCCCGTTCATTTTTTCCCCTTATCCCTCATCTTCCCGAGACCTGCTTTCCTCTCCCCTGCCCCCTCCCCTCTCCTCTCTTTTATGTTGCTCTCTTTCTTTTATTTGATAGCTCTTTATTCCTTTTGTTTCATTACTTATCAATTTATTAATCCCTTTTGTCCTTTTCATTTTAATTTTCCTCTAGTATCTCTCTTATTTCGTTTCTACTTTATTTCAAATTTAATATTCCTTCTCTTTTTTCGTTAGTGTTTAAAATAGATATCATTTTCAATATTGCATATAACTTCAATAGTTTCCAATATATCATTCTTTAAATTAACTTATTATTCTTTATTACATTAATAAGCTTTCAAATATTATTATATTATTCTTTCAAATGCAATTTACCTTCCTTCATGGTTTTTTCTTATCAATCTTTAAGTTAATTTTAAATTTTAGTTATCTTTAATTTCATTTCAAATTTATTTTTCTTTCTGATTTTATGTTAGTGTTTAAATAGATATATTTTTCAATATCAAATATAACTCGGATAATTTCCAATATATTATTCTTCCATTTATTTTATTATTTCTTCCATTTAACTCTTTTATGGTGCTTTCTTTCTTCTTTTATTTGATAGCTCTTTATTCCTTTTGTTTCATTACTTATCATTTTTATTATTCCTTTTGTCCTTTTCTTTTTAATTTTCCTCTCGTATTTCTCTTATTTCGTTTATACTTTATTTCAATTTCTATATTCCTTCTTATTTTTCATTGGGGTTTAAATAAATATTATTTTCAATATTGCATATAACTTTAATAGTTTCCATTTCATTATTCTTTAAAATACATTTTTCTCTCTTACATTATTTTCTTTCTAATTTATTATTCTTTATTACATTAATAAGCTTTCAAATATTATTATATTATTCTTTCAAAGGCAATATACCTTCCTTCGTGAATTTTCTTATCAATCTTTAAGTTAATTTTAATTTTCAGCTATCTTTAATTTCATTTCAAATTTATTATTCCTTCTAATTTTATGTTATTGTTTAAATAGATATATTTTTCAATATTAAATATAACTCCGATAATTTCCAATATATTATTCTTCCATTTATTTTATTCTTTCTTTCATTTACCTCTTTTATGTTGCTTTCTTTCTTCTTTTATTTGATAGCTCTTTATTCCTTTTGTTTCATTACTTATCATTTTTATTAATTCCTTTTGTCCTTTTCTTTTTTAATTTTCCTCTCGTATTTCTCTTATTTCGTTTCTACTTTATTTCAATTTCTTTATTCCTTCTTATTTTTCGTTAGGGTTTAAATAAATATTATTTTCAATATTACATATAACTTTAATAGTTTCCATTTTTATTCTTTAAAATACAATTTTCTCTCTTACATTATTTTCTTTCTATTATATTATTCTTTATTGCATTAATATGCTTTCAAATATTAATATATTATTATTTCAAATTCAATATTCCTTTATGTATTTTCTTATCTTTCTTTAATCTCATTTTAATTTGTAGCAATCTTTAATTTCATTTTAAATTGTAGCAATCTCTAATTTCATTTCAAATTTATTATTCCTTCTGATTTTATGTTAGTGTTTAAATAGATTGATTTTCAATATTAATATAACTCCTTTAATTTCCAATATATTATTCTTTCATATATTTTATTCTTTCTTACTTTAATTTTCTTTCAAATATATTTTTATTACATTATATGCTTTCAACTGTTAATATATTATTCTCTCACGTATAATTTTCTTTCAAATGTATTTTTCTTTCAAATATACCTTCTGACATAATTATAACATTATTTTTTCTCTCTTAAATGGATATTATTTTTAATATAATATTATAGTCTTTCTTAATTTTCGTTAGTGTTTAAATGAATATCATTTTCAATATTAAATATAACATTAATAGTTTCAAATTAATTTTCTTTCCTCTTTTTATGTTAATTTTTTGTCTGACATTATTTTCAATATCAAATATGACATTAATAGTCCCTCTTAAATAGATATTTTTTCCAATATTAATTTTAATTTCCTTCTTACTTTATGTTGTTGTTTTCCTTAAATATTATTTTCAATATTAAATATAATATTAATAGTTTCAAATTTATTTTTCTTTCTGATTTGACGTTATTGTTTTAATAGATAATATATTCTTTTTCTCTCATTTTTTAATTCTTTCAATTTCTGTTCTTACCTTATCCCTCTTGTCTCGTTCTTTGTGCCCTTCTCTCTCCTCATCTTCTCACCTCTCTTCCTTTTAAGCAAATTAGGTCTGCATCTTACCTTTTATCTCCTTAGCTCTTTATCATCCTGATGATGGATCACTGAGTGTGATCCGAAACGTTGATGAAAAAAACTTGAACACAATCAAAAATCCAGAAATCTCAAAATCTTAAATATGATGGATTGTGGAAATCTCATAGCATTAAAAGAATAAATTTGTTGCAACATTGTCAGAAATAATTAATTTTATTAATTTTGACGTTCAATCTTGCCTGTCGAGCAACCTTTTGTGATGGTTTTTTCCTTTTTCAAATATTAAGAAATACTATTTTTTAAATATTATATAATTCTATTTATATTTTGAGTATTTATATAAAATCTTCTAATCATTTAAAAAAAAAAAAAATTATATTTTTTCAAAACACTAAGATAAAGACATACGGCGATCAAATTTAAGCCTTTCTTTGGATGAAAGGATCATTTGTGAAAGAAAATTTTAAAAAACCAAAAAGTGAAATGTAATAGTTGTCAATGTGATTGCTACCCCATTAGTTGTAAGCAATCATGGAGGGCGTTTTACTCTGCCCCTCCAAATTCATAACAATCGTAGGCTTCCCTGCTTCCATGACCGCGACTGCCAAATTCGTGATCTGGAGGTCGATTCCCACCACCGCCTTATTAACAACCCTAACAGACCCCATGGTCTGCCGCTGCTGGTGCTTGCTTTACGGGGAAATAAAACCCCCATTGAAAGCACTCTTTTGCAGGCTCAAAAAAGCGTTGTTCTGCACGCTCTGGAATTTTTCCTTTATCGTGAAGACCACGACAGCTGCTCTGAGTACTGGAGCTCTGAACATGTGAACCTACGTCGCAGCTGCCATTGATTAGGTTTTCAGAAAAAAAGGTAACCCTCGGAGGTCACAACTGTAGAGAAATTAATGAAATGAAAGCATTCAGTAGCCAAATGAATTGATATTGTTAAAACAAAGGAATGAAATGAATGTATGGAAGGATTGAAGTGAGAAAAGATACGAAGGGGTTTCTAAGGTGTTGGCTGTGGGGATTCTGCCATGTTCTCTTCAGATGTTGGTAGATTTAGAGGTGTATTGCGACTAAATTATGGTTTCAGCATGTATTTATGGAGTTAAAAACAATTGTTTCAAAATGTTTTGGGAGAAAAGTGTTCAAATAAAATTGTTAATGATTTTGGTCTATTAGTCAAGTTGAATGGATTGAATGAGTACAGTAAGGATCAAGTAATGTTGGGTGCAAGGTTCAAACAGCGTAAGGGATGAGATCGAAATCGTGCCTTATGTGACTTTGATGGAATGGAGACCCCTCCAACAACAACAAAAAAAAGAACAGTGGAAAGATTTAAGTTTGTTGGTTGTTTAGGTATTTAACAATTTTTGTTGTAAAATACAAATTAAATTTTCAAGAAAAAATTAATGTGGAACAATCTTATGTAACTTTTTTGCAATTCCAATTTCAAATGATTCCTTAATTTTTATAATGGTTTATTTGATAAGTTCATTACCTAAACCTAAGTTTTAAGGTCTATATCATCAAACATGATGTTGCATCAATATGTTTTTTGTTGAGGTGCTATAAAATATGTAAAAAGTTAGTCTTATACTTGTGCATTAAGTATTTTTTATGCTCATGTGACCTCAAATTTTTTATTGCTTTTTTATACTAATAAATTTATTTCATTTTAATTGTTAGTAACAATGGTCAACACTAAGAACTTTGAAGTCATAACTACTAATGCTATATTATTAAATAACATGATTTTTAAATATAAAAGGTTACTCACAATTATTGGACTACTCAACCATTAGATTTTTTTTCTAATTATAATTCATACAATAGAAAATAATTTTTATGTTATGCATTCAAATTCCTTTGTGATCTCATCAATTTTAATTTCTTTAAAAAATGCATTTTAAATTATGGTTTTGGCTTATGTTATAATATATATGCTTTATTGGAAAGGCTCTTACTTTAATGTGTTACAAATATATGACTAGAATTTAATAACCTTTCAAGATGTTTAAAAAAAATATAATATAGTAAATAAAAATAATATGTTTTAAATGTAAATGTATTATTTTAAATTAATTAAGATAAGTGATAGTTTATATAGAGAGTAAATGTTTTTTTAAGATTAATTAATTAAGATAAATAATAAACATATAAATTAATTTAGATGATGGAATTGGGGCTAATGAATTTTAGGAAAATGAAACATTAAATGTTAAGTTGTGAAATTAAATATAAATGACATTTGTAGTTAGTTTTTGATAATAAAAAAAAAATGCATCAATTGGTAATATATGTCCAAATTTTTTTTTTTTAGAATAGAAAGGTATATCTCCATTTTCCTTCTATCTTGGATCTAAAATAGTTTATGCATTCTATGAGAGGTCAAATTTGTGAGTTTGGGCTAAAAATATAATATCTACCCATGAAAATGATACAATTGATTTTATGCTTCTACTTCATGTTTTGTCTAATTCATTGTTTTTTATCTACAATCTAGATAAGCAATGTTGATGAATACCTTTAGAGACCTAAATGTAAATAGTTAATATGCTGTTTGTTATTTTGAAGGTCAAAATAGGTTAAATGACCTCCAAAATAACAAACAATGTCTGGGTTGTTTAAGATCTACCCCTTTAGAGGGATACCACATCACTAATGAACAAGTTTTCATTGGTCAACCCCCAAAATGATTCACTAATGGTCATGTATATAATTAAAAACAAGTCTAGCCATACAAATGCTTTAGAATGATTATGAAGATCTAAGTTCTTTTTAGTGCTCTAATGCAAGTGTTCTTAGCATATTTTTATGGATGATATGATCAAATAAGCTCAAATGTTTTTCCCCCTCAATTATGTAGAGTTGGGTGTAACTTGCAAGTCTATATTGAAGGAAAAGTATTATGTATTCCAAAGTAGGGCAACAAAGACTTTGCATTAGTTGAATTGGATGTATTCATATGGGTTTGATATGTAAGATAAAGAATGACATATATTTGTAAGTTGATCATCTAGACATGTGATACATCTTTTAGCACAGTTTTATTTTTAATTTAATTGTATTACATATCTCTTAAATTCTTACATCTATAAAATTATTATAAACTAATAACAATATTTAGAAGTATTATTAAATGGTTGATAGGTACACATATAAATAATCCAATCAAACAAATACTACACATTCATTTTAAAAAAAAAAATTATTTAATGAAATATCTAACTAATAAAATTATCTAACAAACAAAACTATTTATATAATTATCAACCATTAAATAACATGTCTAAATATTATTATTTATTTAATAATATATTTTGTAAAAACACTAATTTAAAAAATTTCTTAATTTTGAACAATACCTCTTTCAAAAATGGTAGGGTCGCCACTCCCGGCCCTCGACGACTTGACTCCCCTCGACGACCTGAGTCAAGTCGCTTAACGCTGGTTGTTGGTTGGGTCAAAAAATAATTATTAAACGTTAGGCCACGAACTTTTAGCAACATCCCTTTCTTTACGTTTTGCGCTCAGGAATATTTTTTAAATGATTGTGGCGTGACTTAAATTCGAAGGCTGTACGGTCATATTTAGGCTTTTTAAAAAATATACTTCAATTTTTAGGAGGATTACATCATATGAAATGGAGATTTTAAAGTAAAAGTGAAAATTTATATAAGATTATTTTACAATATATATTTAATTTATAATAATATATATTTTAATGTTTGAAAGGAAATTTTAAATGGATAAGGGAGAGGGGCTAGTTCACATTTAAAGAAAAACAAAGGTTCTACGATATTTCAATCAATTGTTACATGTTGACAAAGTTAGCCCACACGACTATTGGGCCCTCTCCCCTAGTTCAAAGTAAATCCATGCAATTGCAAAAAAAATTCTACAATATTTATACTAGGCTAAGTTGAGTTGTACAAGTTTGAGGCCACTATTATGAACATGTCTTTAATTTTTTTTTTTCAATATTTGGATTTATTTTTTAGTTTTATAATTTTAATTTTTTTAATTGTTATAGAACACTATTATTTTATGTGTTAGAGTTAAAATGAATAGACCATGCAAGTATAATATTGAAAGTTTTATGGTCAAAATAAATAGACCATAGAAACATATTATTAAAAAAATGAAAGTGTTAAAGTCTAATCTTCAGTAGAAAATAATGTTTGTATGATTACAAGCATGTAATAAAATAGGAAAAATTTAATTCATTACATCAACAATATGAGCAAGCTCCCACTATAATTCTATGAATGTAAAGTGGTAGTCAAAACATATATAGGCTTACAAAAAAGACCATCCCTTTAGATTGAATGGATGCATTATAAAAATATGAAAGTATCGATGTCTAATCTCTAGTAGAAAATAACATTTACATTTATTAAAAGTGTTCAAAAAACAAATGTCATTATTGAATAGGATAATGAATAGAATAAAAAAATGTATAATTAATTATGAAGCAAATATCTTACATTACATTGATAAGATAGGTCAAAACTATTATACTATAGAAAAATAGAAAAATTAATTTTGATATTTTCAAACAAATTTGAGAAAAAATATACATTAGAAAATCTAGTTAAGCTAGTTTAATTCTACTCTCATTGGTTCATTTATTATCAACTAATAAAACCTAAGAGATGCATTAGTAATATTACCTCTAGTAGAAACTTATAAGAGATGTGATATTTCCATTATTCATGATCATGGTTACTAGTGTTCCTAGTTATAACTACATATATATGTTTAGTATCAACATTTCAAATCACACTTGCAATTCATCATTAGGAAAAAAATTAACTTTATATAGCTTGTAGACAATGATACTTCAATTGTAATTATTATAATAATATAATAATTCAAATAAGAATACACTGTTATAATTATATTAAACTTTTGATAAACATTGACATGTTAATCTATTACATGAAGTTTAAGATTAAAGTTAAGCATTTATGCATTTATTTTGTCCATTTTTTCTATTTACTTTTCATATTTTACTTACAATTTATAATAACAATCAATGTCAACTTTTATATAAATGATTGATTAATTTAAATAAAATTTATGAAAATATAACAAGACATTTATAATATACTATAACAATAATTATATTATTAATATAATTTATATAATATAAAAAATATATAATTATATAATTAAAAAAAATGATTATAATTAATAATATATTAATCACCTATTTTTATAAGAATATAGACAATTCTATTTTAAGGTTATATACAGAAAACATGTCATTTTGGGATGACGTTAATGGTTGATAAATCTATGCCAAACATTCGCATATATCAATGATTCATCTACTCATAGCGACACAAACTTGCTTTCTGCAACTCATAAAATATTGTATTTTCTTTTCACCAGGAAACATGTAATCCGCCTGTCAGGCAAATTAGTGCAACTTTACTGAACGCTATGATAACGCTGCAAAAGGAAAACCCAAATCATAACACTGAACTCGTTAACACACCTCCGTACTGTGTTCGATTTGACAAGCACAGAAGTTGCATCCCAATGAGGACAAAGCATGTCAGAAAATAAAGCGATTTCAGAAGCAACAAGTTAAGTTTAATTTCTAAAAACTATATTACACGCTTCTCAAGAAATCTCCCCATTTTTCGACACCTTCCTTTCTGACAGCACGAACACATATTTAACTCCAATAAAACATGGCAGTTTAATATGTAAATTACCTAATTAGGAGAGCTGTAAGCCATGGGTAAGGAGATCTCTTATTGGAAAACAGGGGTTAAAATCTCCTACAATATAAACCCTAGATAAAAATTCAGCAGATGGTGCAGGCTTTAGGATTCTCATCGTTGGCGAAACTGTAATCGTAATAAGGCCTCTGAACATAATACACAACCGATGGGATCTCTGGTTTTTTCTCTTCTTTCTTCTCCTCCTTGGCAGGACCCACGCTCTGCAGGTCTGCAAAATCAAAACCGTATTTCCTCAGCCGTGCGGTGACAAAGACAGGATCTGCTTCCCCAATTACAGTTATCTTTTTTTCCTTCATGTCCACAGCCACAGAATCCACCCCTGCAATTCAAATATTCATTCATCAGATTATGTAGCAGATTAATAAACCTAAGGTTAGGGTTTGAGAGCGAAAACGCAAAGGCAGCATACCTTCCACGGCTGCAACCACCTTGAGGGCCTTCCTCTTTCTTTTCTCGTCCTCAATCGTCAATTGTAACACCATTTTCTGCAAATTTTGAACAGAGACTGTCAATAACTTCGAACTTCAACATGAATCCATGAACAGAAAAAATATATAATAGCCAACCAGACTTACCTTCATTTTGATTTCTTAAAAATGGGTTTTTGTTCACAGAAATCGGTGACCGTGCGGCCTTCTACTCTGTTGCAGAATTTTCGGGATTCCGTAAGAAGAAACCCCAAATCTTCGGAGCACGATTACTTGGGTGTTTGGGAGATGAATAAATAGACGTATAGCAAGCATTTTAGAACCTTTCGTGGAAGCCCCGTCAGTTTAACGTCACGCTGAACTAAATGACGCGGTTTGACTGGTTTGGAGAGTCCCTGTGGTCAGTGCAGGGGCCCCTCCATGGATATGTGCCAAACTCGGCTTCACATGATTAAACAATTATTAATTGTGCGTGTAATATAAAAGACGACTTTTCAGGTCAATTCAGGCTCTAAAATGGTTAAATCGCAATTACGAAGAAATTGCAGGCATTTGGATGGCTCGAGACTTCTTCCACGTTTAAGTAGATTGATATCGAAAAATTCCGAATCTTTTAAATTCAAGAATCGACGTCAGGAAAGATAGACTTTGAAAAGTAGTCATTGGCAGTTCTTGTGGGGTCCATCAAAATCAAAAGTAGCCAATGGGAGTTGTTTCATCTTATTTATTAAGGATAGCTTAATATAATAATTCATTGTTTTTAATAAAAAGTCGATAAAAAGATTAAGGTATTTATTTAGTCTACTTTAGGATCTATTAGGCTCAAAGAGTTATTCCTTGAGATATTCTCTTCAAGACAATTAAATAAAAATAATAAAATAATAAACCTTGAGATAAACCATACCCAATGCATAAGAGGAACTTAATTTGACTACCACTAAGTACCAATATGTTGGCATATCATCACTGAGACTCTACCTCTCCTTTAATAGATATATTACCCATGTATGGGACACCAAATATGCCTGCTTGTATCTCCAATGATATGTCTCAAGTCAAGATCAATCTTCATACATGTGTAGGGAACAAGAAAAAAATGTCTCTAAGATTGATACCAAGGTGGGCTCTTAAACAATTGTAGTATTGTCAAAGAAAGGAGATATGTAGTAAATTGAAAGGACTACTAACACTAAACTTATGAAATATTTATAATTTATTCAATGAGCGTGATGGTGTGATGAAAGTTAAAGTTGTAGGAAATGGTTGTCTTAATCCTATAAGGGCACTGAGTCTAGATCCCAAAACCAAGATGTACAAAGTGACTGCAATCCAAAGAAGACACTTTAAATAATATGACAACAAGGACTATGCTTCACAACCACACACATAAGGTAGGATCTACATATGGAGACTGAAAAGAAAAATGAACCACAACATAAATACTTGAAACTACTTGAGTTATCCATAAGTACATGTACATAAACTTCTTGTATTTCTTTAGAAGATGCCTTAAAAAAAGCTTTGCAAGGATTTTCACAATCTTCCAACTCACTAACTAATCAAAGACAATGCTCAAATTGGCAAGTGTGATTAGGAGAACAAATAAGATTCTCAAATTCCAATATGGTACTCATGGTGACATTCAAATAATTAGAAAATTATGCATTAGATACATTCCTTCAATAGATTACATAAATAATATAGTACATTTGGGGATAAAACCTAGATATTTATAGTCAAAACTATCCCTAAAATTTTTACAAGTTACAAGACATTATATATGCAACATTTCCATTTCTTTGCTCTACAACCTTGTCACCAAGCAATTGAATTCAAACTCAAGATTATGTACATATAGCCCTTCCGCTTATAGTCAATAGCTTCATGGATGCATATAGAGGTTTGTCAAGTCAAATCAGGCCCAAAGTTTTCAAGATGAGTAACACACACTTACAAAGTTATAGGACAACATAACCTTGAAGAAAATCACCCTTGGATCACCTAAAATATGCACTGTGGGGACAAAGGGGCCATGACCTCATTACTATAGAAGAATAATGAAATACCAATAGAGTGTAGAAGCCAAATTTTACAATAAATGGGCCACTATATCAAGAGGGATTTGTAGTGTTGTAAATTGTCACGCTTGACAATTTCACACTAGGTTTGGCACCCTCTTAAGTGCATGCACCTAATTATGCTTCTAATTTACCCGGGTAAGTGCACCAAGATGGTTCCCAAAAAGGAGGCTTAAGTGGCCACTTTTTTTTTGAAATCAGGAAATACCAGTTGACCTTGGACATGAAATTGAGGATAGTTACACTCAAAATTTTGAGATGGAACAAAAACAAGGATTGAAGTGCTTCGAGTCTACTTTCTAAACTACTAATTTATTTTGAAAATGGTTGAGATTAAGGGGTTCAAAAGAGGGACGTACACAAATTGGTGTTGTTTTTGTCAAAAAAACATAACATAGCAACTCTTGTACGACCCTAGCACGGTGAAATTTTTTGTAGTATTTTTAAAATCGCTATGGTCAGAAGTTAGCTAATAGTATGTAGTTGATGCATGATTTTTCTGATAATTTTTAGTGAATATTTGATTTTTTACTAATTTTCTAAGTGGACACCTAGACTTGGCCGTGCTCCCTGGCTAAATTTTGAAAGTAATTGATTTTTTTAAAATTTGTAGAATGGAGTCTGGGTTTCTAAAATGTAATTTATTTGAAATTTTGATAAATGATTAATTTATAATGAAAAAACACTTATCAAAACACTCAGGAGACATACAAACAAAAGAAACTATGGATGAAAACTTAACATTGTCAGAAATTAAAAAAAAAAACATTGTTGGATAGTTAAGAGAGAACCTAACATTACCTAGATGTTTGATATTGAATCACGTGCAATCCTGACGGTGAGCATGAACCCAATTATGTGAAATATTGTAGAATTTGCAAAAACATGTCTTTGGTTGTTGGGAATGACCTCCAAGCCTTTGGGTTGGTATTCCAAGGAAAATACCAAGCCCA
>VDFB02274714.1:12435171-12474747 GCA_007258455.2 Sequoia sempervirens
CTCCCTCTACCCTTCTCCCCCTCTCCCCTCTACCCTTAACCCTTAAACCTTACCCTTTATCTCTCTCCCACTGCCCCCTCTCTCCTCTACCCCCTACCCTTAAGTATATTATATATTATAATTTTAAAAAATATAATTTTCATTTATATTAATATTAAATATTATATAATACAACAAGCAAAAGAAAGAAATGTGTATTTAATAAAGGGGGTTCGACTGAACATCTTTATCATGTTTGACTGAACCCCCTTTAAATCTTTTTTTTATTATATGTAAAAAAAATTTAGTCGAACTCCCATTTGACCGAACATTTGAATTTTATTCGACTGAACAGTTGTTCAACCAAATCCCCTTATTTTCACCTCCACCCTCTCAGGCACCAAAATTGCTCAGAATTTTGCACTTTGAAGCTCAATTTGAGAATGAAAATGGAGGAGATTTCAGGAACCCAATGGGTATCAAGTTGCCCTGAAAATGAGCTATCCTACGAATATAATTTTAATATGCTTTGATTTTATTATCTATTTGTTTTTTAAGTTTTATTAAATATAGGTTTTTCACTAAAAATGAAACTCTCCGTTCTGCACATGTGGAAAAATAGAAGATTATCAAAAAAAATTGAAAAATATGAGTGCACCAACTATTGGAGTCCTTGATCCAACAAAAAAAATGAATTTTGATATACAGTAAAAGTTATGCGTTATACGGTCATGTTATGTCTGAATTGTAATTGGTTTTACTTTCAAACTTGATTAAAGAAAAAATATTTAGTAAAAAACTATCTAACCAAGTGGAAGCACTAGATATCAAAGTTACAAATCTAAATTTGAAAGAATTATAATTTTATACTTCAAGGAAAAAAAGTTATGTGTTATACGGCGTGCGTCACTTTCTAAAAATGTTGTTTTTTGAAAAAAAATAGTTTTCATGGGAGATGAAAGAGTGCAATTTGATTCCAAAAAGTTTGAAAAAAATATTTTTAGAATCTACAGAAAAAATGTGACGAGACTCTAGTTTGCATCATCTTCAAATTCCTCACAGTTTAACCGTTATAGGTGCCCAAATGTGAAGATTTAGTTAAAAATAAAATTCAATGTCCAGTTTGACCAAAAATTGTAAACCACTATTATGGGATCACCCTAATGAAGGGTAAATTTTTTTCCATAGAAAAATGACCCCTTATCATTTTCATGGCCTTTTAGGTCTTATTTCATGGTGTTGGAACTATTTTGCTCTGATTTTATGTTGTCACATGGCTTGAACATGCTTATTTAGGTACTAAAACTCAAAGAACGACATCTTGTGAAGGTTTTGTGAAGTATTGTAAAACATTTCTACACTCTTCTAGACTCAACTTATTACAATTCACCTAAAAATTATCTTTTTATTCATCAACAAGTCCTATTTTGAAGTGTTGTAAAGTCTTGTAACAAGATTTCATGCTTTTCTAGGAACATCTTCACTATTTATCCTTTTCTTATGCTTTATTTTCCCCCTTTATGCTCTCATATGCTTAATTAAGTGTATTTTTTAGTATTATCTTGACAAACAACATTAAATACAATGTATTTCTTGACACATTTTTAGGTCCTAGGTGGGACCCATTCGCGATGGGTAGCAAATGAGTCCCCCTTGGCCCCAAATTCAAAATATTTTAAATTTCCTTTTAGGATTTTATTCAAAAACACTTGATGTCGGCCTGTGATAAGGCATGAACAAGTAACTAAGGCACAAGTATGTATAAATATGTGATTTTCACCTCATTTTACATCTACAATTTTCCAACATTCATATGTCATATTCAAGCATTCTACAACATCAATTCAAGCAATATTCAAGCACTTTGAAGCAACGATTGACATTACTTCGGACTTGCATCATCAAGGGTTTGGTAAGTTGATAGCATTTATATGTTATTATTTTTTCATTCTCCTTCCTTTCATTATTTTATTAAGGGTTTGATTAGCAAAGCAGGGTTTGACCAAGGCAAACCCTTATTCACTAACCTTAAACCATTTTCCCCTATTGCATGTTTGTTTCCAAACCTAGGTATGTAGATTTGACAAGCTTTTTGGTGTTGAAGATTGGTTTACAAGTCAACTAGGTGCTTCAAGTCAACTCAAGTCTATTTCAAGCTTGGAGAAGGTTTTCTGTCTATTTCATGTAGAATTGACTTCAGCAAGCTGACAAATAGTTATTTCCAGATCTGGTGTTGCAAAGTTGTCTCCTGATTTTTCAAAAATTTGGGAGAGGATTGACTCGCCACTTGTGGTTAATGAGTCCCACCTTAGGGTTGAAAATCTGAATTTTGTTAGATTTTGGATCCCGACAGACAAAAACTTGCTTTCGACAGTTTTTCACCAGGAGGAGGATTGATTCGCCACCTTGGGTGAATGAGTCCCACTGTGAAAAATTAGTAATTTCAACTAGCATCCACAACATTCCAGATTCATCATATTTTTCCCAGGTGCACTCAGATTCACCCTATTCCTTTCTATTTTGCATAATTTCTTCATTTTCTTCATTGTTTGCATTACATAATGCATTTTCAAACATAGCTTAAATCTCACTTTTGCATCTATTTTCATTCATTTAGATCAATCAATTGCATTTAGTTAACTTTATTTAGGTTAGACAGCATCACACATAACATTATTTGAATGAACTATTAGCATTTTTGCTCCTATCTCTCTCCTTTTAGGTGAAAAACCCTAGAAGAGCAAGAATTGTCCATAGGAGCAAAAAATCAGCAATTCAAATTTTAATAGGAATAAATCAGAGATAAGTCTACAATATGCATATGATGCACTTGACTAACATACATAAACATTGAGGGAAATCTTCTTGTAAATTCTCCATATCAAATGATTTTTTGAAAAAAATTAGTGCGTTTTAAAATGCTCATGTGTATGACAAAATTAAGACTATTTAAGTTGAATGCTATTTTTAAAATTTACTTTAAAGTGAATACATGCAACTGCAAAAAATATTACAAGGCTAAGTTGAGTTTAAATTAAATCCATGCAACTACAAAAAAAATATTTTCTACAAGGCTAAGTTGAGTTGTGAGAGCTTGAGACTACTATTATGAACATGTTATTATGAACTATTTTTTATTATATTTATCTTTTTGTGAGTTTTATAAGTTTATAAATTTTAATTGTTATAAAACTTTATTTTTAATGAGTTATAATTAAAATTAATCGACCATACAACTATAATATTAAAAGTGTTATGATCAAAATGAATAGGCCACATGTGCAAATATATTATTAAAAAAAGTATCAAAGTCTAATATTTAGTAGAAAATAATGCTTGCATTGAATACAAACATGTAATAGAATAAAGAAAGGTCAATTCATTACATCAACAATATTATCAAGCTCCCACTATAATGCTATAGAGCTAAAGTAGTAGTCAAAACATATATAGACTTACAAAAAAGACCTTCCATTTAGATTGAATGGATAAATTATTAAAAAATTAAAGTGTCAATGTTCAATCTCTAGTAGAAATAATATTTACATTGATTACAAGCATGCATACAAATTAATGTCATTATAAAATAAGACAATGAATAGAATTAAAAAATATATAATTAATTATTAACCCAATATCTTATATCATATTGATAAGATTGTTAATTTAACTATTATCCAATAGAATAACAGATATAGGAATTTTGATATTTTGAAAAAAATGAAAAAAAAAATGCATTAGAAAATCCAATGAAGCTATTTTAATTTTACTCTCATTGGTTCATTTATTAAGTACCAACTAATAAAAAGAGACAATGTATTAGTATTGTTACTAGTATTGTTACCTCTAATATGAACTAATATGAGACATCATATTTCCATTATTCGTAATCATAGTTAATAGTGTTTCTAGTTATAACTACATAGATATTTTTAGTAGATCAACATTTCAAATCACAGTTTGTGATCCATCATTAGGAAAAAAAATAAACTTATCATAGCTTGCAAACAATGCTCCTTAAAAGGGATGAGGAGGGAAGGGAAGGAGAATGGAGAATGATAAAAAATGATCCAACACACTCAAAGAAGGGTTCACAAGAAATATTCATTTAAAAATATGTAGAAAACATAATTGATATAATATTAACGAATTGTATATTTAGCACATGATTAGTATATTAATTTTAATGTCAAGTGATCTAGTTTGATATACAATTTTAATTCAAATTTTTAAAAATATCACCCCTTGCACTAGCCATTATGAATTATATATGAACACCATAATACAATTATTAAAGAATTTATTAATGCTCATCATCCTAGGTCTATTGTACTCTTATTTTTTATGTTTGAATCTTCATTCAAAGGTGTAAAGTCATTACATAGTTGAGGTATAATGAAGGAGAACTTGATCCTTGTGATTAGATAATTCTTTAAGATTTATAAACACTATCAATCCTTCTAGCACTCAAACATAAGGGAAGCAAGGCAAATAGATTGCAAACATAGGATAAAAAATTAAGGGATTAACAAATAGTTACTTGGCATTTGGAGAAATAAGAGACATGATATTTTCATAGTTTATAATTGTACTTAATATTTTCTAGTTGTAATTATGTATATACTTTTAGCATCAATGTTTTGAATCACACTTTGTGATCAATCATTAGGAAGAAAATAAATTTATAGCAAACTACTAAATATTATTCCTTAAAAATGAGGGAAAGGTAATTAAATAGAAAATGAGAAAAAAATGAGTCAACACATTCACAGAAGAAACTTTCATTCAAAATATAACATAAAAAATAAGATTGAAATAACAATAATATTGTATACTTAGTATATGATTAATATATTTGTTGTAATGTTGCCATCTAATTTGATATGCAATTAATATCTAATTAGTATTAATGTTGCAAATAATTGATATATACAATTAATATATAGTTAGTAATGCTATTACTATTGTATTATACTTTGATTGTAATTATTGTAATAATATAATAAAAATAAGTATACACTATTATAATTATATTACATTGTTCATTAACATTGACATGCTAACTTAGTACATTAAATTCAAAATTAAAGTTAAGTATTTATGCATTTATTTTATCTATTTACTTTTTATATTTACTTACAATTTGTAATATCAATCAATATCAACTTTTTCTATCTAAATGAATGATTATTTTAATTAATTTAAACAAAATTAATTAAAATGTGATAAGACACTTATAAATATACTACTTCAATAAATATATTTTTAATATAATTTATATAATACGACAAGTTAAAATTATATAATTAATAAAATATTAATTACCTATTTTTATAATAATATACGAAAATTTTATTTAAGATATATATAGAAAACGTATCATATTGGGATGATGTTAATGGTGGATATATCTATGCCAAACATTCGCATATATCATTCATGTCCATCCATACTACTCATAGCGACACAAACTTACTTTCTGCAACTCATAAAATATTGTATTTTCTTTTGATGTACTCCGCCTGTCATAGAAATTTGCGAAACTTTACTGAAAGCTATGATAACGCTGCAAAAGGAAAACCCAAATCATAACGCTGAACTCGTTAAAACACCTCGTTACTGTGTTCAACTTGGCCAGCAGAGAAGGTGTAACCCAATGGGGATTAAACATGTCAGAAAAAAAGTGATTTCAGAAACAAATAGTTAAGTTTGATTACTGAATAGGTACTATAGTACACCCTTCCAAAGAAATCTCCTCCTTGTTCCCCACGTTCTTTTCTAACGGCACGTACACATATTCAACTCCAAGAAAACATTGCAGCTTAATAGCTATGTAAATACTAATTAGGTGAGCTGACAGCAATGGGTAAGGAGATCTCTTATTGGAAAACGAGGGATTAAAAGCAGCTACTATAAAAACCCTAGATAAAAACTCAGCAGATGGTGCAAGCGTTAGGATTCTGATCATAGGCATAACTGTAATCATCATAATAAGGCCTCTGGACATAATACATAACTGTTGGGTTCTCTGGATTTTTCTCTTCTTTCTTCTCCTCCTTGGCAGGACCCACACTCTCCAGGTCTGCAAAGCCAAAACCGTATTTCCTGAGTCTTGCGGTGACAAAGACCGGATCCACATCCCCAATCACAGTCATCTTTTTTTCCTTCATGTCCACAGCCACAGAATCCACCCCTGCAATTCAAATATTCATTCATCAGATTATATAGCAGAATAAAGCTAAGGTTAGGGTTTGAGAGCGAAAAGGAAAAGGCAGCATACCTATCACGGCTGCAACCACCTTGAGGGCCTTCCTCTTTCTTTTCTCGTCCTCAATCGTCAATTGTAACACCATTTTCTGCAAATTTTGAACAGAGATTATCCATCAGCTCAAACTTCGACATGAATCCAGGAACAGAAGTTATGTACAAATAGCCAACCAAACTTACCTTCATTTTGATTTCTTAGAAAGGGGGTTTTGTTCACAGACTCTACTCTGCTGCAGAATTTTTGGGATTCCGTAAGAAGAATCCCCAAAGCTTCGGAGTACGATTACTCGGGTGTTCGGGAGATGAATATATAGACGTATAGCAAGCATTTTACAATTCTTCGTGGAAGCGTCGTTAGTTTAACGTCACGCTGAATTAAATGGTCTTGTTGGACTAGTTTGGAGATGGGCCCCTCCATGGGTATGTGCCCATTACGGCTTCACGTGATTAGATAAGTATTAATTTGGACTGGAATATAAATACCACTTTTCAAGTCAATTCAGGCTCTGAACTAGTTAAATTGCAATTAAGAGGAAAGTGCTGGGACTTGGATTACTCGAGACTATTCCACATATAGGCTAAATTGACGCGCGAAAAAATCTCTCTTTTAAATGCTCCAATCCGCGTTATGAAATAGAGACTTTGAACAGGTCCATCAAAAGGGGCAAAAAAAAATATTTTATCGTTGTTAAGTAGTTAAGTAGGTACTGTCTTTTGAAGCAGTTAGTGTTGTATTTAAGATTTTTAATTAACTATTCAACTAAGGAGTCGTAATAGAAGTCAATATCTACCACTTTAGAAATTTCAATTTAAGAAGTCATTTTAATTTGATATTTCAATTTTAGAAATCATTTTGGACATGAATGAATGAATGAATGAATGAATGATTATGAGAATCTTATAATCTTGTCATTGGATCACAATTATGTGTATTTATTAATAAATTAAAAATTAAATATTTATAATATTAAATAAATATTTATCTTTTGTAGAATTAAGATGTAAATTTATATATTAAAAATATTTTGAAAATTAACTAATGATATTTATTAATATTTCTATTGGTTTAAACTTGTATTTCTTACTATAGTTTCCACATAACTAAACCAATCAATAATGAAGTGAAATTTTATATAGTATTAAATTTTGTTTTAACAAAATATTTTAATATTTTAATTGATCATAGTCTCACAATATAGACTACCTATCCCATAACTTGAAATTTATATGTTAAAAATATTTTGAAAATTAAGTTTAACTAATGACATTTATTAATATTTCTATTGGTTTAAACTTTTATTTCTTACTATAGTTTTCATATAGCTTCTAGCTTTTAATTTATTCTCGAGATTATAGTAGACTTGTACCACAACAATAATTATAATGGTGGTCAAGGTATAGGAAGAGGCTAGAATATATCTTCTTATTATTGTGGTAAGTGAGGTCATTATGCTAATGAACTTATAAATTGAAAGAGAGAAGAAAAGATAAGTTGTAGATTTTGCGATGATTGTTCAATTACCATAAGGCCACACAATTTCATAAGAAGAGGCTAACATAAGGGACTAGAAGTGAAGAAATGTTAGCTCCTAATGCACCACAGGATGTTAAGGCATTAATGAAAATGCCAAAAGAACATGCACATAATGCTAAGAGATGTCAAAAAAAAGTATAGAGTTCCTAGACATGAACTAGGAGAACCTTCTATTTTTTATTTTTTTTGCTAGATAAAAAGTTGGGTAGGGCCAACACCCGTTCATATTAATAAAATAAATTAATACATATGCATAGGAATACAGAGCATTGGACTAAAAGTCCATAGTCTGCACGCCAAATCCCTCCACCAAAATACCAACTACCTGCTACAGTCCACCTCGAATCCTCTCCAGCGCTCCGACCCTTCACCACTACCACCTTGTCTATCCTTGGAACCAGATTTGTATTTTGTTTGAATTCACATGTCGACCGCCTTGACAAAGCTTAGATGCTCCTTCACCGAGACAAGTCATCAAGAAAGCCGAAAGCAATTTTGTTGCTGACTGCCTACATTCCCCAGAAGTCACCGTGACATATCCAAGTCGGGGAGACCACTCAGATTTTATAAAGTTTCCCCGAGCGCCCTTCGCAAAACCTCAAGTTACTGCGACAAAATCAAACTCTCACCGAGGGGAACCCTTGTTGAAAAAGTCGGTGGGACAAACCGCATTCGGGGAGACCTCACCCCGATAAGACCGACTCTCATGGATGAGTACCTTTTGTATCGGTCGAGGAGATAGAGGTCCATTCGGATAGGCATCCCCCCAATAGTTCCAACTCCTCCTGATGTAAGCCCCCTTTGAACGGTCGGTAAGACATGTGAGCCTCGCTTTGACATCCCTCCGACCACCCTCTGTCTAGCCGAGATGTATATTCCGCTGGCCGGTCGGTATGACAAATAAAGCTCGCCAAGACCACACAGTGAAAGTGTTGACCCCCCATGAAAGAGTATTCCACGATGATGCAATTGTAAGGTCGGCAAGACCAAAGGTCACTCGCCGAGACCTTACGGCGATAGTGCCCTGTCAGCCCAATCTGTATCCTCCACCATCCGGTCGGTATGAAAAATGGAAATCGCCGAGACCACTGCCCGAACATAAAACTCATTCCAATAGAAAATGTATATGCATTCGATCGTCAAGACAACAGTGAATTCCTACCAACTGCCCAGCCCTTGCACGCAGGTGAAATTTAGTACATGTTTGATATTTGAATGCACCCCCCATTTCGGAAACACCTTAATCGCCACAAAGAGCTTGCTTAGACAGCTCGTTCGCCACTACATTCCCTTCCCGGTAGACGTGGCTGATTTTGAAATCTTCCAGATCATCAATTAAGGTTCTAATGCTAATCAGCCATCTATTAATCTTCTAGTTGGGGGTTGAATTCTGGCGAATGGCATTTATGATAATCAAAGAGTCTCCCTCCAGATGTAACTTCTTCACTCCGAGCTCCTTACCCAGTTCTAAACTTCTCAATGCCGCTCTAACCTCTGTGATATTATTTGTTGCTACTCCAATGTGCTCCCTGCGCTCAGCAATAATTCGACCCTGCTCATCCCGTGCAACACATCCAATCCCACTTGGCCCTGGGTTGCCATTGGAGGCACCATCAAAATTTATCTTGATCCATCCTGGATTTGGTGCTGACCACTTGACTCCCTTTCGGGGATCCACCAGTTGTTCTGATCTTCTCATTCCCATCAGCTTTGGGACCACTAGCCCTTCTAACTTTTTGGTCAATTCACTGTCCCAGCTCGAAAAGACGTTATTTTTCATGTTGAAGGATCTGACTGCAGAGTTCACCACTTCTACAATAGAGGCTTCAATCTTCTTGGCTAGCAACTCTCTTGGCATCCCCTGTTCCTTGAAGATTCTACGGTTCCTTTCCTTCCAGATTTCCCAGATTAATATTGAGGGGGTTACCTGCCAAATACACCCAAAGAAGTCTTTTTTTTTATGACGGGCTAGCTAACGAACCAATCCACCAACTCCTGAGGAAGGGGGCATGATAGGTTCAACTTAGCTCATATGGAGTTCCAACAAAACCCCGCGTATGGACAGGCCAACAGGAGGTGGTTCACATTTTCTACATGGTTCTTGCAAAGAGGGCATCTCCCAGGTCCACTAATCCCAAATTTGGCCAAGCGGTCTTGTGTTAGGATCTTTTTCTAAATTGCCAACCAAGAGAAGACTCCTACCTTTGGCAAGCCAAATTTTCCCCAAAGAAGTTTCTTCGGCCAATGTTTGTCATCCTCAATTGCTTCCCCTATCCTGTATCCAACCTTCACTTTGTATTCCCTATCCTTTGAGGCACACCACTTAATCATGTATTCATCTCCTGAAGCCGTCCACGTTCTGTATTTCAAAATGTCTTCCAAAATCGCCTTCTGAGCCTAGGGGGCATTTAACTCTGACAATGATTTCCACTTCCACCTCCGTTGACCATTTTCACCTACAAACGACCCGTAGTTAAAAACTTTTTTCCCCAAACATGACTTGTTTCTTCGCGAATATCATCCATATGTGGAAGATACTTGAGGGCCGGGTATCCCTCCCATGAATCCTCCCAGAATGTTACCCGCCTACCGTTGTCTATTTCCCATGTGATATGTTTTGTCACAATGTCTCTGCATTCTAATATGAAGTTCCATATTGCTGAGCCCCTTGGGGGATTCTGAATGGTGAGTATTCTAGCTGCCACATCCGAGTCAATGTATTTCTTCCTTAGAATTTGAACCCATCGCTAGTCCCCTTTGCTGTAAATGTACCAAACAAGCTTCACACCCATTGCCAAGTTCATTTGGCGTAATTGTTTCACTCCAGTCCCTTTCACCCCTTGAGGTTTACATACCTTGTCCCAAGCCAACAGTGGGAACTTCTGAGTGTCACTTGCACTGCTCCACAAGAATCTCCTCATGAGCTGTGTCAAGCTTTCTTCAATAGCTTTGGGTAATTTCATGCAAGACACTGAGTAAACCGGAATTGTCGAAAGGACAACCTTGAACATCATGACTCTACCGACCAAGGTGAGCCATTTCCCCTTCCAGTTCCCCAGTTTCTTCCTGCAATTATTTAGTATTGATTCCTAATAACTTGCCTTATTTACCCCTGCAAACAATGGCATCCCTAGAAACTTTCCAGGGAAGTAGGCTATTTTCAGTCCCAGGATATTTGCTAGGACCCTTTGAAGACTCGGCTGGACATTGAGGAAGAAGACTTCGGATTTTTGCCAGTTTATGCTCTGACCCGAGGCTGCCCCATACTCGCTCAACAGTTTCTTGATGCATCTAACCTCCACCCTAGTCATAGCCCCAAACAATATAGTATCATCTGCAAATTGATTGTGTGTCGATTTGTCTATTCCCGGGGCAACTTCTATACCTTTCCACTTACCTTCGGTCCTCAAATGTGATATGCTTGAACTACCAAGTGCTTTTGCCATGATGATGAAAAGAAAAGGTGACAAAGGATCACCTTCTATTATAGAAGAAGAATTGTTAGAAATGGAATGCCAATAAAGAAAAAGACAATTGAAGAAAGAGGCTATTGAAAATTTTAAGAAAAAATAAAACAAAGAACCAATTATTACCTATGGAGGGATTGATACAAATAAGAATAAGTGGGTAATATAAAAGGAAGATGAAAGTGAGGAAGAAAATGAATATCCTAATAAAAATGACCCTCTCTTATAAGTTAGAAAATTTATAAATATAATAGAAAAGATACAATAGTAAGAAGAGAATTACAAATGATAATTTTTAGAAAGAGAAAATAGATGGCTAATTTAATAGAAGGGATTTTATTATAAAAACTCAAGAAATTTTCAAAGCATTAGAATAGAAAATATAGAGAAAATAAGAGGACACAAGGAAAATCTATCAAAACCCAAAAAATATGGAAAAACTAACTAGTACTATAAGATGTCAAAGTAAATGGATTGGTAAGAAATATTTAGTGTACTTTGGAGTAAATATAAATATCATGCCTAAACAAATTCGAGAGAAAATTGGAAAATTGCAACTCCATGAAACACCATATGGTATATATTTAGTATATAAAAGACTAATATGTCCAATAAGTACATGAAAATATTTCCAAATAGATTCCATAGGTATAAAGAGAAAAGTTGATTTTGAACTCATTGATATGTATGGAGGATGGAAATAAATCTTTAACATCGTATTGAAAATTACATGGTATATAGAGAACAATGGTTTTTTTAATGAATTTGAAGAATAACTAATATTGCAAGGTAATGAAAGGGAAATGAATATGTGTTATTTAATGAAGTCTTGAAAGGTGTCTATGTATAAGAGATCCACTTGGAGAATGAAAAATATAATGAATGCCTAGACACAATGGATACTATACCAATGAAGGAATGGGAAGGGAAACCTAATTTTGAAGGAGATATATTCTTGGATATTGATAACTCATCATATACAAATAAATAAGTAAAAGTATGATCATGGAAAGAACCAAGAGAACATAAGAAGAAGGTGTACTAGGCCTCAAGAGAATCTATATGACCAAAAAATTCCTAAAATAACACAATCAAACACCACAAATCAAATAAATGCACCACAAGATAAGAGACTACAATGAATATAAAAAGGAAGATACACAAGAGAGTGATAGAAATTTCTATAGAGGAGAGAAATTACCAAAAGAGAAAAGGAACACTACATAAAAATAGGTTATTGAGTATTTCAAAGAAAAATTAATGGAAGATACTACAAAGATCTAGTTGTAGTAGGTATGGAGATTATGCTGAAAAATGAGGTGTTTTCTTAGCTTAATACTCTATAAAAATTTAATATTGCTGATCTAAATAAGCTTTTTCCTTTGTTACATATATTCTTTGTGGGTGATTATCTTGATTAATCCATTTTACTGTTGTAGAATGTAGATAGAAGTTGATAGAAAAACTAGTCAAGATATTAGAAAGATTACACAAGATGTACCATTGAGAAACCCTTTCGGGAAAAAACTCCACCAAGAATTATTCTATTATTCAATCTCTGAATTACAATAGCTAAAATTCTTGCTTGAGAATGCTTCTTCTGTCTTCACCAATCTTCTTCACAACCTGTAATAAAAAATCTCATAACTCTATTCAACTTGCTTGAGATAAATAGGCTTTTCTCAACTTTGTAAACTCAACATGAGTTACAATTACAATGCATAAGCCCTATCCCTAAAAGGTACGCCTATCTCATGCAAATAGGGTTATCCTATAAAGAATAATGCTAAAACATGTGTGTCATCCATTCGGGCATCCCAAACTGAAGCTACAACTCATCCTTCACTTTGGTGATAATTCCAAAGCTCTTCCTCAAAGTTGGCACCCATAAGTAATCCTACTTAACTGAGCCTTTAGAAATATCTCAACATGCAAAAGAGGTAAATCCAAGAAAGCATCTTGGGCACCAAAGTTGGCTCCAAGTGATTTCTTGTTAACTGAAACATTTACTCAACACCATTCATGCAAGAATGGTCATCCCCTACTAACTGGAGGTAGTCCCTGTTATCTGTCATACAACTCAAGTTAGTAGCCATGCATTCCAAGTTAACTAAAGTTAACTAACATACAACTGAAACTAACTGAAGAAAACTGAACTGAACTAAACTAATTATGAACTGAACTAAAATGAACTCATCTGAACTAAACTAAACTGAACTTCATGCATGCAAACATAAAACCCTAACTCCTAGGATATTTACATGCATTCAAAAGTGCTCTCTTACTCCAAATAGTTAATTGAACACAAGGTGAGTGTCACCTTACCATGTGTGCACCCACATGTTCCTAATATTTAGGAATAACTACAAATGTCAATTTCATGATTTATTTCATCCAAATATTAATCTCATCCTAATCTTAGTGTTGTTGAACACATTCCACTTGAACTTAGGAGATACATGAAATAATTAATGTTTAGGATTTGCAATTAAATGGCATCCTATTTCCAACATTCTCCCACTTGACATTATACATTGCACTTATTCTAAACAAGGAATAATAAAACAAGTACAAGACTCAAGGCCAATGGCCTTCTTGCACCAACTAATCAAACCATGCTAACTTCAAATGCAACTTGCATAATCATGAAGCTTCCAAGCAAATGATTAAAACCAAGAGAACTTATCTGTATGGTTTCATAAGATAATATGTAACATTAATTAAATTGTTAACTTTTGCAATTAATACCTTCCCATTATCAACCAAACCAATACCTTTCCCAATTCTTTGTATCCAAACCGCCTCTTTAGAGGCATGCTAAACCACTGAGTGTGTTGAATTCACATTCAACCAAGGTGTAGGCACCTCGGTCTCTTCTATTAATTTTTTTTTCTTACAAGTAACCATTCCAACAAATGTCTCTTACCATAAGAGAACTCCAGCCTTGCATATTTCTCCAAGTATCCATGAGGACCTGTAACCAACCAATCCATGCCAAACTCCAAATGCAACACAATACTTTCATGAAGTAATCAAGCAAATGATTAATGTACCCAATACTTAAGAGAACTACACAAGATCAATGTCAAAGCTCAAACCTTGAACATAAACATGACATCCATGATCTAACCATCTCCTCTTAGGAGATCACATGCATCATAACATACTTATACATCCTAGTCTCAAGAGAACCATGTAATATGCCAAACTCTAAATGCATATCAAGATTAAACCATGACATCAATAACAAATATACTCTAAACCAAGAAACCATATTTCTAATCACATGGAGATAACCTTACCAACAATGCATCCAAGTCACTGCCAACAACTCCCATTGAACCGTGATACCGATTCACACATGCCATCGTGACTACCATCCTCTCTACGAAGATTACTCTGAAACATGAAGCAAAGAGTTATCACAAACAATATTAATTGAAATAACCAATGCATCATTACTATCATCCGAGGACTCCTTCGTAGAAGAATCAAAACTCTCTTTCTTGTTCTTACAATCCTTCTTCACATGTCTTGGTTTTCCACAGTTCCAACACTTTACCTTACTCTATCCTTCTGACTTACCCTTCCCTTCCTTGTTTCCCTCAGGCTCCTTTTTCCTATGCCTACCTTTTACAAACAAGGCAACTTGGATTTCCTCCTTAGACGTCCTCCTCATCTCCTCTGATAGGAGAGTAGGAATAATGTTGTCCATCTTTGGATTTGTACCATTACCACTAATTGCAACAATTAGATTTTCCCAAGAATATGGTAAAGAACAAAGTAATAAAATGCACTTATCCTCATCCTCTAGCTTTACATCTATAGATGCTAACTGACTGAGAATTAAATTGAAAGCATTTAAATGTTGTGCAACAAATTCACCATCTTTCATTTTCAATGAATACAACTTCCTTTTCAGCTACAACTTATTGGTGAGACTCTTAGTTTGATAAATATCCCCTATTCTCTTCCATAATTTATATGCAATGGTTTCATCAGAAATATTTAAGAGAACATCATCAGCAAGACATAACCTAATTGTTCCTCTTGCCTTCTTATCTAACTTAGCCCAATCTTCATCTGAAATAGTTGTAGGTGTCTTTGTCTCATTATTAACCGCTAACCACTAATCTCTTTCTTGAAGAAGATCATCCATTTTTAATTTCCACATTTCATAGTTAGAACCATTGAATCTTTCAATCTCTAACCTTGAATTCATTGTAAAAAAATTTAATTCTAAAATCAGAAAATAACAAAAATAATAAAAGCTCTCACTAAGCCAAAAAACCTCCAATCTTTTAAGAGAAAGGCGTCCCAATACTCTACCCAGCCTCAACTCTGATACCAAATGTCAAAAAATGAGGTGTTTTCTTAGTTTAATACTCTGTAAAACTTTAATATTGTTGATCTAAATAAGCTCTTTCCTTTGTTACGTATATTCTTTGTGGGTGATTATCTTGATTAATCCATTTTATTGTTGTAGAATGTAGACAAAAGTTGATAGAAGAACTAGACATGATATTAGAAATATTACACAAGATGTACCATGGAGAAACCCTTTCGAGAAAAAACTCCACCAAGAATTATTCTATTAGTCAATCTCTAAATTACAATAGCTCCAATTCTTGCTTGAGAATGCTTCTTCTATCTTCACCAATCTTCTTCACAACTTGCAATAAAAAATCTCATAACTCTATTCAACTTGCTTGAGATAAATAGGCTTTTCTTAGCTTTATAAACTCAACATGAGTTACAATTACAATGCACAATCCCTATCCCTAAAAGGTACACCTATCTCATGCAAATAGGGTTATCCTGTGAAGAATAATGCTAAAACATGTGCTTCATCCATTTGGGCATCCCAAACTAAAGCTACAACTCATCCTTCACTTCAGTGATAATTCCAAAGCTCTTCCTCAAAGTTGGCACCCATAAGTAATCCTACTTAACTGAGCCTTTAGAAATATCATCTCAACATGCAAAAGAGGTAAATCCAAGAAAACATCTTGGGCACCGAAGTTGGCTGCAAGTGATTTATTGTTAATTGAAACATTTACTCAACACCATTCATGCAAGAATGGTCATCCCCTGTTAACTGGAGGTAGTCCCTATTATCTGTCATACAACTCAAGTTATTAGCCATGCATTCCAAGTTAACTGAAGTTAACTAACATACAACTGAAACTAATTGTTCAAAGACAACTGAACCGAATTGAACTAAACTGATTCTGAACTGAACTAAACTAATTCTGAATTGAACTAAACTGAACTAAACTTCATGCATGCAAACATCAAACCCTAACTCCTAGGATCTTTACATGCATTCAAAAGTGTTCTCTTACTCCAAATAGTTAACTGAACACAAGGTGAGTGTCACCTTGCCATGTGTGCACCCACATGTTCCTATTATTTAGAAATAACTACAAATGTCAGTTTCATGATTTATTTCATCCAAATATTAATCTCATCCTAATCTTAGTGTTTTTTAACACATTCCAAGAACTTTGGAGATACATGAAATAATTAATGTTTAGGATTTTCAATTAAATGGCATCCTATTTCCAACAGATTAATCCTTACTCTTTCCTTTATGGTTACTCCACAACATGTAGGTGGCTCTTTTCATCAATGTGATGTATTATTATCGGTGTGTAGGATCTCTCTTAAAACCTTAGCTTTGTGAGGAGGGCATGTGTACAAGTTTCATGGCACCATGTGACACATGTGTGATGATGGATTGAGGGCACCACCCTTTAACTAAGAGGCTTATAATTTTATGGTGATCTTGACTAATGATTATGAGGATTATTTTCCAAATAGATGTCTACCATGCTTCACCTTCTTCCCATATAGAGCTCTATGACTTTTCAATGCCCTATGAACTATGTATGTGTAGTCTTTTTCTATTAATGACACAAATGTTACATTTGGTAGACAATTCTAAAATTGACCTAATTTATTCTCTCACTACATATTATATCATTTAGTTTTATATTTTAATACATGAATAGCCATGATTTAACCAAGGTTTAGCCACTCATTCAACATTATTCACTAAAATATCAAGCACCATTCTTTAGGTTTTCTAATCAATAGATTGGTACAAAGGCCTATGTGATCATGAAAGTAGGTGGGTGATGAGATTTTCACATCAATTTAATTCTCTTAGTCTACTCTACATGGTTATTCCCTTTGCATGTGTTATTGGGCCATAGAGCATTTATTTTTTATTCCCTAGTTCTTTAATTTTTAGGATTTTGTGCCATGTTCTTTCTTGCAGTGGTAAAAATTAGGGATCTCAATGTTTCTCTCCATCCTTAGTGGACCTATATGTGTGAATTAAATATTTATAAAGGCAATATGTCATATTACAAGATTATTTTTATCCTTACACTATATGAATGTGTGTGTTTCTTTCTCCTTTATAGATCATGTAACATGGTGAAATGGGATCTAGGATAACCAACCTAACCTAAATCAATCATTCCACCATTAAATCATTGAGGGATGCAAAAGTAACCAAGATACCTTGCTTGGTTGAATTTTCCTCAAGGGAGAGCCAACACATATTGGTTAGAGTTTTGGTCATTTTTGTTTTGTTGTGGTGTGATGATTGATTAATGAGATGTGTGAAACTAGGTGAATTAGGATCAAAGTGACAAACAATTATAAAATCTAGAAAATTTAAAACATAAAGATAGAAATAAAAGGTAGATCTAGAGAGTGTAGATAAAAGGGCACCTAGCATTCAAATTAGGAGATGAATTGGTAGGAGAGGGGCACTAGGTTCCCTAGTATATAAGTGTTGAATTCTATGATTTTGGAGTTGTTATAGGTGCAACCATCTCTACAAGTCTTTGATTATGAAAACCCAAATCCAAAGATTGATAGTGTGTGAATAATCAACTTGCCCTAATTTTTTGATAACTAGTACAAATGTATGATCTAGGTTTTTGAAGCCTCAAGGTTTGAAATTCATTTCAATCAATAATACACTTGTAACCTGAAAATTAGATAGAGGGAGAAGGGTTGTGTTATACAAGAGATTGCCTTGGCCAAACCCCATTTTGGTGTTTCCATATCCACAGCGGCTATCATGATTGATGATAAATATTGCATTCTCTTAGGGGAGAAAATGCAAAATAATAATAATGAACAATAATGAACACCAATGGAACTTGCCACTCAACTATGAAATCCTTGTTGGACTAAAGTCAATTTTCTCATCACATATAAGGAGAAATAGGAGGATGCTTAGAGATCCTACATGTAATATTATACACATAATGATAATAAACATAAACAATAAACATCTTACAATGCATGAATATGAATTTTCTAATGTGTTGAAAATTGTAATTGATTATAATTGTACGTTTGATCTTCTTCTTATTTTTCTATTGATATTGCTTTAATTTCCTTTACAATGCTAGGTTCATAAACTTTCATTAGGATTTCAAATGGAGGAAATAAATTTTATTTATATGGATTTAAACATATTCGATATTAGTTGTTAAGATAGGCCAATGAATGATTTTGAATTCTTAAACATATTGAGGTTGAAAACAACATTTAAAATTTTGGTTTTGATTAGATCGGATAGGGGCATTGGGTGCCCTAGTCCGAGCCTTTTTAGATCTTCAAAGTCCAATAAATAAGGATTTAATTCTATTTCTTGAAAGGGCAGGCGCATGAAGATGGGTAGCAATTTTGTGGCCATTTTTTTTAAAAAATTGAAAACTCATAACGCTCGCATGTTATAACATGCTCGCGTTATGGCTTGGTGTTTCGAGCTTGAGGCTCGGCCACAACAAAGCCATAGCATGAACGTGTTATAACACACTCACGTTATGACATGTTAAAGCAAAAAAAAAGAGGTCAAATTTATTTTCATTTCTTACTGCTTTTCTCTTCTTGCCCGTGGCCAAAAAAACCAAAATTCCACGCTTGTGTTCTAGGAGGAGATTTTTTGCAAAAATCTTCATCAATGGTTGTTGATTCATAGCCAAGATGCCACCACGTCGATGAGGAGGTCAAAGATAAGGATTGTTTATTTTATTTTTTTGAATTTTTGAGTTTTAGGTATTTGATATTTATTTTTTGAATTTGTAGGAGATGTTAATCAACTTGGAAACCCTCCTCAAAATCCATAGCAAGAACAAAATCCTTAACCACAACAACAACCTCCTCGACCAATCTCTCAATACCCTCCTAGCACTCAACAAAATTTAATGGGTGAAATTAAGAACAATAAAAAAATGAGGATTTAATCAGGAGGTTGAACGATCCAAATGGTTCAACTATGGAAAGAATGACCCTGGCAACTTCACTACAAGATATGTTAAAAAATGTAGATTCAATTAGCAAACAATTAACTGGTTGGTAGGATAGGAGGTAGGTGGCTAGTGCTTTTTACCAAGATAAATTGTCATATAAAGATGTTAAATATTTAAAAATTACAAAAGGTGATTTGTGTGCATTATTCACTGACCCACGGTCAAATGCAAATCTCTCCCTGAATGCGAAGAGGTTTCCTATTCATTGGTGCCACCACCAAGAGATTAGGAAATATTTTTGGGATAGGTGGTACATGGTTTTTAATGACCCACCATGCAACAATTGTGAAGTCCCGTAGTATTTCCTTAGGAAACTATACACTGAGTTCATCTTGAACAAAATCCCAAATTATTTTGATATGAGGGGCTTCCAGGAGAGAGGTGGGGGATCAGCAAAAGATAGACCCCACCAACACTTAGGAGGATCGCCATCTAGGGAAGTCTTCGACAGGTGGGCTCCGATCCCATGTGTGTCAATCTTGTGGGGTGACTTATTATATGACCCCACCAACACTTAGGAGGATGTTGTGTAGGATCCGTCTACAGCTATGGAGATGGAGAGGGTAGCTGACATTTTGCATGATGCGTATGGTATTGATACTCAGGTAAAACTTAGCATGTTCATTGAATTTAATTTCTTAAATTTTGATTTTGAAATGCAAGATTAACTAATTTAGTTTTATGATTTTAATAAACTTGTAGGGTCATAGTGTTGATACTGGATACACCGGCCCTACACCTACTTATTTTTGTAGTACACCTATTGGTGGGGTATGTAACTAGTAAACAATTATAAATTTATTACATGTTAATAGCAATGTTTTACGAATGGCATTTTAATATGTGATTTTGGATGTTGAATATGCTAATATTGGAGGTTTTGAGGGAACACCTCTTGGTGCTAGTGGATTTAGTCAAACGTTCACATAGGTAATTGAATAAAGAGTTTAACTAATGAATTGTACCTAATAGATTTGTGTAGTATATATTCATATCATTGATTACATTGCATTGCAAATCATTCAAACTCAAAGCATTACTTCACATTCCATAACTAATAACTAGATGTTGATAGATGATAAAATTTCAACTACAATATAGTTGTTTAGAAAGTTAACATGAGTAGTGATGCAATTACTTCACATAGCATAAGTAATAAGTCTAGGAGCAACTTCCAATTGTATTTGCTTGTCATGCTATTCCATGAGACCACATTTTACTAAGGCATCTTTTCAAATAGTTCACTTCCTTGTCTATGCTCCAAACTAGGCACCCATTATGGCCTCCTCTCACATATTTGAAACTCACTTGAAACTCTTTTGGAGAAATTGTCCCAAATCTAGCTTTTAATGTTGAATTAGGCCACAATTAGGCCTCTTTTTCAAAGAGAAACCTCTCCAAACACACAACCAACACTTGAAACCTCTAAACAATCAAAAGACAGCCAAGAAAACCTCAAATTATTCAACTTCCAGGTCTCCTCTCACTCATTCAGACCCCTTTTCATAAAATCCCCACTTCCCTTGCAATCAATTAGGGATTATTGAAACACTTATGCCCTAAATCACTTCAATCGGGCTTATTTATGCCTGTACGTGCTCATTCCATCCTCAAATAGTGCTACCCCAAAGTTCTACATACACTTCCTTCACAAAATCACTCTTTTTCACTAGTTTTCACCCTCTTTCACCTAGGGTTTCTCACTTATTCACTTCTCTGACCACTTAAAACCTCTCAAATCTTCTAAACACCCTCCAATTCACCTGCTCTCATATTTTTCAAGGGATTATATCCACTTATAAACCCCTGCCCTCTTTTCACTCACTCTAGCCTTGTTTAAAAGGCACCAAAATTGGTTTTTCATTAGGGCGGCGAGGAGAACTCACACAAAAACTTCACCAAACCAATTCCTTACCTTCTACACCTATTCCTACTTTAGACCAATCCATTCCACTAAGAAAAAATTTCTATAGAAAGGTGGAATGGACTTTTTACTTCATTTGGGCAATCAAACCCTTAGCCCTTATTTTCTGACCGCCTAGAGAAATCAGGCCACCAAAAACTTGAAACTCAATATCATTTTGAACACTTAAATTAGTTTTAAATGGATTCCAACACCTAACTCCTTCAATTCACAAACATTATAGATGCACTACGACCTGCACAGAACATTACACTGGCAGATGATGGAGGAAAACATAGAAAATAGCAGTATAATAGTGATATTTTATTAGTTTTCTCCTTCAAAATGCTTCAACAACAACTAACAATGATGAATCACATCTTTTAAACACTTTTCCAATAATTTCAACTTCCTAAGTGCCTAAGATTGCCTCTACAACTACCTTGACTCTTCATATTTCTCCACTTGACACCTTTTTTTCATTTTTACAACATTGATTAACTTTTGTTAAGATTCTACAAATTTACAATTTATGCCTAAAATGACTACCAAATACCATTACAAACTCAAAAGTGGCTATTTAATCCTTATTACATCATCAAGAAACCTATACAACCTCAAAATCCTAAATTTTCCTCATGGAGGCATCCTCTTGTAAAGGTGCACTGCACCACTTTTTCAAACAGCTCACTGCCTTTTCTATGCTACCACATTTTCCATACATGTCTACTAAAGAATTTTATCAAACAACTCATTTCCTCACTACAATGGCTAAAATATTAAAAAAGGTGCTTTCCAACAAACTATGGATGCTTGGAAAAAATCTATCAATGCATAATAGTAAGCAATAGCATAGACAAGGCAGTTAGTAGGTTGAAAAAATGCCTCGAAGAAATGTGGTCTCATGGTGATGGAATGTCATTCCATCACCATGAGACGACATTTCTTCAAGAAATTTCTTCAAATAGCTCACCACCTTTTCTATGAGACCACATTTTCCATACGTGTAACAAAACATTTTATCAAACTACTCACTTCCTTGCTACTATGGCTAAAAGCCTAAAATAGGTGTTTTCCAACAAATTATGGATGCTTGGAAAATTTTCTATCAAAGCATAATAGTAAGTAATAATACTATAGAGAAGGCAATGAATTGTCTAAAAAAGTGTCTGAAAGAAATGCGATCTTATGGTGATGGAATGCCATGACGTGCATTTGTTTGTAATGGCATTCCATCACCATGAGACCCCATTTCTTTGAGGCATTTGTTCAAATAGTTCACTACCTTCTCTATGCCACCACAGTTATCATACATCTCTATGAAATCATTTTATCAAATGGTTCAGTGGCTTGCTGCTATGGGTAAAATCCTAAAAACACTTGCTTTTGAACAAGATATGGATACGGATAATAGTAAGCATGATAGTTAGAAATATATAGTTTAATAAGTACTCAAAATTTTGTTCATCGTCTCATACATTATAAGTCATGACATGGATCACTATTATAGTTTTTTTGATTGAATAATTTGTTGTTTTATTTTTAGATGTTGCAAGCCGAAACACCTATGAATGTGACGATGGCAATGGAGATCGATGTTTCATCTACTATAGAATCCTCGATGGCTCTGACAAGGGAGGTATGAAGCAAATTACTAAATTTCAATTTACATTCATTGTTATGATGTTAGTTAGTGAAAAATCAAACCATTATTGATTCATAGTTTAATTTCTATTTGGATGGTTTATACATGGCTTGAGCACGCCTTAGCATGGGCGTGTGAATATTTCCCTCATGGAGAGTGATCATGAGATGGTGATAAGTGATCATTTTGTTAAATATATCATTTTTTATAATGTAATTTCTATATATTAATGTCTTTACTTCTTATTGTAACAGTTAAAACTTCACCAAGAACTAAACACTAGGAGTAGAAGGAGCTCTCCTCGAGCACAGTATAAAGGAGTGATAGACCTATCGCCATCTGATTGACAAGCAAAGGGAAAGAATTTATTTCCAGAGCATGGAGAGAAATGACTTTTGATTCTAGAGCCCTTTGTTGTATGCCTACATGGCAGTGTTGTACATATTTTGTATTGGATATATTTGACATTGTACACCTATATGGCATTCTCGTAAGCCTATATGGCTATTTTGTACCTATATTTTATACTTATATTGACATATATTGATGTATGCGCACATGGCTATTTGGTTAATACAAATCTTTTTTATCAATGGTGTCCATATTTGCATTATAAATTCATGGTTCAATAGATATGAGCTATGTGTATTCAAGTGTATGTACTTTACAACTTAGGTGTATACTTTGTGACTTACGTGTGTTCCAATGTATAGTTTGCGACTTATGTTTTTTCATGTGTATACCTTGTATTCTTGCATATACTTTATATTAATTTGTGTATACTACATGTATTCGTGTGTATACTTCAAGGCTTATATGTTTTTGAGTACTTGTGCTTCCCTTATTCACATGTACATGCTTGACTTATTCACGTATATAATTATTAATTGGGTAGCCCTAGCATTGATCATTGTTGTCCTTCATGGTTTGTCTTGAATATTAGTTGATTGATGCTAAACAACTTTATGTAAAAGCAAAAAACACGTTTTCAATTGGCATTCCATGAAATGATTCATAAAAAGATTTCAAAAAGTATCGTTGCTATTACAAAAAGATATATGTTTATACACTTCAATTGTGCAGTCACCCTTTGGTTCTTTCAAAGAAAAATTTGCCTATGCCACTGTTACACTGCACAGGTAAACCAAATTTTGTATTGTGGAGCTATATTAAGCTACCACTCTCAAGACCAATGTAACAATGATACAAAATAATGTTTCAGACTACAAGAAGACATCAAAATGGCTAGTGTACTCAACAAATTCTTATGATTTCTAAAGAATGTTGATAACTCTACTCAGTTGGCTTCTTTTTTCAAAATCATACAAATTGAACCCTGGCATCAATAGACTGGGTATATCAAGCTACCACAATTCAAGTTTCAACAATGAATATTTATCATGCATGTTTTAAATGACATTCAAGTTTCTGGTGGTTTTGTTGTTTATATGATGTTTTGTCATATTCTAATCCCAATTCATTCTTCTAAGCTGCATATATATATATACACACACATTTTTTTGTACTAATGAACCCTAAACGAACTGAACCCCCCTCCAAAATATTTTGGCCAAACCAGTGAACCAAACCCCCGAACCCGAACCCAAACCTCATACAACCTCAAAACCTCTTCCAACACTCTTCATTTTACCTGAACAAACTTAATTGACCACCAAATTATGTTGCCCCCTGACTTTTCCAACTTTTACTTCCTCAAACCTCTCTTTTCGTTGAAAACCCCTCTTTTCCCAACTAGGGCATCATGCCATAACATAATTTTGACCTCCCTTGTGCTTGCAGACCTTTTGAACACATCAAACTCCACAACCTCACTCTATTTCCAGCCTATTCTAACTTATTCTCAAGCAATTTCTTCTTTTCACCTCTTCTAGCCTTGCTTTTAAGGCCTAAATTTTGAATTTTCAATAGGGGCAGCGTTAGGAATCTCTTCCAGTGCCTTTACCAATGCTATTTTCTTATTCCTACTCCCTATCCTACTTACATTAGGTTGACTCCATTGAGACATAGGCTGAACAATAAGTGGAATGGCCTATTTCAACATATTACACTCAAACCCTTGTATGAGCAAGTTCAAACCTATTTCAGAAATCTACTTCTAAGTTGCTTGGAACTTAATAGAATTCCACAAGAATGGATTATAATTAAAGCTAAAATTATTCTACAATAGATTTAGATCATCTTAGAGAAAACTCTTGCTGTACGGACCCGTACACAGGCTGGAAATGAAGAAAATGCACAAAAATTAAGAAAGAAACAAAGATATTTGATTGATATTCTCCTTCAAACTCTTCAACAACCACTAACTTCAAGTTTTCAATGATCATACACTTTTTGTGTGGAAAAATCGGACTTCTCAACCGTTGTGTGTATGTTTCTCTTTTTTATTGGTTTGCATGCCATTATAAGGGATCAAGCCAGTTGAATGTAGCTGAGAGCAATTCCATGTATTTGGGTGTGAAAGAAGACCATGTCTAGCATAAACATACCTATCGAGATGCGTTGGAGAAATTTTTTTGGTAACACGAATTGCAAAACGAAAGTTGCACCACTTTGCAACTTTACACTGCTTGCATTTGATACTTTTTCCATCAAGTAAAAATTAGACACCATAGGAAAACAACTCTAAGATAACAAAAACTAAGAGAGGTTATTATAGAGGGGCCCCACATGATCCCATAGGCTCATATGGAGAGTTCGTAAGCATCATGATTTCCAAGTAATAGCCCGTAAAATATTGCTTCCCTTTTGCACTTTGGACCCTTAAGGGATTCATCTGGTTGAACCTAGCTCAAAGTGATTCTGCATGTTTGGATGGGAAAGAGGACTATGTATAGCATAAATATACCCATTCAGACATGTTGGAATAGTCAGTTTAGTCACATGAGTTGTAGAACGAAATTTGCACCACTTTGCAACTTTCAACTACTTGCATTTGACAACTTTTTCCCTAAGTGAAAATTCGCCACCACAAGAAAATTCCTCTGAGATAGAAAAAATTGAGAGAGGTTATTGTAGAGGGGCCCAACATGATTCCATAGGATTAAACGAGAAATTTCTAAGTGTCACGGTATCTGAGTAACAACATGCTAAAGTTTACAACTATTTTGCACTTTGGACCCTTAAAGGATCGATCCGGTTGAACATAGCTCAGAGTGATTCTACATGTATGGGTGTGAAAGAGAACCATTCCTAGCATAAACATACCTATTTGGATGTGTTGGAACAATCCATTTGGTCACAATCACTGCAAAACAAAAGTTGTACCACTTTGCAACTTTCAACTACTTGCATTTGACAACTTTTTCTCCAAGTGAAAATTTGTCACTACAGGAAAATGCCTCCAAGATAGCGAAAACCAAGATAGATTATTGTAGAGGGGCCCAACGCGATCCCATAGGATTAGACAAGAATTTTCTAAGCATCATGGTATCTAAGTAACAACATGCTGAAGTTTGCAACCATTTTTCACTTTGGACCCTCAAGGATTTGATCTGGTTGAATGTAGCTCAGAGCGATTCTATGTGTTTAGGTGTGAAAAATTACCATGCCTAGTGTAAACATACCTATTTGGATGCATTGGAACAATCTGTTTGGTCACACGAGCAATAGAACGAAAGTTGCACCACTTTGCAACTTTCAACTACTTGCATTTGACAACTTCTTCCCCAAGTGAAAATTCACCACCACGAGAAAATGCCTCCAAAATAGAAGAAACCGAGAGAGATTATTCTAGCAGGTCCCAACACGATCTCGTAAGATCAGATGAGAAGTTTATAAGTATCACGGTATCTGAGTAACAACATGCTAAAGTTTGCAGTCATTTTGCACTTTGGACCCTTAAAGGATCGATTTGGTTGAACGTAGCTCAGAGCAATTTTGTGTATTTAGGTGCGAAAGAGGACCATGCCTAGTGTAAAAATACCTATTCCAACACATTGTAACAATCTGTTTGGTCACACAAGCTGTAGAATGAAAGTTGCACCACTTTGCAACTTTCAACTACTTGCATTTGACAACTTTTTCCCCAAGTGAAAATTCTCCACCATTGGAAAAGTCCTCTAAGCTAGCACAAACTGAGAGAGGTTATTGTAGAGGGGCCTAACGTGATCCCATAGGATTAGATGAGAATTTTCTAAGCATCACGATATCCGAGTAACTACATGCTGAAGTTGCAGCCATTTTGCACTTTGGACCCTTAAGAGATCGATCTGGTTGAATGTAGTTCAGAGTGATTTTGTTTGTTTAGGTGTAAAAGAATACCATGCCAAGTGTAAAAATACCTATTCGGATGTGTTGGAATAGTCTGTTTGGTCATACAAGTTGCAAAACGAAAGTTGCACCACTTTGCACCTTTCAACTACTTGCATTTGACAACTTTTTCTCCAACTGAAAATTTTCCACTACGAGAAAATGCCTTTGAGATAGCAAAAACTGAGAGAGGTTCTTTTAGAGGGGCCCAACATGATCCCATAGGATTAGACAAGAAGTTTCTAAGTGTCACGGAGTCCGAATAACAATATGCTGAAGTTTGCAGCCATTTTGCACTTTGGATCCTTAAGGGATCAATTCGATTGAACGTAGCTCAGAGCGATTTCACGTGTTTGTGTGTGAAAGAGGATCATGCCTAGCATAAAAATACATATTCAGATGTATTAGAATAGTTTTTTTGGTCACACGAGTTGCAAAACAAAAGTTGTACTACTTTGCAACTTTCAACTACTTGTATTTGACAACTTTTTCTCTAAGTGAAAATTGGACACTACGGGTAAACCAATCCGAGATAACAAAAAATGAGAGAGGTTATTTTAGAGAGGTCCAACATGATCTCATAGGATCATACAAGAAGTTTCTAAGCATCGCGATATTTGAGTAATAGCATGTTGAAGTTTGCAACCATTTTGCACTTTTGACCCTTAAGGGATCGATTCGGTTGAACATAGATAACATAGATTCCACATGTTGGGGTGCGAAAGAGGATCATGCCTAGTGTAAACATACTTTTTTAGACATGTTGGAACAATTTTTTTGGTCACACAAGTTGTAGAACGAAAGTTGCACCACTTTGCAACTTTGCACTACTTGCATTTGACACTTTTTCCATCAAGTGAAAATTGGACATCATGAGAAAACCACTCTGAGATAAAAAAAAATTGAGAGAGGTTATTGTAGAGGGGCCCAACATGATCTCATAGGATCATACAAGTTTTCAAATGTCATGGTATCCAAGTAACAACATGTTGAAGTTTGCAGCCATTTTGCACTTTAGAACCTCAAGGGATCAATCCGATTGAACATAGCTCATAGCTATTTTGTGTGTTTGAGTGCGAAAGAGGATCATTCCTAGCATAAAAATACCTATTCAGATGCATTGGAATAGTCTGTTTGGTCACACAAGTTGCAAAATGAAAGTTGCACCACTTTGCAACTTTGCACTGCTTGCATTTAACACTTTTTCCATTAAGTGAAAATTGGACACCACGGGAAAACCACTCTGAGATAACAAAAACCAAGAGAGGTTATTGTAGAGGGGCCCAATGTGATTTCATAGGATCAGACGAGAAGTTTCTAAGCATCATGGTATTTGAGTAACAACATATTGAAGTTTGCAATCATTTTGCATTTTGGACCCTTAAGGGATTGATCTGGTTGAACATAGCTCAGAGCGATTATGTGTGTTTGGGTGCAAAATTGTACCATTTCTAGTGTAAAAATACCTATTTGGACGTGTTGGAATAGTTTGTTTGGTCACATGAGTTGCAGAGCGAAAGTTGCACCACTTTGCACTACTTGCATTTGACACTTTTTCCATCAAGTGAAAATTGAACACCATGGGAAAACCACTCTGAGATAACAAAAACTGAGAGGTTATTGTAGAGGGTCCCAACGTGATCTCATAGGATCAAACGATAATTTTCTAAGCATCACGATATCTGAGTAATAGCATGTTAAAGTTTGCAGTCATTTTGCACTTTGGACCCTTAAGGGATCAATCTGGTTGAATGTAGCTCAGAGCAATTATGCGTGTTTGGGTGTGAAAGAGGGCCATGCCTAGTGTAAACATACATATTCAGACGCATTGGAATAGTCTATTTGGTCACACGAGTTGCAAAACGAAAGTTATACCACTTTGCAACTTTGCGCTACTTACATTTGACACTTTTTCCATCAAGTGAAAACTGGACACCATAGGAAAACCACTCTGAGATAACAAAAACCGAGAGAGGTTATTGTAAAGCATCCCAACATGATCTCGTAGCATCAGACAATAACTTTCTAAGCATCATAGTATCTGAGTAACAACATATTGAAGTTTTCAACCATTTTGCACTTTGGACCCTTAAGGGATTGATTCAGTTGAACATAGCTTGAAGCAATTCCGCTTGTTTGGGTGTGAAAGAGGACCATGACTAGCATAAAAATACTTATTTTGAACACGTTGAAATGGTCTATTTGGTCACATGAGTTGCAGAATGAAAGTTGCACCACTTTGTAACTTTGCACTGCTTGCATTTGACACTTTTTTTATGAAGTGAAAACTGGACACCACGGGAAAACCATTATGAGATAACAAAAACCAATAGAGGTTATTGTAGAGGGGCCCAACATGATCTCATTGGTTCATACAGATATTTTGTAAGCACCACGGTTTCCATGTAATACCCTGTCATATATTGTTTCCCTTTTGCACGTTGGACCCTTAAGGGATCGAGCCAAATGAATGTAGTTCGGAGTGATTGTGCTCTCTTTTCGATGGAATTAGGTGGGCAGCAGAATTAACTCTATTTTCATTTTGGTTTGGTTGGATTTCAAGTGATTTTTTGAATTTTAGAAGCCAATTACTGAGGGTCGGTTTGTATACCCTATTTTAAGGGTTTTGAGTGCATTAAAATGTCATATTGAGCCTTCCACCCACTATCTGTTTCTCTAACTCGATGGAAAGGTTTAGTTAGGGTTATAAAACATGTGTGCAAATTTTTTTATGCAAGGGAGGCGAATAGAGGGTTTTTAGGTGATGCCCTAGATGTCAAATGGTGCATTTTTTAGTGGAAAATGGTGGTTTAGTGTTAGGGTTTGAAGAAATCTTTGGGGGAAGCGATATCTCTTGAACTTTTAAGCTTGTGAAGACCTTTTTGAAGGTGTTTTAGGCTTTGGTTGGTTGTGTGAAGTTTTGGAGTATGGGTTTTCAATAAACCATTGCCTAACTTGTGAAAGAAGAGGGTTTTGGGGTTTGTTATGTTAGAGGGCTTATCACACCCTAAAAGTGGAGGAATTGGTGGTTTGGCAGACTGGTTAATGCTGCCCAATGGTGGTTTGCATGTGATAGGAAGAATAAAGGGTGGTTTCTTATTTTGTGAAAGCTAATCCAAAAGAGTCTTATGAGAATTTAATGTATGTTGAAGAAGGCTTAAATGGGTGACTAAAATGGTGGTTTGTTGTAGAGGTTGTTAAGGAATTCTAAGAGTTAAGGTGGGAAAATTAAGTTTGCAAACCTACAAGAGTGACTAGGTGCAAAGTTGAAAATAAGCCAAGATTGAGTTTTGAGGGAAGGAAGGAGGTTGGAATCCTTTTCTATTTTGGAAGTGAGTTTATTGCTATCAAAATCACTTCCTATCAGAATCACTTCAAGTTTACATTTTTTTGCACTTTTATCACATTGACAACTTTTTCAATTTTTGCAATTATACATCATTTTGACAAATATGCAACATGAACTCCAAAATGACACCAAAACCAACTAACATGACTTATTACATTATAAATTGGTTAATATGACCTTATTCAATTGACAAAACTCAAAACACAAAACTAACTTAAGACTTCCATGAACCAAATTTGCTCAATAACCTTGGTTCCCCTGCACCAAATTTCATTATTTCGGTAAATCTCATTACAAGTAAATCTCATTACAATGCCTTAGGAACTTTGTTATCATGGATATTTTACAATGTCACTCATACATTTGAGATTCTCTTATAATGTTTACATCATAGGTGCTCATTATGAGGTTAACTTCAAATGAGTAACTTGAGATTCCCTCACAAAGCTTCACACACTCTTATAATGGCTTCAAATCAAAATTGAGATTTGTCAAGATCATCAAAATAAGGATGTTCCATTGCTTTTATGGCTGAGATTTTCTTGGATGGCTCATAAATCTGCATTTTCTGCAAGGGGATACCAATCAATGTTTACAAAGTTACTTACAGATAAGCAAAGTAAAAGAAGAAAAAGAAAGAGCGTCCAAAATGGAAATGAAATGAGAATATATGGAAGGCACTTACAAATAGTCATTCCAGTCTCTCAACTTAGTCACTCCTATTCATACATCTTCAATGGGAGTTCCAAGATACCTATTGCACACAACACCTCTCATGAATAGAATAACTTGAAATTTGAGATGCTCTTATAATGTATACATCATAGGTGCTCATGACAAGGTTAACTTCAAATGAATAACTTGAAATTCCCTCACCAAGATTTGCATGCACATTTGTAATGGCTTAAAATCATAATTGAGATTCGTCAAGATCATCAAAATAAAGATGTTGCATTTCTTTTCTAGCTAAGATTATCTTGGATGGCTCATAAATCTTCATTTTTTGCAAGGGGACACCAATCAATGTTTAGCAAGTTACTTAAAAATAGGAAAATTAAAATAAGATGATAGCATTGGCATCAAACAAATTAATGTGCATACAAGTATAAAATTAATAAGAACCAATGTGCATATACTTACGAATTAATCCAACGAACCATTCGGGTCTGCTTTGCTCTTTATTATGTCAAGTATTGTCTCATGGTCAGACTCACGGACCTTCCACAAGGTCTTGTTCAAAGGTCTACCCCCATATTTGGTCAAATGAACATTGGATGCCATGACAATGGTGTATGTTCTGCTCCAAGGTTTGCTTGCACCAACTTATTAGAAGACTTCACTCTGCCTTGCACCAAGAACCTAACAACTTCTAGGCTCTGCTCTAACTTTGTTACAATATTTTCAATCCTTGTGCTTAACCTTAGAGGATTTAACACCATTTGAACTTGCAACCTTCTTCCAACACCTAGAAGGATCTAGATGCCAACTTTATCATCTTGTTTGAATTGCTTGTAGGGGTATTAAGGACATTGTTTTCTTGCATTTCACATTCACTTGAATGCATCTTGAAGGGTCTTCAATCCTCTATCTACCCGATCTCAAGATTTTGCCTTGAAGAGGCCTATTCCCTACTAGCCCTTACCAGTCACTTTTTGGCTTTTTCTGCCCAAACTTTCCAAATGACCTAGCAATTAAATCTTATTTCTAGACACCCATTTTGGACTTTTAAATGTTTCATAGGGTGTCAGACCCCTGTCTCATCTATACAAGGGATTCCTACATTTAAGGGTAGAAAGGGCTATTAGGCCTAATACTTGGGGTTTCACTGCTTTCTCCTTTAAATATATTTCTAATGGATTGTTCAAAGCTTCAATCACTCTATCATGTGGAGATCTTGTCTTACCCTACCTAGTACCATGCTTACTTCGTACAGTACCTGTAACCCCTACCTAAGTTCTTCCAACTTTCTCTATCAAACTCCTAACTGGGCAGTCCTAGCTCGCCTAGGGTTTGATTTTAAAACTCTTTGCTCCATTCTCTATGTTTCCTACTACTAAATATTTACAAGTAGTTGGCTCCCCTGTCATTTCAATCTAATTTCAGGGAGATCCCATGGTTAGATCTTATGGGGGAGCCATGAGAAGTCTGACTGGACTGTACAAAATAGGAAAAACCTCTACAACTTTAAACTATGAACACAAAACACTAAATCAACTCAAAGCCTCTTGATTACAAGATGAAATACACTCTAATCTATTCTAAGAAAGAAAATACAATGGTGAATTAGTAATTCAATGCCCTTGTTGTCTCTGTTTTTCAAGATACTCGGGTGAAACACAGAAAATGCAGAAATCTTTATTCACTATTCCTTCACACCAAAATTTGATTACAATGCAAAAACTAACTGCTCTCTATGAGCCACACCTCTACTTAGATGCCTTTTCCACATTCCAAGGGATGGTGATTGATCCCACATACCTAAATTCAAGGGAATCCAATAACTAAGTTGCATGCAATTCCACAAATGTTGCCATGCAACTTTACAACATTTTGCAACCTCTCACTATGTCATGATCCTAAATCTTAGGACCTCTAACACCTTGATTACGAGCCACCAACTCCCTCAACTGCCTCTTGGCATCTTCCAACAACAAAGATGTGGTTATAACACATTTAACACCCTACATTCTAACTTAAGTTGTCCAAAACTAAAAACAACATTTAACAACAATGATAACTAAGATGACATTAATCCTAATGATTAACTCACCAAACTCAACCAAGACCTTCTAAGGTCCAAAACAAACACACTGATACCTTGACTTGGCTAAGGTCAGGTACAAGCCAAAATTGCAACATAACAAACTGGAGTTTAGCCTAGGTGCTCCTGCACCAGACAAGGTTCGAGTAACGAAGAATCTTACGATGAATGCCAAAGTCCTAAAACATCCAATGTTTAACACTCTTATGTGGCTACCTTCTAAGCCATGTTCCAGTAACAAAAAACTAAGCCTGTAGGGTATTCGATGTTTTCTCCATCTATAACTAGGGCCTCCAATTTCTTTTTGGCCTCAACACAATGACACAAGTAATAGTCCATTCCTTATTCGTTGTCTTCATCTACAATAACTCCATAAACATGCCCTGTATTGATATGTTCAGCAAATCTCTTAAAATTAGTCAACATTACGAATACAGTACAAAGTAAGATAACAATATGGAATTTCAAATACTAAGCAAATAGATATATTACCTAGTTGAACTAGATCTGATATGTGGTCAAATTCAAGTGATGATTCCATCGATGTTAGTTCCAATGTCATCGGATGGCGATATGTGTGAAGTGGGCTAAGATAACTTGTCAACCATTTGTCAACCCACTCCCCTGACTCACAATCATTCTAGGCTTGCATTATACATGAAGAATAAAAGCATGCCATCTTTTGTGTATCGATACTCCATGAACCTGCATTTGAGCTAAGGAAAGAGTGTAGCTCACTCGATCCTATTAGTGTACAACAATCCTCATATGGTACAATGTTAGTATCATCAATCAACCAAAAAAATCTATGAACTAAATACATACCTTCATTACTTGAACCCATCGAAGCATTACACCACTCAACGATTGATCTTGCATCTGCCAAATTTCCATTGTCTTTATACTTTAACTCTTCTCGTGCTAATGCTCTTTTCACACATGCTCCTGCATCATCATGCTCCCCCTTTCCATGTCTGACCTCACAAAAGTTCCACATATTTTGAACACCTATAGTGAGATGCATCCTGCACAACCAGTAGAACATGCGCGCGTTCTTGAACTATGTTGCACAGTTATCCAACCATATTATATGTCGACTATATGTTATGCCCCTCTGAGCCAAATCACTATAGAACATCTAGAAGCAACCTTGCATGAACTTTGGAGAATGTGTGTGATCATCACTAATATAAAAGTGATACTCCCTCATACCTTCCTTTGGTCCTCTGTACTATCAGCTGTATGAATGAATGCTATGTGCACAAATATTGAAACTTGTGTGGAGTTGTAATACTATGACTACACCTCACGATGTGGCTATAGAGTGTATATCTCTACAAATTCAACCATTGATACTATGTTTCCAACTAGAAAGGTGTCCTTGCATAGCTTGAATTGTGTGTCTAGCCATAGGGCTCTATGGGTATGCCTTGCATACTCATACACTATATTGTCACAAAAAATGGACATAAACTGATACACTGGAATCTTCTGAATAACCAAATCACACCTTTTTTCTTGAGACCCATCTTTTGTAGCGTATGCCATTGTTGTATACTTCCTGAACTCTAATAATTTCTATCCCACCTCATCTGTGCTTTCCATATGTTGACATAGTGGCATTCATTGCGAGCCATCACAATGCTCACATGAACCATCCAAGCATGTTGTCCTATAGAATATTTAGCCATCGTCTATTTCACATAATTTTTTTGATAAGAACTCTCTTGAAGATTTTGGTGGGGCTTCTATGCCACAATCCTGCAAAACATTGTTAGTATGCAAATCTAAACATATAGAACGATTGGTTAGAGAATTCAATATGTAGTCTATAGCAACAAGTAGTGCGTGTGTGATTTATCTTGACATAAAAAGGTTTAATCATTTCAAAAAATCTTTGAGAAATACTAATTTGAGGATAATCATTTTGAAATTTACGAAAAAATTGGGTTTGAGTCATATCCAAAAAATGCTTTGGATGTGGCTCACAGTTCATACTATTGATTCTCCTTCTTACAACATCCCTTTGATTCGGAGATGGCCTTGTGTTATTCTTCCAATACTCTTTAATTAGTGTTCTCAATGCTTCAACAATTTTTTTATCTTTTTGTGGCAGTCTCCTCAAGAAATTCCCATAATTCATTTGAATCGGTGCTCTCAATTCTTTGCCGCCTTTGAACAGCTTTTGATAAAAAAATTCTACTAATTCTCATTTGTTCACTGGTCTTTTTAATGAGACAAGCTCTCTTTGTTTGATAGCTTACCAAAGTCAATGTAATGACACGTCGGGTGACATTACTATCCTTTGAGCATGAGGTCTTACCCACACTCTCATAAGCATCCATTAGATTCTTCACAATAGTGTTTTCACTTGATGCATTTGATGTTCTCAACCCAAGAGTCTTCATGATGTTTCTATACTTTAAACCCCGCATCATTTCAACAAATAGTTGACAACTTGTAGTCTCATTTAGCCTTTCAAAGAAGATTTTCCAAATCTTATCAGCATATCTTCTACAAGTGTGTGCTGGAATCTTACCTTCCATGTGCTACAAAATATCCTCATCAATATTAATCAAATACTTTGGATTTCTACACAAAATTCTAGGTGGTGTTAGATCCTAGGCACATACATCTCAACATTAGTAATTTCATCAATATTTAATTGAGGTGGGCTAGATTTCATACCTTCGATCAAGGATGGAGTACAAGACATACCTTGAGGTTCACGTAGGGATGATGGCATACCCTCTTCATCAAATCTGAGTGATGATGTACTCTCGACTTGAGATGCAATGGATGGTTTCCAACCATATTCACTTGCGGTAGATGGTGTCCCTCCATATTCACTTGCGGTAGATGGTGTCCCTCCATATTCGCTTGTGTTTAATGGTGTGACCCCTTCGTATTCACTTTTGGTAGAGGCTGTGTCTCCAAATATGGTATTTGAATCTATCCTACAATGATGCTTTCACATTCATTCCCTTTGTGCTACCAATTTTTGTTCTCTTTTTGATGGTTGAGGTTCCTCTTCAATTGGCTTCTTTTTGTCAATCGTTTCCAATTTCTTCTTTTCACGATATGCCCTCAACCGTTCTATCTCTTTTTCTTTGAAGGTTTGAAGCTCTTTGTCTGTTCATTTCTTCCTTGTTCATTTCTTCGGCATGGCAGATAATTTTACCTGTAGCATGGTAATGAGATGAATATTAGTTCATGGTGTTTGAGTCATTAGATGAATGTTTAGATAGGTTGTTTTATCCAATTTGCAAAAATTGTAAAAAGTTGTAAAAAGAGGTCCAAAACAGGTTCTAGGTGTTTTGTTCTTAGAACAAGGTCTTGGTGGACCTTTTCAACATGTAATTACTTAATTTGGTAGTTCTTAGGCATTGAGGGATTCAAAAGTGGGAAAAAAGCAAATCTTGCAAAATTGTTGTCAAGGTCAAAATGCAAAAATTGACAAATGGAAAAATTTGGAAGTTTAGGAGTCAAGTAGGTGAAAGGTTGGTTTGGGTCGTTTGATATGGTCAAGAAAACATTTAAATTTATGTAGAACATTGACAAAGAGGTAGAGGGGATGTAAATAATGGAGAAAATAATAAAGAGACCATGTTTTATATTCAATTTTTTGTGTTTTTGTTGCTAAAACAACATTATGAAGCATTGTACGGCCCGTAAAACCATGTTTTTGTGGGATAGTCATTTGGAATGATTAAAATATGAGTCTAAAACATTCTCCTTTTTCTCTCACTCAATTTCATGTAAATTTGAGTAAGTTATGGCTTGCTTACTAAAGACGATTCAAAACCCCTGCTAGGGTAAACAAAATTAAAAGAAAATTGCATCTATCTTATTCTAACTAATGGAATCACTTGAAATTTAGTAAGAAGGTATATTTTTGTCTAATATTTCATTTCTCAAAGTTTTAGACCGAGTGTTCATAGTTAGCTTTTAAAATCATGAGCCCCCCTAGCCCATATTTTGGTGAAAAACAGGAAAAAGCACATTGTACAGTGAGAATTAAAGAATTTGTTTATGGTTTTTGTTTCCTTCTTGAAGATATTGCTTTTAAAAGGTGTTTAGGGGTATTGTAAATGTATTTCAATATTTTTTTTGGTGATTTTTCAAGTTTCTAAAGTCCATTTAATGGTTCTCCTGCCATGATAGTGATGTAACAGTCCTAATTTTCAGTCAAGAATGGTAGTTTAGGATACATGTTTGATGAAATATCATGAAGTAAGTTTGGATAATGATTCCTTCATGTTCTACAGATATATTTATGCATGTTTGAAGCATTAAGAAGTGGAAATAGGCTTGGAATTGAGAATTTTCTTATTAATAGGTCCTAAATAGGCTTGGTTTTGAGACGTTTTCATATTGGATATATCAAAGTTGGGAATTGGGTTGAACCAATTAAATTGATGTTGTTTAAAGCTTTTGAGAATTTTTTAAGGGATTGTGTGCTTAGAACTCAGTTTGATGTCTTGTATCCATGAGTTTTTTGAAGGTAAAGGAGTCCTAATTGAATGGACAAGTTCAGATTTGGTTAAGTTTTGATAAGTTGATTGGAGTGAGATTGAGTTAAGTTGTTTTCTTCCTCTAGCACTGCATCAAAGTACCCTCAATGGTTTGTTGTTTTTGTTAGATGCTCTGCAAGATAGGTTGCACCTTTTACCATTTTGATAACTTATCCTTCAATAAAGAGTCTTGAAATAGTGGATAGAAGGGTTAGAATCCCTTGTAGGTAGACTAATTAAGAAAACATTTAAAATATATGACAACATAGGTGATGAGGTAGCTTTACGGATGAGGTAATTTAGAAATAGAGATGAAAACCAAAATAGTTTAAATCGATGCTATCAATGTGGGAGGAGTATATTCCAATTTTTTAGAGACTTGTATGGAAAATTTGGTAGCATAGACAAGGAAATCAACTGGTTTGTATAGATGTGGTTTAAAAATGCAATTGGAAAGTGTATAGAATTGTGTAATTTAAAATTTTCATTGACAACCTAAGGTTGTAATGACAAACAAACAATTATCAACATGGAATATGCAAAACAATAAAAATGAGAGCAAGCCATAATAGAATGAAAGAAAATGTGTAAAGACTTCACATACCTAAAAAACCAAAGTTTCAAGTGGAGGAGTTCTACCCAATTATGTAGCCTAAGTTTCTTCTTCTTTCTTCAAACTCCTTAACAATTTGAATTTTTCAAAATCTTGTTCCCCTCCAAACTTCAATTGTATACCATTTTTCACTGGAATTCAAACTTCAATTGATATTATATGCCTTTCAATGTGAAAACTCTACTATTCCATGCAAAGGTGGTGGAAATATCATGAAAAAGGTGGTGGAATGTGAAACACATGCATGAATACTTCACAACATCATCAAAAACTACTTTTTTTTCGAAGCACACACAGAACCAGGAGAATATGCAGAATATGGGGCAAGATCACAAGTAAATTGAGTTTTTTACTGTTCTTAGAGCAAGATAAAACACGCTCGCATTATGAGAAAGTTGGTTTTTTTATAGATTTATTTTCTATCTTTGTGTATTCTCTCTACCTTAATTCTATCTCTCTCCCCTCTACCCTTATACCCTAATTCTATCTCTGTAACCACCATACCTCAGCTTCTAAGCACTAATTTCCTCCTCTCCCCTCCTACCCCTTACAGCATGCTTGCCTGTCCTCTGCCTCTCCTCCTCCCTCTCCATTCCTTCCCTCTCTCCCTCTCCCTCCTCTCTCTCCTTCCTCCATCCCTCTCCTCCTCCCTCCCTCTCCTCCCTCTCTCTCCTCCACTCTCCCTCCCTCTCCTTCCTTCCTCTCCTCCCTCCTCTCCATATTCCATCCTTCCTCTCTCTCTCTCTCTCTCTCTCTCTCTCTCTCCACATTCCTCCTTCCCTCTCTTTCTCTCTCTTCCTTCCCACCTTCCCTCTCTACTCTCTATCTCATCTATCCCTCTCTACCTCTCTCTCTCAATCTCTCCACCTTCCTCCTCCCCTCTCTACTCTCTATATCACCTCTCTCTCCCTTCCTTCCTCCCTTCCACCCTCTCTC
>VDFB02274714.1:12475624-12559919 GCA_007258455.2 Sequoia sempervirens
TCTCTCTTCCCCTACCTAGCTAAGACCCTCTCACTCCAACCCCTTCTCTCCCACTCCCTCTCTCTTAAAATCTCACTTCCACCCCCTCTCCCTCTCTCCAGACTCTCTCTCTCCCTCTCTCTCAAGTCTCTCCCTTCCACCCCCTCTCTCTCAGGTCTCTCCCTCTTGGCAACCTACCTAGGTAACTCTCTCTCTCTCTCGCTCTCCCCCTCTCTATCTATCCTTCCCTCTACCTAGATAAGTCCTCTCACTCCACCCCCGTCTTTCTCTGTCTCTCTTAAGTCACTCCCTCCCACACCCTCTCCCTCTCTCAAGTCTCTCACTCACACTCCCTCTCTCTCCCACTCCCTCTCAATACCTATCTCTCAAGTCTCTCCCTCTCACCCCCCTCACACTCTCTAGTCTCTCCCTTTGGAACCCTACCTACATAAATCTTTCTCTCACTATCTCTCTCTCTCCCCCCTCTCTCTCTCCCTCACTCTCAATTATCTCTCTCTCTACCTCCCTCTCTCCCTCCCACCCTACCTAGCTAAGTCCCTCTCTCTCCAACCCCTTCTCTCCCACTTCCTCTCTTAAACTCTCACTTCCACCCCCTCTCCCTCTCTCCAGACTCTCTCTCTCTCTCTCTTAAAATTCTCCCTCCCTCTAAAGACATACATAAATACATACATACAAGCATAATACATATGTACATACAATCCTACATCCATACAAGCATACATACATACATGTGTAGATACAATTTTACATACATATACGTATACATACAATATATATGCATTGATACATATAGGCATACATACATACATACAAGCATGCATACATACATACATGTCATACAAGCATACATGTACATACAAACATACAAATATATCAACATACATTCAATAGAGTGGCATTTAACATAAAGGAAGACATAACATGAGCACATTATAACATGCTCGTGTTATGTCTTAGTTGACATGTTTCTCACAGAAGCAAAAAACCATGTCAAAACTGAGATATAACATGCTCACATTATATCTTGATTTGGGAATCCCCAAGCCTTAGGATTGGTATTTTTCTTGGAATACCAACCCAAAGGCTTGGAGGGAATTCCCAATGACTAGAGACATGTTTTTGCAAATTCTACAATTTTTCAAATAATCAGGTTCATGCTCACCGTCAGGATTGCATATGGTTCAATATCGAAAAAATTGAACACATGGGTAATGTTAGGTTCTCTCTTAACTATCCAACAATGTAATTTTTTTCACTTTCTGACAATGTTAAGTTTTTCATCCATAGTTTCTTTTGTTTGTATGTCTCTAGTGTTTGACCAGTGTTTTTTTCATTATAAATTAATCATTTATCAAAATTTCAAATAAATTACATTTTTAGAAACTAGACTCCATTCTACAAATTTTAAAAAAAAATCAATTACTTTCCAAAATTTGTAAGGGGAGCACGGCCAAAATTCTACTTTTCAGGAAGTGTCCACTTAGAAAATTAGTAAAAAATCAAATATTCACTAAAAATTATCAGAAAAATCATGCATCAACTACATACTATTAGCTAACTTCTGACCATAGCGATTTTAAAAATACTACAAAAAATTTCACCGTGCTAGGGTCGTACAAGAGTTGCTATGTTATGTTTTTTTGACAAAAACAACACCAATTTGTGTACGTCCCTCTTTTGAACCCCTTAATCTCAACCATTTTCAAAATAAATTAGTAGTTTAGAAAGTAGACTCGAAGCACTTCAATCCTTGTTTTTGTTCCATCTCAAAATTTTGAGTGTAACTATCCTCAATTTCATGTCCAAGGTCAACTGGTATTTCCTGATTTCAAAAAAAAAGTGGCCACTTAAGCCTCCTTTTTGGGAACCATCTTGGTGCACTTACCCGGGTAAATTAGAAGCATAATTAGGTGCATGCACTTAAGAGGGTGCCAAACCTAGTGTGAAATTGTCAAGCGTGACAATTTACAACACTACAAATCCCTCTTGATATAGTGGCCCATTTATTGTAAAATTTGGCTTCTACACTCTATTGGTATTTCATTATTCTTCTATAGTAATGAGGTCATGGCCCCTTTGTCCCCACAGTGCATATTTTAGGTGATCCAAGGGTGATTTTCTTCAAGGTTATGTTGTCCTATAACTTTGTAAGTGTGTGTTACTCATCTTGAAAACTTTGGGCCTGATTTGACTTGACAAACCTCTATATGCATCCATGAAGCTATTGACTATAAGCGGAAGGGCTATATGTACATAATCTTGAGTTTGAATTCAATTGCTTGGTGACAAGGTTGTAGAGCAAAGAAATGGAAATGTTGCATATATAATGTCTTGTAACTTGTAAAAATTTTAGGGATAGTTTTGACTATAAATATCTAGGTTTTATCCCCAAATGTACTATATTATTTATGTAATCTATTGAAGGAATGTATCTAATGCATAATTTTCTAATTATTTGAATGTCACCATGAGTACCATATTGGAATTTGAGAATCTTATTTGTTCTCCTAATCACACTTGCCAATTTGAGCATTGTCTTTGATTAGTTAGTGAGTTGGAAGATTGTGAAAATCCTTGCAAAGCTTTTTTTAAGGCATCTTCTAAAGAAATACAAGAAGTTTATGTACATGTACTTATGGATAACTCAAGTAGTTTCAAGTATTTATGTTGTGGTTCATTTTTCTTTTCAGTCTCCATATGTAGATCCTACCTTATGTGTGTGGTTGTGAAGCATAGTCCTTGTTGTCATATTATTTAAAGTGTCTTCTTTGGATTGCAGTCACTTTGTACATCTTGGTTTTGGGATCTAGACTCAGTGCCCTTATAGGATTAAGACAACCATTTCCTACAACTTTAACTTTCATCACACCATCACGCTCATTGAATAAATTATAAATATTTCATAAGTTTAGTGTTAGTAGTCCTTTCAATTTACTACATATCTCCTTTCTTTGACAATACTACAATTGTTTAAGAGCCCACCTTGGTATCAATCTTAGAGACATTTTTTTCTTGTTCCCTACACATGTATGAAGATTGATCTTGACTTGAGACATATCATTGGAGATACAAGCAGGCATATTTGGTGTCCCATACATGGGTAATATATCTATTAAAGGAGAGGTAGAGTCTCAGTGATGATATGCCAACATATTGGTACTTAGTGGTAGTCAAATTAAGTTCCTCTTATGCATTGGGTATGGTTTATCTCAAGGTTTATTATTTTATTATTTTTATTTAATTGTCTTGAAGAGAATATCTCAAGGAATAACTCTTTGAGCCTAATAGATCCTAAAGTAGACTAAATAAATACCTTAATCTTTTTATCGACTTTTTATTAAAAACAATGAATTATTATATTAAGCTATCCTTAATAAATAAGATGAAACAACTCCCATTGGCTACTTTTGATTTTGATGGACCCCACAAGAACTGCCAATGACTACTTTTCAAAGTCTATCTTTCCTGACGTCGATTCTTGAATTTAAAAGATTCGGAATTTTTCGATATCAATCTACTTAAACGTGGAAGAAGTCTCGAGCCATCCAAATGCCTGCAATTTCTTCGTAATTGCGATTTAACCATTTTAGAGCCTGAATTGACCTGAAAAGTCGTCTTTTATATTACACGCACAATTAATAATTGTTTAATCATGTGAAGCCGAGTTTGGCACATATCCATGGAGGGGCCCCTGCACTGACCACAGGGACTCTCCAAACCAGTCAAACCGCGTCATTTAGTTCAGCGTGACGTTAAACTGACGGGGCTTCCACGAAAGGTTCTAAAATGCTTGCTATACGTCTATTTATTCATCTCCCAAACACCCAAGTAATCGTGCTCCGAAGATTTGGGGTTTCTTCTTACGGAATCCCGAAAATTCTGCAACAGAGTAGAAGGCCGCACGGTCACCGATTTCTGTGAACAAAAACCCATTTTTAAGAAATCAAAATGAAGGTAAGTCTGGTTGGCTATTATATATTTTTTCTGTTCATGGATTCATGTTGAAGTTCGAAGTTATTGACAGTCTCTGTTCAAAATTTGCAGAAAATGGTGTTACAATTGACGATTGAGGACGAGAAAAGAAAGAGGAAGGCCCTCAAGGTGGTTGCAGCCGTGGAAGGTATGCTGCCTTTGCGTTTTCGCTCTCAAACCCTAACCTTAGGTTTATTAATCTGCTACATAATCTGATGAATGAATATTTGAATTGCAGGGGTGGATTCTGTGGCTGTGGACATGAAGGAAAAAAAGATAACTGTAATTGGGGAAGCAGATCCTGTCTTTGTCACCGCACGGCTGAGGAAATACGGTTTTGATTTTGCAGACCTGCAGAGCGTGGGTCCTGCCAAGGAGGAGAAGAAAGAAGAGAAAAAACCAGAGATCCCATCGGTTGTGTATTATGTTCAGAGGCCTTATTACGATTACAGTTTCGCCAACGATGAGAATCCTAAAGCCTGCACCATCTGCTGAATTTTTATCTAGGGTTTATATTGTAGGAGATTTTAACCCCTGTTTTCCAATAAGAGATCTCCTTACCCATGGCTTACAGCTCTCCTAATTAGGTAATTTACATATTAAACTGCCATGTTTTATTGGAGTTAAATATGTGTTCGTGCTGTCAGAAAGGAAGGTGTCGAAAAATGGGGAGATTTCTTGAGAAGCGTGTAATATAGTTTTTAGAAATTAAACTTAACTTGTTGCTTCTGAAATCGCTTTATTTTCTGACATGCTTTGTCCTCATTGGGATGCAACTTCTGTGCTTGTCAAATCGAACACAGTACGGAGGTGTGTTAACGAGTTCAGTGTTATGATTTGGGTTTTCCTTTTGCAGCGTTATCATAGCGTTCAGTAAAGTTGCACTAATTTGCCTGACAGGCGGATTACATGTTTCCTGGTGAAAAGAAAATACAATATTTTATGAGTTGCAGAAAGCAAGTTTGTGTCGCTATGAGTAGATGAATCATTGATATATGCGAATGTTTGGCATAGATTTATCAACCATTAACGTCATCCCAAAATGACATGTTTTCTGTATATAACCTTAAAATAGAATTGTCTATATTCTTATAAAAATAGGTGATTAATATATTATTAATTATAATCATTTTTTTTAATTATATAATTATATATTTTTTATATTATATAAATTATATTAATAATATAATTATTGTTATAGTATATTATAAATGTCTTGTTATATTTTCATAAATTTTATTTAAATTAATCAATCATTTATATAAAAGTTGACATTGATTGTTATTATAAATTGTAAGTAAAATATGAAAAGTAAATAGAAAAAATGGACAAAATAAATGCATAAATGCTTAACTTTAATCTTAAACTTCATGTAATAGATTAACATGTCAATGTTTATCAAAAGTTTAATATAATTATAACAGTGTATTCTTATTTGAATTATTATATTATTATAATAATTACAATTGAAGTATCATTGTCTACAAGCTATATAAAGTTAATTTTTTTCCTAATGATGAATTGCAAGTGTGATTTGAAATGTTGATACTAAACATATATATGTAGTTATAACTAGGAACACTAGTAACCATGATCATGAATAATGGAAATATCACATCTCTTATAAGTTTCTACTAGAGGTAATATTACTAATGCATCTCTTAGGTTTTATTAGTTGATAATAAATGAACCAATGAGAGTAGAATTAAACTAGCTTAACTAGATTTTCTAATGTATATTTTTTCTCAAATTTGTTTGAAAATATCAAAATTAATTTTTCTATTTTTCTATAGTATAATAGTTTTGACCTATCTTATCAATGTAATGTAAGATATTTGCTTCATAATTAATTATACATTTTTTTATTCTATTCATTATCCTATTCAATAATGACATTTGTTTTTTGAACACTTTTAATAAATGTAAATGTTATTTTCTACTAGAGATTAGACATCGATACTTTCATATTTTTATAATGCATCCATTCAATCTAAAGGGATGGTCTTTTTTGTAAGCCTATATATGTTTTGACTACCACTTTACATTCATAGAATTATAGTGGGAGCTTGCTCATATTGTTGATGTAATGAATTAAATTTTTCCTATTTTATTACATGCTTGTAATCATACAAACATTATTTTCTACTGAAGATTAGACTTTAACACTTTCATTTTTTTAATAATATGTTTCTATGGTCTATTTATTTTGACCATAAAACTTTCAATATTATACTTGCATGGTCTATTCATTTTAACTCTAACACATAAAATAATAGTGTTCTATAACAATTAAAAAAATTAAAATTATAAAACTAAAAAATAAATCCAAATATTGAAAAAAAAAAATTAAAGACATGTTCATAATAGTGGCCTCAAACTTGTACAACTCAACTTAGCCTAGTATAAATATTGTAGAATTTTTTTTGCAATTGCATGGATTTACTTTGAACTAGGGGAGAGGGCCCAGTAGTCGTGTGGGCTAACTTTGTCAACATGTAACAATTGATTGAAATATTGTAGAACCTTTGTTTTTCTTTAAATGTGAACTAGCCCCTCTCCCTTATCCATTTAAAATTTCCATTCAAACATTAAAATATATCTTATTATAAATTAAATATATATTGTAAAATAATCTTATATAAATTTTCACTTTTACTTTAAAATCTCCATTTCATATGATGTAATCCTCCTAAAAATTGAAGTATATTTTTTAAAAAGCCTAAATATGACCGTACAGCCTTCGAATTTAAGTCACGCCACAATCATTTAAAAAATATTCCCGAGCGCAAAACGTAAAGAAAGGGATGTTGCTAAAAGTTCGTGGCCTAACGTTTAATAATTATTTTTTGACCCAACCAACAACCAGCGTTAAGCGACTTGACTCAAGTCGTCGAGGGGAGTCAAGTCGTCGAGGACCGGGAGTGGCGACCCTACCATTTTTGAAAGAGGTATTGGTCAAAATTAAGAAATTTTTTAAATTAGTGTTTTTAAAAAATATATTATTAAATAAATAATAATATTTAGACATGTTATTTAATGGTTGATAATTATATAAATAGTTTTGTTTGTTAGATAATTTTATTAGTTAGATACTTCATTAAATATATATTTTTTTAAAATGAATGTGTAGTATTTGTTTGATTGGATTATTTATATGTGTACCTATCAATCATTTAATAATACTTCTAAATATTGTTATTAGTTTATAATAATTTCATAGATGTAAGAATTTAAGAGATATGTAATACAATTAAATTAAAAATAAAACTGTGCTAAAAGATGTATCACATGTCTAGATGATCAACTTACAAATATATGTCATTCTTTATCTTACATATCAAACCTATGAATACATCCAATTCAACTAATGCAAAGTCTTTGTTGCCCTACTTTGGAATGCATAATACTTTTCCTTTAATATAGACTTGCAAGTTACACTCAACTCTACATAATTGAGGGGGAAAAACATTTGAGCTTATTTGATCATATCATCCATAAAAATATGCTAAGAACACTTGCATTAGAGTACTAAAAAGAACTTAAATCTTCATAATCATTCTAAAGCATTTGTATGGCTAGACTTGTTTTTAATTATATACATGACCATTAGTGAATCATTTTGGGGGTTGACCAATGAAAACTTGTTCACTAGTGATGTGGTATCCCTCTAAAGGGGTAGATCTTAAACAACCCAGACATTGTTTGTTATTTTGGAGGTCAAACCTATTTTGACCTTCAAAATAACAAACAACATATTAACTATTTACATTTAGGTCTCTAAAGGTATTCATCAACATTGCTTATCTATATTGTAGATAAAAAACAATGAATTAGACAAAACATGAAGTAGAAGCATAAAATCAACTGTATCATTTTCATGGGTAGATATTATATTTTTAGCCCAAACTCACAAATTTGACCTCTCATAGAGTGCATAAACTATTTTAGATCCAAGATAGAAGGCAAATAGAGATATACCTTTTCTATTCTAAAAAAAAAAGATTTGGACATATATTACCAATTGATGCATATTTTTTTTTATCAAAAACTAACTACACATATCATTTGTATTTAATTTCACAACTTAACATTTAATGTTTCATTTTCCTAAAATTCATTAGCCCCAATTCCATCATCTAAATTAATTTATACATTTATTATTTATCTTAATTAATTAATCTAAAAAACACATTTACTCTCTATATAAACTATCACTTATCTTAATTAATTTAAAATAATAATTTACTTTTAAAACATATTATTTTTATTTACCATGTTATATTTTAAAAAAACATCTTGAAAGGTTATTAAATTCTAGTCATATATTGTAACACATTAAAGTAAGAGCCTTTCCAATAAAGCATATCTATTATAACATAAGCCAAAACCATAATTTAAAATGCATTTTTTTAAGAAATTAAAATTGATGAGATCACAAAGGAATTTGAATGCATAACATAAAAATTATTTTCTATTGTATGAATTATAATTAGAAAAAAAGATCTAATGGTTGAGTAGTCCAATAATTGTGAGTAACCTTTTATATTTAAAGATCATGTTATTTAATAGTATAGCATTAGTAGTTATGACTTCAAAGTTCTGAGTGTTGACCATTGTTATTAACAATTAAAATGAAATAAATTTATTAGTATAAAAAAGCAATAAAAAATTTGAGGTCACATGAGCATAAAAAATACTTAATGCACAAATATAAGACTAACTTTTTACATATTTTATAGCACCTCAACAAAAAACATATTGATGCAACATCATGTTTGATGATATAGACCTTAAAACTTAGGTTTAGGTAATGAACTTATCAAATAAACTATTATAAAAATTAAGGAATCATTTGAAATTGGAATTGCAAAAAAGTTACATAAGATTGTTCCACATTAATTTTTTCTTGAAAATTTAATTTGTATTTTACAACAAAAATTGTTAAATACCTAAACAACCAACAAATTGAAATCTTTCTACTGTTCTTATTTTTGTTGTTGTTGGAGGGGTCTCCATTCCATCAAAGTCACATAAGGCACAATTTTGATCTCATCCCTTACGCTGTTTGGACCTTGCACCCAACAGTACTTGATCCTTACCGTACTCATTCAAATCATTCAACTTGACTAATAGACCAAAATCATAAACAATTTTATTTGAACACTTTTCTCCCGAAACATTTTGAAACAATTTTTTTTTACTCCGTAAATACATTCTGAAACCATAATTTAGTTGCAATACACCTCTAAATCTACCAACATCTGAAGAGAACATGGCAGAATCCCCATAGCCAACCCCTTAGGAACCCCTTCTTATCTTTTCTCACTTCAACCCTTCCATACATTCATTTCATTCCTCTGTTTTAACAATATCAATTCATTTGGCTACTGAACGCTTTCATTTCATTAATTTCTCTACAGTTGTGACCTCCGAGGGTTAGCTTTTTTCTGAAAACCTAATCAATGGCAGCTGTGACTCAGGTTCACATGTTCAGAGCTCCAGTACCCAGAGCAGGTGTCGTGGTCTTCACGATGAAGGAAAAATTCAAGAGCGTGCAAAAGAGTGCTTTTGATGGGGGTTTTATTTCCCTGTAAAGCAAGCACTAGCAGCGGCGGACCGTGGGGTCTGTTAGGGTTGTTAATGTGGCGGTGGTGGGAATCGACCTCCGGATCACGAATTTGGCAGTCGCGGTCATGGAAGCAGGGAAGCCTAGGATTGTTATGAATTTGGAGGGGCAGAGTACAACGCCCTCCATGGGTGCTTACAACTAATGGGGGAGCAATCACATTGACAACTGTTACATTTCACTTTTTGGTTTTATTAAATTTACTTTCACAAATGATCCTTTCATACAAAGAAAGGCTTAAATTTGATCGCCGTATGTCTTTATCTTAGTGTTTTGAAAAAATATAATTAATTTTTTTTTAAAATGATTAGAAGATTTTATATAAATACTCAAAATATAAATAGAATTATATAATATTTTAAAAATAGTATTTCTTAATATTTGAAAAAGGAAATAACCATCACAAAAGGTTGCTCGACAGGCAAGATTGAACGTCAAAATTAATAAAATTAATTATTTCTGACAATGTTGCAACAAATTTATTCTTGTTCTCTACGCCGTGAAACAAGGCTTTACTTTTGTAATTTCTTTGAAACAGCAGATGATTTTTTAATTCTATTTAAATATAAACATTCCAATGTTTTCTGCCTACTGCTAAAAAATCAATCAATTAAAGTATCATATATAGTAAAATGTACTCAAAAGACGACAAAAAAGGCATGAGAAAGGAGATTCTTTTTGCTGCTTTGGTTAAGGATTTTCGATCGTGAGACTCGAATATAATATTAAACTGATTATAATAATAATTATTGTTATTTACAGAACAACTTATTCGGATGGAATCAAGCACAGAAGCTAAAAAGTTAGGTATGAACTGCACAGGACGCTTTTCCCAAAAGTCCGTAGCAATCCTAAAGGAGGCATGTAAAGCTCTAAACAAGATCTCTATCAGATAAAGACCAATTTTCAGCAAATGGTGCAGGCATTGGGATTCTCATCACTGAAAACAGGGTATTCATACGGCCTGTACACATACACTACTGCAGGTTCTGGTTTTTTCTCCTCTTTCTTTGGCTCCTTTTTGGGGGGAGGCTCTTTTTTCTCTTCCTTGGCAGGCCCCACGCTCAGTACCTCCGCGTATCCAAATTTCCTGAGCTTTGATGTAACATTCACAGGGTCGGCTTCACCAATTACAGTCATTTTCTTCTCCTTCATGTCCACAGCCACAGATTCCACCCCTGTAACACAAACAATCTCATCCAGTTGAGGTACCAGAATAAATTTAAGGCTCAGGGTTTGAAAAAAATTAGGAAGAGATTTGATACCTTGCAAACCTGCAACCGTCTTGAGGGCCCTTTTCTTGCTTTTCTCGTCCTCGATCGACAATTTTATCACAATTTTCTGCAAATTTCAACATTGGCATATCAATTGGTTTCACAACAATAAAGAAACACAAATCATTAATACATTTAGGCTCTCATAAAGTTCAGCAATCCCAACTTACCTTCATTTTGATTTGGGATTTGCAAACCAGGAGCCTCAATACTTTGGAGTATGAGGATTGGGGGCTGCAAGTGTTAAATAATTGAAGAGTGAGAAATTGTAAAGCAATTCTTGCAAGTCTTCGCAGAAACTTCATCAATTTTGTAGTACATTGAAATCAGTGGGCTGGATTCATTTTGTTTTAACATCATTAGGTCAAATAGTTAATAGTAAATTTATAATATATATATTTTTATTAATTAAATTTTATTTTTTAATTGTTGAATTGAATGATGTTTAAAAAGAGTTGAATGGAATGCGGTTGAAATGAAAATCAAAATAAAATTTCCTAAGAAAAATATTTAAATATTTTATTAAAATGAAATCAAAATGAAATTTTATCAAGATTTTGTGGGACATGTATTAATATGACCTCAAATAAATATATATCGAATCTATCATTATAAACAATAGAATGAGAATAAAAGAAATTTCATGGCTATCAGGAAAAGTTTCGAGTCAAACTCATGGAAAAATAGCTCCTACTTATCAAGGAAAAGAAACCAGGAAATTGTTTAAATGGGTCACTCTGGATCAAGCCCCTTACTATACATAATAAAATAATAACAAGTTTCAAATGAGTACGTAACATATATTAAAATATGATGGCTCCTTTCGCCGAGGATGCCTTTGTGCTTTTGTAATGATTGTGGCAATGGGTCAAAAGATACTGAATGCACCTTTCTTAAATTTTTATTGTTATTTAATATTTTGGTCCTTTCTGAATTACGTACTGGATATGAAAATAGTAAAAAATAAAGATTTTTTTTTAAGAAGTTTGAAAATTGATACATTGCAACTATTTAGTTGGAAATAGGGTTAGCTAAAGTAAAATGTATTGGTGGTTTACTTTTGGAAAGAAATAAATTATATTCATAAATATTTAGGACTTCAATTTAAGTTAAATGAATAATAATAATGATTGAGAGGATTAGCTATTGTAAGTTAGATAAACATTTTATGTAAGTATTTTTTTTTGGAAATGGTAAAAAGAGATTAAGGATTTTGTGAAATTTTGTTAAAAAATGTGTTTGGTGATTTAATTTAGTAATTTTATTATATATGCCATTATTTTATGTTGATAGATTCTATGATTTATTTTTTTATTTTAATTTATTTTTGTATTGTGGAAATGTTTTTTGTGCTTGTTGATTTGTTTGACTATGTAAGATTTGACTGAAAAGTCAATTTAGAATGCAAATGAATGAGAAAAAGCAAAGCTAGAAATCATAAATGAAATAGAATAAATTATATTATATTCAATAAGCATGCAAAGCATATAATGAAAAATGAGATATTAAATATTAAGACATGTAAGAGAAATCCTGATTATATAAGGAAGGTGAAACTTAGAAAGGCATATGATTAAGACAAGTGTCATAGTCATATGCTATGAGACAAAAAAGAGATAAGGATGCAAAGCTTGCTCTAGAAGCTATCTGGGTTAGCTTAATCTAGTGTGAAAAGGACTAAAGAGAGAACTAGCTAAGAAATTGACTAATTAAATAAAGTACCATGTTTACACTAATAGTCTAAAATTTATTTGCCTCTAGTATCTAAATAAACAATTGGAAAACTTGGTGACGTCTAGAGATATTAGGAGAAATTTTCTAAATGACTCTTCTTCTTAGTCGAACCTCATGTGTTGATTTTACAATTTAAACAAATCAAAGATATGCTAAACAATTGTGCAACATATGTTAGTTTCTAGCTATTATGTTGATGCTTTTCCTTATTCTCTCTAAATGCTAATGCAATGATCAAGTATGAGATGTGGTGATTAGGCTACATTTGATCCAAAAATATTAGATTATCTTTGTGCTTGTTGATTTAATTGCCTAAAGTTTATTTACCTTCAATATCTAACTATACAATTGAAAACTTAGTGACACCTAAAGATATTAGGGAAAATTTCTACCAATGAATCTTCTTCTTAGTCAAACTCCATGAGAAAAAATAATGATATGGAATGATCTTAGTGAACCTTAGCAACAACCATCCAACACCCCTTCATCCTCAGAATCATGGTCCCAAACAAAGGACCAGGTTGCCTCACAGCATTGGTGACACCAACAACCGCCTTCAGGAAGCCTATGCCCCATTATTTCCTTTGCACACCAAGCCTTGTCATCCACCCCAATGGCTTGGATAATAAATGGGATCCAAGGCCCATTATAGTTGTGTGTCAGGTGAAGCCAAATTGTGTTTTTTGGTTGTAGACCAATACCAACTATTTCTCTATCCATGAAGTTCTTCAAACCTTCGAACCACTTTTCCTTAACCATTTTTTTTATCACTATCTTAACACATTCCTTTTTTTTCTCTAGAGTCAAGCAATGCCACCACAAACACCGAATCACATCAATATTCAATTGATACCTATGTGAAGAATTCACATAGGTATCGCCCAAGATCACTTTAATGGCACGCAATGCCACAAAAGCTCTAACTTTGAAAAATATTTTCATCATAGCCTTTGTAATTTCACCCATAAACACCATTTATCTCTTCCTTGTTGTTAGATAGATCGTGTTGTCCATTTTTAGGAAGCTAACATAATGAGGTGAGGAGAAGCCATTGACATGATGATTTGAAGGGAAGCTACAATGATTACAAATCATATTTGCAGCTTCAAGCGCTTCAAATTTCCTCTTCACATGCATCAACCTTAATGGTATACTTCATCATTATTGTTATTAGATGTGTAACAATTTGCATTCTATGGAATATGAGTGCATTGTCCCTGATATTCGACATATCCAAGAATATCTCTTTGAAAAACCTATCAATTTCCCACTGGCTATGTAATTGGCCACATCATTAGCTTTTTAGAAGACATGTGAAATATTAACATCTCTAAATTAGGAAAAGGTTTCCCATACTTCCTGGAAAAATTTATTGAGTTTCCAATTAGGAGTAGATCTGTTGTAGATAACATAAATGGTGATCAAAGAGCCACCTTTCAAATAAATCAAATCTTTCTATAGTATTTTGCAAGCTTGTAGTCCTAAAATGACAACTTGGAATTCGGTTTCATTATTGGTTCCCTTCATGAGTTTTTTTTCTACCAAGGCCAATATCTTTTCACATGATCTCTAACTACACAACTGGCCTTAGATTTACCTAGATTTTCTTGAGATGCCCCATCAATGTTTACTTTGATCCAATCTACATCACAGATGGCACCCATCAAGCATCCACTTCTAGGTTATCATTCAAGTGAACCCGAGAAACCCCATGGACTAGGGGAATAACAATGCCAAGCCACTATTTTCTCATTTCACCATCCCACACCATAAACACACTTTGAGGTCAAGACATTTTTTGCCACATTTTTTACCTTTATTATGGAATTTTCTAGTTTTTGTGCCAGAGTTTCCTTGGTCATTTCTTTCCCTTGGAAAATTATTCTATTCACTTCCTTCCATAATTCCCATATGATCATGGATGGGCAAGTAGTCCATAGGCTATTGAAAGTAGTTTTTTTAAAGATTGGCCACATATTAAAAGTTCATATTAGGTCTTGTGGCAATGGGCTTTGCCAATTTAATTTCCTCATCACCTCTTTCCAACAATAATCTACCATTTTACAGTTTAGGATAATGTGGTCTGACATTTCATCCTCCTTACATTATGGGCACCTATGAGGCCATTAAAACATATTTTTTAAAGTTTTTCACCATTCAAGATTCTTTTTTGGATAGTAGCCCATGTGAAAACACCATCCTCTTGGAGACATTTGCTACCCAATAGAGATGAGAAATCCAATCCTCCTTAGTTGTTGCTTTAGCCAACATATATCCAATTTTAAAATTATATTTCCTTGATTTTACGTTGCAACATTATTGAGTAGGAAAAGTGATCCTAGATCTAATTAGGATAGCTAAGATTGACTCCTTTTCACTTTGACTCAACATTAAACATAAATTGACTAGGTTTTTTTTTATTAACTTGCTACCATAAGGGAGATCCAACCTCCTAGGATTTAAGCTTGTTTGAGTTTTGAGGATGATAAATTTGATGTGTGATTTGACAAGCCTATATGACATGCAACCCTAGATCTAAAAAATGTAAATTACTACACAGATAAAAAATAGAAAGTTACAAAACAACTTCAAATCTGAAGTTGAGACACAAAGAGGAACTTGTGATTGAAATGTGAGCTTGATTTGGTTGGTCAAGGGTGCCTAGGTATTCCCTAGTCCGAACTCCTGCTTTTCCAAATCTCAAAAGTCTGAATTCTGGATTGAGGTTTGCACTCTGTTTCTTGAGACTATCTGTCGAATCCTCCAGATCTGACCTACACACATGAAAATAGTGGAAAGGTTATGTTGTATAGGGGATTTCCTATGCCAAGCCCCATTTTGGTATTCCTACCTCCACGTACAACAATTGATGATGATTAAGAGGGCATCCCTAGGTCGAGCAGAGGCTAAAAATATAATAATTGACTGAAATGGTGAATGATAAATGACAATATTACCTTGATGAAGTGATGTCACACAAGTTTCCACAAAAGTTGATTGATGGATGCCTTTATTGCTTGATAGACCTGCAAAAGGTTATCTCATACAACATAATGGAGTGTTGCAACTAGCATGTAGAGGATAACTCAATACATCTTCATGATTTGACATGATTGACCATAATAGCTCCTTGAACATAAATTGATTCATTCTTCTTGATGTCTTACAAACTTGAACTTGATTGATGAAAGTGTTGTAATAATGTTGCTAATTCTTCCCTTGACTTCCCTTAACTGATTTTAGGATCTTCAATTTTCTCAATAGATTTTGTAGCATTTGAAACATGATAAAATGACTAGATATTTATATGCAGTTATTCTCATTTCCCAATAATTAAATATTGATAGTTGGCATTTGAAACTAGAAATTAAAATAATAAATTATCAAGACTGACATTCAAATTTAGAGCCAAAAGTCTTGGTCTAGGGTGTGGGGCACCCTAGACTAGATTCCTACTTTTTTGGGGGTCAAAATTGTTGGGGGAAAAATATTAAATGCATAGTTTGATTTCCCATGTTTAAATTTTCAAAAATGTTTATAAAAATGGACAATTAATACATATTTAGGTTCAAGTACATAGGGGGAGCTAAACCTGGTGTGAAATTTTCAAGGGTGACAATTTTTTTATGCTACAACCATTTAATAGTATCCTCCTTCATTGTAAAATTAATCCTTTGCTCATCTAAAATCTTCTTTATTTTTTATTTTTAAGGCTCTAGAAAATTCAATCCCTAAAAATATTTCCACTTCTAATTTGTCACACCATTTTTCTTAGTCTTCTCAATATAGTCGCTAAGATTTTTACCACAAGTAAAAATAAGACATGTTTTTGCTTCTTCAAGATTAGTGATAGATGTTAAAAGGTGTGATGTCCCTCCCAAAAGGAATCCTTTCTTCCATTGTTAGCATCCCAAGTTAGGTGGTGAATTGTGGTCAAAAAGGGTGATTAATAGTATCACTTTTCTCACACACAATCATTCAATAATGTTGTAGGATTCCTAATTAGATTGACTATCAACCTCACAAGGTGAGTCAATTCTCAACAAGGAGACCTAGGAGGGGGTTCTTTCAGCTTTAAGGGGTTCACCACCAAGCAAAAGCTTGGAAAAGACAAATAAGCATTTAACTCACAAAACCTAATAATGTAAGCTAGATGAAAGGTGCAAATGATGAAATTATGTAGTAGGGAGTTAGGATGTATGTACCTAGGAAGTCTAGAGATGTTGCGAGGATTCTGGAAATGCAAAGAAGCTACCAAAATATGCTATGGAGGACTAATACGCCCTTATTGTTGTCTTAGTCCCGCTGCTTATTTTCGGGGAAAACATAGAATCTTCAGATGTCAAAACTGGATTTGGTAGAATTTCTGAAAAATGCCCCTGGGAGGACTAAGACACCTTTACTGTTGTCTTAGTTCCAATATGAGTTTATGAAACTTTTGAATATGGTCCTGAGGCTTGATTTCTGCTCTTCCTTCTTCTCTGATCTTAGGTTCTAAAACCTTCAAATTTGGCTTTAGGTGAGTTTCCGTGATGACAACTTTGCAAGGCAACTTTGCAAGTTTGTACTTCAAATGATCTTCAAGTCTCTAACCTAGATCTACAATCACAAATATGCAAGAGAAGAAAAACTTGTTGATTGTTAGTAAATGGGGGTTTTCCTTGGTCAAACCCCTTGTTGGTAATTTAACCTTGAAATGAAATAGAATAATGGAGGGAATGATGAATGAAAACATGCAATGCTACAACTCACCAAACCCTTGTTGTAAAATATGCAAACTTGTGTGAAATGGTTACAATGGATATGGATCTTGAATCAAAGGAATGCTTGATAGATATGGACTTGAATTTCTTGCTTGAATCAAAACCCTACATCACAAATGTTAGCACAACACGTGCATGATGCAAGAATATCTTTGATATAATGCTTGAATCTTGATGACGGCTCCTATTGGCCTCCTACAATGATTTAACAACTAGGCTTTTACAGTTGTGATTCAGAGATTGGACATCCAACCTGAATAGCTATTTTAATCATCATGAAGGTGTATTTAACTTGTCAACCTAGGGATGTGAACTTGAAATGGGTCAGCACAGTATGTGCACTAGGAACTCGAAGTAGCCATTTTCATTCTACAACTAAGAAAGACACAATGCTGAAAGTAAATTGCTTCAAAAGGAATAACATAAATGTTGAACATCAACCAACAACTATACTAAGCTTGAAATGCATGAAAGAAATGAAAATATGAACAACAAATAGGAAACTACTTTGTCTACTTTGGTTGCAGGAACAGTCACAAAATGGGATTCTAGTGGCTACAGGAACAATCACAAAATGGGATTCTAGTGGCTACATGAACAGTTAGCGCCAGATTCTTAACTAATTACTGAACAAAAAGTAATAACTAGGCTAAACTAAGCTAAAGGACAGATTGCTCACCAAGTGGTCCCCCTTGGATGAGTATCCTCTACTACTAACGAAAACTCAGATACTCAAACTTAGAACTTCATTTTATTCATCAAAAAACATGAGTACAATAGAGCAGTGTAACTGTATCACTGAAAACTTAAGAATGCAAGTACAATATCAAATCGCACAACCTTGTGAAAAGGAGAATCTGATCATTATTTATACTACCAACTAAGCAAGGAGGTCAACTCCATGAATTGGGAGGACACCAATTTAGGGAAAGTAGAGAAAATGGAGAGGCATTTACACGCGCATGGAATCTAGTCAGACATGGTCACAAATTTAGCACAGGAGTAACACCAATAATTGCTCAACAACATTAAATTCCACTACAAGGTCGTTACATTCGATTTGCATAGGGAATCTCCTATTTTCGACCTCCTTTGACCTTTGAACAATTCCCTTGCTGGACGTTATGGTGCATGCCCAGTTGGTAGTGCCTTTCTCAATTTAGTATCCTCAAATTATATCTGCATGGAAATGTTAGCACACATAATAATTGCATAGCCATAACTACCTTAAAGAACATTCATTAACCACATGCAAAATTAATATAGATAGTCCATATAATATGCCAATGTGATGAAAGATTTGTATAAATAAGATTAGGCCCAATGTCTATAGTTCTGAGGAAATATCATAAAAATATCAACACTTAACATCAAGGTCCATGATAACTTTAGCAAATAAATCATAAATTCTACCCAAAACTAGACCATAAACTAGACTCATCACTCCCCCAACCTAAGGTTTTGTTGGTCCTCCAACAGGGGAAGGGTTGTTCTTCTACTTGGTCAATGCTCTGAAATTTGTAACTGACAACTGCCCTACATCAGTTTTTGTTGTGCGTGAATCAAGGTCCCAATAGAATCCTCCCAGTCTGTCCAATCTGCTCCATCTTTGTCTTTCTGCAACAATGTCATAGTTGTAAAACTTGTAACTTGGCATAGGCCACATCAGGAGGGGTGGTTGAAAAGTCAGGGGAAGCCAAAATCATCCCTTTGTTCTTCCAACCTGCATATATTTGTCAATTCTCTTAAGTGTTGCAGCATAGTTCTGGATGGAATGAGGCTTAGCCTATTTTAGCTCATCAGTTAGGTTGTTCCATCTTTGTGAGAGGCATCTCTTCATGGTTTCCTCTTTTTCTTTTTCCTTTACCTCATACTCATTGTAGACTGCTTCTATCCAAGGAATAATCCTATTACCATAACTAGGCCTAAAAAGCATTTGATGCCATTCCCTATAAATTTCCCTTGGATTCCTTGACTCAGCCCTGATGGGTAGAGGGATATTGGATTCCAATTGCTTATAAGCCCCATATTGTTGTCCCCAACTAATCTCATTTTGTACCCAAGACATGAATTCCCTTAATTGGACATCCCCAACATACAACATTGGATTCCAATCATGGTCTTGAGTCACAACATAATTATGCAAATAAAACTCACACAACAAATTCTTCATTTCAGGGGAAGCAATTCAATTAGCATTGAAAAATTCATCAAGAGTCTCAATAGAAGGGTTCAAACCTGAGACAATTTTGGCCAGCTTAAAAGAAAAATATTTCTCCTTCAAGTGTAGAGCATAAACCCTTGGAGGGGTCCTGCACTCTAAAATCTGTGGTACCAAGGTTGCCATATCATCCACATTCTTCTTCAAGGTGGAAATTTTTGTAGCCTTGTCTTCAATCTCCTCATATTTCTTTTGAATTTCCTTCTTCAACCTATGTTTCTCTTCTTTCCATTTCTCTTCTCTTCTTTGCATCTCTTTCCATAAATGCATAGCTACCATGTGCATTGATAAATCAGGGGGTTTATACATTCCTACTAGCATTTTTCCTAGAATTGATGCTTGCTCTCCATATAGTACTAACTATAAGGATTCAGGTTGTCCCATCAATTCTAGCTGTAGGGGTACTGATTGTTCTTGTTTTTGCTATTACTGTAGGAACTCTTGCTGCAAGAAATCCTGATTTTCCTCATACCCTTAGTTCTCCACTTGTTCTGCAATGTCAGCAAGATCTTCCAATGTTATGTTTGTTGTCATCTTAAATATATCATTTTCCTCAACATTCACCTACCCCATTGGAGGTTTTGTGTCCCCTTATGATACTTCTATAGACTTAGGGCTTTCCTGCGGAGGCATACCAAAGGTTGGCCCAACAGGTCTTGATTTTCTGGGAGGGCTCTCATGTTTTTTTTGGCTGTAGGATGAACAGTGTCAGCCTTTCATTTCCTAGACCTTGGTACTTCTTTTTTTGCTAGCTACTTTTTAGCTTTTCCTTTTCTCATTTCTACCTCTCTTTTTTGTGCCCTAGTTTTCATTAGAATTCCAAGTGGAACATCATCATCAGAATATGGAGGAGAACTTTCTTTGTCTGAGTGCTCTATCTAAGAAGAGCTCATTTATATGGTTTCTTCTACTGTAGGAGGGTTTACACTAGGTCCTTTCTGAGGTAGATTTGACTTGCGTCCTTCACAGGTGATATATTTTATGACATAAATAGCTATCTGCTTCCATGGCTCGAGTAGAGAGGTTCTCTTCGCACCTTGGTTATCTATGCTCAATGGATGATCGCTTGGTTCTATAAATTTGGCCATGGTTGATCTGGAATCTCTGGCAGCAAGGTAATCTTCACCGTTGGTCAGAAACCCTGTAACCTCTGCAATTCTTTCTTTGGTAGCCAATAATTCCAACCCTTTTATCGTGGCTTTCCCTTCAGACAATGTCTAGGTGAATTCTAGTGCAATTCTTTCATCAAAACCATCCAGCTTCATGAAATAATCTAACCAGCCACAGTTTTTGAATTTAGCTAGGTAGGGTGCATCCTGCAATAATACATTGTGCACTGTGGGTTCATTTTGAATTAATCCACCTCCCATTGTTTGCAATCAAACAATCACTATGTTGTTTCCTTCCTGCAATTCTCATCTGAAAACCAAATTCACCTTCCTGAAACACTTGCTAAATTCCAATGCCAATGTCGACTAAATTTTCTCTTTTTACCTTTTGTTTGCAACTTGAGATTATGACAGGGTCAATAATGACAAGGAAGGATTAATAAAGGAAAGCTATGTTGGAGAGAAATGGCAATGACAATTGGTGTCACCTCACACATGCAATTCGTCCTCTCACTCAGATTTCAAATCTGCTCAATTTAAATTTTTCTAATGTAGACCAACATGGACTGACACATGGGAAAAGTATTCACATCTTTTTCCTCCCCCCCAACCTAAATTTTGGCATCTGTACTCACATGTGAGATGATGATTTGACAGGGGTAGGGAATAATGGCATGCTATGGTGAACATCCATATTAACGTACAATAATTAAATGAATGCACTAAAAGACAATTAAGATATAGCAAATAATGCGCACATACCTAAATGTGTGGAGGATTCATTGCAAAGATTGTAGAGAAAGTACCATTCGCCTTTTTAGGAAATAAGTTGAGAAATTAATAAAAATGAGGTGGGATGAGGTGGAGTGGAATGAAGTGATGTGATGGAAGAGAGAGAAAGGTGGAAATGGATGAGCGGATGGGTGAAGAAATGGACTCCCACAGAAGTGTAAGTCTTTATTATGACAAGTACATACCTTAATTAGCTAGAAGGAGGGACACTAGATCCACTTCCTTCAGCTGTAGGAAGCTCGGGTGCAGTATGTTAAGTGAATTGTTGCAAGAACTCCTTGGAAGTTGGGTTGTGATACAATCTGAGCCGATGTCCATTGGAAAGCAACTTGAATCTGACTGGGTCAATAGTAGTGAGTTGAACAACACCATTAGGGAATACTTCAACAACCTCATATGGTCCTAGCCACCTTGTTTGTAATTTTCTAGCATTGTCCTGATATCTGGAATCATAAAGCAATGCCTAGTCACCTAGCTGGAATTTCTTGTCCTTGATGAATTTGTCATGCCACTTGATTCTCTGATTTTGCACTACCTCAATGTGATGCAAGGTTTCTCTCCTCATCTCATCCAAAGCATTCAGCTGCATGATTCTTTCTCTTTGTGCCTCAGAGATATCCATCCCCAAATCTACTACAGTCCTAAGAGTCTTATGTTCAAATTCAATAGGCATCATGGTTGTCTTTCCATATAGCAACTCAAATGGAGTGAAGCTTGTAGTTGTTTTCCAAGTAGTTCTGTAGGCCCAAATAGCTTCTAGTAATCTATTTTCCCAATCCTTTCTATGGATAGCTATTTTTTTGGTCAAAATAGCTTCAATTTCTTTGTTGGTCACCTCAACTTGGCCATTGGCTTGGGGGTGATAAGGAGTAGACTTCCTATGTCTTATGTTGTACTCATTAACTAGTGCTACAACAAGGGTTGATGTGAATTGAGCACCCTGATCAGTCATTATCTCTCTTGGAACTCCATACCTTGTGAAAATATCCTCATAAAGAAATTTTGCAACCTTGTTATCTCTTGCATGCTTCATGGCCTTAACTTCTACCCACTTAGTTACATAATCAGTGCATACTAGGATATAAGACTTACCATTTGATGGAGGGTGAATGAGTCCTACAAAATCCAATCCTTGTCAAAGGAAGTGATTACTACCTGAGGGAAAAATGGCATCTCATCAGATCTGGTTGGTCTTCCCATTCTTTGGCATCTATCACATTTTCTCGTATGCCTTCCTGCATCCTTGTGGAGTGTTGGCCAGTAATATATTGTGTTCAAAATATTCATTGTTGTTCTCTTGGCTACAAAATTTCCTCCACATGGTTCATTGTGGCATGCATGCAAAATGTCATATGTCTCATCTTCTCTCACACATCTCCTCATGACATGGTTTGGTCCAATATAAAACAAACATCCAACAATCCATGAGAAAGGAAAAGATTTTTCAATGAGTTCCCTTCTCTCTTTTGGAGAGAAGTGAGGTGGAACCCTACTTGTGACCAAATAATTAGCTATGTCAGCATACCAGGGTGTTTGTACACTGATGGAGAATAGATGCTCATAAAGAAAAGAGTCATCTATGGCTTGATTATCCCCTGATGTATTCATCCTTAAAAGAAAATTTGCAACAACATTAGCCTTCATTGGTTTATCCACAATGGTTATGTCATACTCCTGTATCAACAATAACCATCTTGCCAGCCTACCTATGATCAGGGATTTATTCATGAAATATCTAATGGTTGCATGATCAATTTGCACAAATATTTGGTAGCCTATTATGTAATGCCTGAATTTGTTCAGGGCATAGATCACTGCCAACATTTCTTTCTCTATCAATGTATAGTTGAATTCAACTCCTTGCAAATTTTTGCTGACAAAGTAACTGGAATTTTCAATAGTTCCTTCTTTATGTCCTAAGACTACTCCTATGGCATAATCTGATGCATCTGTATGGATGTGGAAAGGAAGCTACCAATTAGGCCATTTGAGTACATGAGCATGAGTCAAGGCTACTTTCAAATCAGAAAATGCCTTGTCACAATCTTTTGTCCATTGAGATTCAACATCTTTGGTGAGAAGAGTATACAATGGTGTTGCTATTTTTTTGAAATTCTTGATGAACCACCTATAATAGCTTGCATGGCCTAGGAAACTCCTAACATCCTTTTGTTTTGTAGGTGTGGACAGATTTGTGATTACCTCAATCTTTGCAGGATCTACTTGAATTCCTTTGTGAGAGATGTAGTGTCCAAGAACTACACCTTCCTGCATCATCATGAAGCACTTTTCACTATTTAAAGAGAGATTGTGATCTTCACATATCTATTGCACTTTCCTAAGATTCTCCAATGCTTCATTGAAATCAACACCATAGGTTGTGAAGTCATCCATATAAATTTCCATGCAGTCATGAGAAATGTCTAAAAATATGCTAATGACTGCCCTCTAAAAAGTTGCAAGTGCATTGCATAAGCCAAATGGGAGTATCAAGTAGGCATAGGTCCCCCATGGACAGGTAAAGGTGGTCTTATCCTGGTCCTTTGGTGCAATTTGGATATGGTTGTAGCTGTTGAATCCATCTAGAAAAGAAAAGTATTGCTTTCTTGCAAGTGAGTCCAAAACTTGATCTATGAAAGGTAAGGGAAAATGGTCCTTTTTGGTGGCAGCATTGAGTTCCCTGTAATCAACACAAACTCGCCATTTCCCTCCCTTCTTGGGAACAATCACTAATGGAGACACCCACTAGCTATTTGAAATGGGGTAGATAAATCTTGCATCTAGCAATTTTTGCAGTTCTCCTTTTACAATTTCTCTTAGTGCAGGGTTAATTCTTCTTTGTGGCTGCCTCACTGGGGTGCAATCATCTCTGATGTAAATTCTACGAGTGCAAATCTTAGGATCCAATCCCTTCATCTCATGATAGTCCCACACAAATGCATGTTGGTGGGTCCTCAACAAGTTTTCCAAGAACAATTGATGTTCTTCACTTAGTTTGTTGTTAACATTCAGATACTTTCCTTTTGACACCTTTACTTATGTGGTTGACTCTATCATAGTTGCTTCATTTACACATGGTACCTTGAGTTCATATGGAAACAATGTATGGGACATACCTGTTGCTATAGGAAGTTCGGCTATAGGAAGAGTGGCTGCAGGAAGAACGTCTGCAAGAATAGTGGCTACAGGAAGAGTAGGCAGAAGTGTCTTGACTAGAGTAGAAAAATAAGAAGATGATGCTTCCTCCACTTCACAATGTTTCTGAATGATGTTAACAAATACTTCATCTTCATCTTGAAGCTGGATGAAGGAGCTTCTTCCTAACATCACAAGCTGCACCACATAATTAACTTCCTTGGTCTCTTCACCAACATGTGGTCATATAGGATCATCCTCATCATGTGATGGCTAAGCAGGAAGATAAAGAACAAAATTTTTGGTGCTTTTCCCATCATAAATGGTCATGTCACCTAATCGACATCCAATATATGCATCTGCAGTTGCTAACCATGGCCTTCCAAGAATAATGGGATACCCACCTAGTGTAGATTTAGGAGAAAGAATCATGAATTATGTTGGGTACTCCCACGAGTCTAGAATCACCACAAGGTCCTCCACTATACCATCAAGCTTAACAGTAGAACTATTAGCAAGCTGTAGGATAGGAGTAGATCTCATGCTTGCAACATTTAGTTGCTGCAGGATGTCCTTAGTCATTACATTTATTGTTGCCCCTAAATCAATTAGAGCATTATTTATTTGAATCTCATTAATAACAATTGCTACCACAAGACTACCTGGTTCATTGTACTAGGGATAGTCACTTTTTCAAGCATGATGTCAGCTAGTTGTCCCACCACATCAAACGTAGTGGGGTCTTTCTTCTTCCTGCCAAGCTTCTTGAGGCATGCTTCTTTGATTGCCTTGCCATAGATTGGGACATCCCTTATGGCCTAAAATAGGGGTATTTGGACATTTATATGCTTCAGTTGATCCAAGATGTCAAAGGTTGTGTCCTCCTTTTCTTCCTTCTTCTTGGAAACTTCCAACCTCTGAGGAAATGGTGGTTCTTGTTCAGTCTGCTTGACTTGGACTGGTTTAGGATTCTTAGATGCACTTGGCTAAATGGAATCATTCAGAGGTTCTTCTTTCTCTTCCACAGGAAGTTTGGTGATAATGGTCTTGGAAGGGGCTGGTAAAGTAGTTCATGTACGAAAGTGGATGTCACTTACACTCACAACATATGCAGGGAATTGGTTTGAATCGGTAGAGTATACAAGCTACTATTGTGGTTTGTTATTTGGATTGGGTGTGAGTTGAGCTGGTAGTTGGGTAGGTTTAGGTGTATTTGAGCTTGAATTAGCAGGTGGAGGCATTATAGCAAGTTGTTGGGGCTGAGAGGATGGCTTCATGTAACTAGTTGTCTGGGTAGGCCATTGTTGTCCTCCCCTCCATTGATTTGTTTGTTTCCAATTTCCTGGAGGTGGCTTCCAATGCCCTTGAAATTGCTGCCAATTCCCTTGAGGTTGCTGCCACTGGGGTGGAGAGTTTTAATGATTGGGCCAAGCATTTGGAGGGTTACCCCAAGGATGTGGTGGATATCCTCCATAGTTGGATGGATATGGGGGCTACCATTGGTTACCAGATGAATAGGAATTGAAATATGGCCCAGCATAAGAGAGTGGATCTAGTGGCTTACCTTGTCTTGGATCCCAAGGCCTCCTTTGTACAACATAGTAGAATTGATCTTCTTCAATATGAATTGGCTTGAACTTGGGTGCAATCTGCTTACTTTCAATATTAGCTACCATCTTGCATCTACAATCCTTCTTTTGCCTACAATGGGGGCAATACTCTGCCAACATTGTCTTTGCCTCCTCTTGCTTCTTCTTGGCCTGAAGTGCATCCATCTGAGTAGCTAGATTATTTATAATGTCTTGCTTAAAGTCTGCCAATAAATGAGTAATCTTCATTCTTGAAAGTCCACCGGTAGATGAATTACCCATGGAAGATTAGTAAGCTCTCCCTTTCTTTGAGGCTTCCCTAGAGTAGTTCTGGCATATTTTCTTGATATCCTCACAAGAAACTTGGGAGATATCTCCTCCTCCCATCAGGTCCAAGGAATTAGTGCATCTGTCATTAATTCCTCTCAGGAAAAGAAACTTTTTGTGTGTCTTCATTAAGTGTATGGTGTGAATATTTTTGTAGGCAAAATAAAAACCTTGCAATATAATCCTCTAGGCTCTCATCTTCCTTTTGCTGCATCCTAAAAATGTCACCTCTTCATATGCTGCCCCTGCAATACTTCTTGTATTTCTCAAGGAATTTTGTCTTCATGTCCTCCCAAGTTTTCACAGTATCTCTATCTAGGCTCATGAACCATCTTAATGCAGCTTCTTTCAGAGTGGTAGGAAATAGCTTAAGCCTATGGGCATCAGTGGTATAGTCATAACTCCTGTAGAGTATGTCAAATTCAAACAAGAAGGTATCGGGATCTTCTATGACAAGTCCATAAAACTTGGGGAGTGTTGAAGCTAGGATATTTTTGATGTTGTCAAATTCATTCTAATGAGCAATGGGGAAAGGAAAAGTTGGTTGGTTAGGTCTACTCCTATTTGCATCACCCATGCCTCCTTGATGTAGTCCCAAAGCAAAGGGGTTCTCAAGTTGATTTTGGTCTTCGAAGGAAACTTCAGAGCTAGTTAGATCAAGAAATGTATCAGCAAAGGGGTGTGGATCTTCTTCTTCTTCTTCTCTTGGCAAGTTCTGATATTTAACTAGCTAGAATGGATTAGGAAATTGTTAGGAAGGAATATCCCATAAGCATCCCTTCTCCTTCCTCTATGCATGCAGTATCAACTCACTATCAGCCAACTCACACAAAGAATTGGTAAAGAATAAGGAGGGTCATTACTTCCTAAATGAGGGTATACTAAAAAAACTTCTAGAAATACTACAACAAAAAACTACCAATGACTCCAAAGAACTCCCTAGTTTGACACCATCCCCAACAACGACGCCAAAAATGTTGGCCTCCTACAATGATTTAACAACTAGGCCTTTACATCCGTGATTCAAAGATTGGACGTCTAACCTGAATAGCTATTTCAATCATCATGAAAGTGCATTTAACTTATCAACTGATAGACATGAACTTGAAATAGGTCAGCATAGTATGTGCACTGGGAACTCAAAGTAGCCATTTTCATTCTATAGCTAAGAAAAAAACAATGCTGAAAGTAAATTTCTTGGAAAGGAATAACATAAAGTTGAACATCATCCAACAACTATACTAAGCTTGAAATGCATGATAGAAATGAAAATCTGAACAACAAATAGGAAACTACTTTGTCTTCTTTGACTGCGGGAACAGTCATAGAATGAGATTCTAGTGGCTGCAGGAACAGTCAGTGTTAGATTCTTAACTAATTACTAAACATAAAGTAATAACTAGGATAAACTAAGCTAAAGGACATATTTCTCACCAAGTGGTCCCCCTTGGATGAGTATCCTCTACTACTAATGAAAAATCAGATTTTCAAACTTAGAACTTCATTTTATTCATCAAGAAATATGAGTACAATAGAGCAGTGTAACTGTATCATTCAAAACTTAAGAATGCAAGTACAATGTCAGATTGCACAACCTTGTGAAAAGGAGCATCTGATCCTTATTTATACTACCAACTAAGCAAGGTAGTCAACTCCATGAATTGGGAGGATGCCAATTTAGGGAAAGTAGAGAAAATGGAGAGGCAGTTACACACGCATGTAATCTGATCAGACGTGCCCGCAGATTTAGCACAGCAATAATGCCAATAATTTCTCAACAACATTAAAGTCCACTACAAGGTGATTACATTCAATTTGCATGGGGAATCTCTTGTCGTCAACCTCCTTTGACCTTTGAACGATTCCCTTGCTAGACATTATGGTGCATGCCCAACTGGCAGTGCCTTTCTCAATTTAGTATCCTCAAATTATATCTGCATGGAAATGTTAGCACGTACAATAATTCCATATCCATAACTACCTTAAAGAACATTCATTAACCACATGCAAAATTAATATAGATAGTCCATATAACATGCCAATGTCATTAAAGATTTGCATAAATAAGATTAGGCCCAATGTCTATAGTTCTGAGGAAATATCATAAAAATATCAACACTTAACATCAAAGTCCATGATAACTTTAGCAAATAAATCATAAATTCTACCTAAAACTAGACCATAAACTAGGCTCATCAGCTCCAAATGCTTGAAGAATTGCTCTTGAATGCTCTTGTGAATTCAATTATGCTATGATGAATGCTCTTACAAAAGACTTGAATGAAAATGAATGAGGGAATCTTGTATTTATACTTATCTATGCTTAATATCTTGAAATTACACCACACCAAGCTGGCATATGAATTCATTAATTAGAGGCTAAATCCTGACATAATTTAAAATTAATCCTGAAAATAACTCAAGGGGGAAGGCCAAAAACTTGGGGCACATACACCAAAAAGGGGCCCATTTAAGATATCTCAAAATCAGGGTCCCAAGACCTTTGGGGGACAAAGACACCCTAGGTAGCGTTTTAGTCCCAACCCAAAAATCAAGGACACTCAAATAAAATCATTGAATTATCATTTATCCATTGGAGAATGTTGGGATTATCCAGAAAAGATATAATTCATAGGGCTTGTGAATGCAAAATATGACCAATTAAGACATAAATAGGGATAAATAAAGCAAGGTGGGCCCAAACAAGTGTGAAAATGCCAGGGTATGCATTTTACTACACTACATTTAGCCCCCACTTTAGTGAGAGGATAAACTTGCTTCAAGCTCACACTAAAGTAGCCAACCACACAATCAAGAGGGGTTCAAATGTACAAATGCTAGTAAGATAGGATGACAATAATCAAGAGGGTGGCAAAGCCCCCAAGATCAAGATCATATGGAAAACTAACATAGGAACAAAAGAACACACATCCAGATGATATATGAAGCCATAACTAGATCGCAAACATACACCATCAAAGATAGAAAAAGAAAAAGGAAAAATGTAATAGATCAAGCTTCGATTGGCTGTCCAACGTGGTGGATTGGGTTTAGGCCATTTGTCCAAAAGGTTTACAAGTGGAACTCGTTGTCCACTATGCAAACAAAACACATGCTCACATGAGCTAGTGAAGCTAGGTGTCCACTAGGTGATCCTCAGGAAGTCCATATCAACGTCATACCCCCATGACTATGATAAGGAAAAAAAGAAAAATGCACACTCACAAGGGCTAGTGAAGCTAGGTGTTCACTAAGTGAGCCCCAAGAGACCATATCAAAGCCATACCTCCATTAATTTAATAAGGTACAAAAATGCATGCTCACAAGGGCTAGTGAAGTTGGGTGTTCACTAGGTGAGCCCCAGGGGACCATATCAAAGCCATACCTCCATGACTTTAGTAAGGTACAAAAATAAAATGCAACAAGAAAGAGGGATGTTCAAAAGGATTTTTCTTAGTTCATGCGAGGTCTTATTCTTAGGGGACATCATGCCTAATGTCTCCAAGAGAGGACCAATCAAAGGATAAAAGATTCACAACTTAGGGAATGTAGTGCGTCGCATCACCACTAAGAGGAATTTAATATGATAAGATAGATCAATCTCTTGAAGGACATTACTCCTAATGTCACCACAAAGAGGAAAAACACATTGCATGAAGCAAGAAAATCACATCAAGGAACATGAAAAATACAAATGAAATCATGTCACAATAATGCCAATGTATGCCCCCACTTTAAAGGAATTGCTAACACCATGTTGTGAGCAATTACTTTAAAGTAGCCAAAACATGAAAAGGAAAAAAGAAAAGAGGGTTTCCCCCCAAAAACACATAAGGGAGTCTATGGATTTGGGTTCAGTATCTATCTTTTCTATAATGATATTAGAGAGCTTGGAACTGTCATCATTCCCCAAATACACACAAAACTAGAAGAACGACACAAAGTGAGCAAAAACAAATGAAAAAACTTTTGGTTCAACATGGAAGAGACATAGGATGTCTTGATGCCTTGCATAATCCCCAAAAGGAAAACACAAGAAAAAAATGAAAATGAAAAGCAAAGATAATGAAAAATATTTTAGGTCAACATGGAAGAGACACAGGGTGTCTCGACGCCTTGCGTCATCCCCAAAAAGAAAACACAAGAAAAAAATGAAAATGAAAAGCAAAGATAATGAAAAATATTTTGGGTCAACATGGAAGAGGCATAGGGTGTTGACACCTTGCATCATCCCCAAAAGGAAAACATAAGAAAAAAATGGAAATGAAAAGCAAAGATAAAATATCAATGAAAAGCAAAAAGTATACGACATATAGAAGAATGAAGGTACAAATAGAGGAATGCACCTAGAGAGATGAAACATCAAACATGACATCACGGGGGATCACATTACACACATGCAATCAAAAGTGAAAAGAAAGAAAAAAAAGGAAAGCAAAAGGAAAAGAAAAAGAAAAGATAAAATACTAGTAAAGCACATGCAAGTCAACCATCCAATAGGTCATCCACATCCTAGTCTTGTTTAATATATGTGGAAAGCAAATCACTAGCGAGAGGGACAACATCAAGTGTTGTACTAGGAGAATCACTAGGTTTAACACGTGGTGCATCACTCGGTTTAGGAGGATCATCACAGTTGTTATCATTTAAGCTCATGGAAGAGGAAAATAGAAAATTCAACTCATTATGCACCTACTCATCAATTTTAGTAGTTTCCTCATCATCATCTAAGTTAACCACAATAGGAGGATGAATGATAATATCCATAGAGGGTTCTGGTCCTTGTTGTGTTGGAGACATAACTTTTGTTTGTTCTAGTAAGAGAGTAGGGTCATCGCTTATTGCTTTTGTCAAGTTCGTATTTTGATTTTCAATGTTGTTCTTATCATTCATATTTCAAGCAATAGCATGATGCCTATTCCTACGCTCTCTAGCATTTATGTTCCTTTTATTACAGTTTTCAAGTTGCGTTTGTGCAAGAGCGGGTTTTTCAACCATAGGTTCCTTTTCTTCTTGTGAGGGAAGAACATAAGAAACCATGGAAGGTAGTTCAACCACTTTCTCTTTGGCTTTATAAATTTTTTTAGGAGGCTGATTAGGACTTGTTTGGTTTTCTCTAGGCCTTTTATAGGAAATAGGCAAGGGATTTGTCATGGATGGGCTTGGGTTTGTTGGAAGGGCCTTAGGCTCTCTATTATTTTCTTCAAGGGATGGAGGTTTAATCATGGATGGAAAAAAATTCTCAAGGGATAATCTCGCTATGCATTTTGCTTTAAAATTTTGGTAGGATATGAAAAGGAAGTCTTCACGGGGTCTTATAGGTTCCATAGGCTCAAGCCAAAAATAATCTAAGGAAAATTTTTCACAGGAAGATGGGGGTCTAAAGCCACTATGGTTGACAGTGAATATTTCATTTCCGACCGGAAACTTGAAGCACTTATGGACATCAGATGGGACCGCCTTCATGGAGTTAAGCCATTTGTAGCCCAACTTCACACGAAATTGGTCCAAATTGGATATGATAGAGAATGATACATTTAATTTCTTCAATCCTACTTGTAAAGGGAGTGTGATCGAGCCATTGTAGCATGAGAAAAACCATCATGCATTTTAATCCATTCTTTTAGTTTATCATATCTATCTTGAGTAAGTTCATGCACATATAATATTTCCTTTGTGATCACATTCTCTCCACATACAAGATCAATTAAAATCCCAGGAGTGGGTCTGTTATTCATTCTACCAACTAAGTAAAGAGGACCATCAGGTGCATGTTTGATTGTTTCTTCTGAAGAGAAAATAATGTCATGGGCATTATGGTTTTTTGTCATACAAGATCAATTAATAGGAATTTGGTCATTAGTATCCATAGGAATCTATTCATCATCATCCATAGGACTTTGTTTGTTATCGCTCATATTCTCATCATTTGTGTCAACATTCATCACATCAGGCTTAGTTTCACTAGCCTTAACAAATGAAATATTATGGTTGGGCATGGAATTGGTAAATATTTGCAAGTTTTGGTTGGGAGGAGCTATAGAATTATTACCTTTGTCATTCACACCTCCAATTTGGATATGATTAGAGTCAATGAGGTCTTGGACAAGATGTTTAAGATGCTTGCAATATTCTATATCATGTCATTTTTGTTGGTGGTAAGCACAATAGGCATTGTGTCTAAAGCTTGGAGGTAACGGCTTGCTAGGGTCAAGAGGTTGAACAAGAGGTAAGGTAAGCATGCTTTTTTTTAATAGCTGGTTCATAATGTTGTGAAGTGTATTGGGTAAGGGTGTAAATTATCTTTGCAGATCCCCAAAGATATAAGGATTACTCTTCTTTATAGCAGCTACTTGGGTATCAACTGGTTGGGTAGGTTGGGAGGTGGAATTTAGTTGAAGAAACTTGTATTTTGTCTTCTGAAAGACTGGTAGGTGTTTTAGTTTGAAGCTTCGAACTTTTCAGGATAGGTAGAGGTGATTTTTGGTTCACTACTACCTACAAAATTCTGATAATCTTGAAGGGTAGTGCATAAATTCACATGAAGGAGGGGAATTTCATCATGGTGATCTTGTCTCTTATCTTACTTTGTAAATTTTCTGTGAACATCTTTTGAAGGTGGGAATCGAGAATCTTCACACTGATTGGGAATAGAGCAATTGGTAGCGTGAAATAAAGTCAGTGAATTTTTCACCTTCATTTTGCTTACATCTCATCAAATCAACTAATTTCATTTTAGGAACCATGTGCATTTGGAAATGGTTAATAAATGCCTCAACAAGTTCATTGAATGAATGAATTGAGTTATTTGGTAATGCGAAAAACCAATCCAAGGCAATGCCTTTCAAGGATTGGGGGAAAAGTTTAGCCAAAAGTTTGTCCTCAAGGATAAAGTCACTACACAAAGCAATAAAGGCATTAACATGATTAGCAGGACCCCCCTTTCCTCCATATTTCTCAAATCTAGGGATCTCTATACCTTGTGGCACCAGAGTTCTCAATATCTCCAAGGATAGTGGGTTACTTTTGACATAGTATGAAGGTGGACCATTTTGATTTTGATTTATGGTAGAAAATTTACGTTGAATGGATGAAAGGCTTTGTAAAAGGTGGTTAATGATAGGATCATTACTTGTGATTTGTGATGGAGGTGAATATGGTGGTGGTGTGTATGTGTTGGAAGGACGAGTGAATGGATTAATTACGTTAGGAGATATAAGATTAGATGCCACATAGGTATAAGGAGCACTAGTGGAAATGTTTAAGGTAGAAAGGATATTGCTAGTTGGTTGCATTGTTGTGGTCACTTGAGAATTGGTATAGGTTGGAATGGATGTTATGGTTGAGGGGGGAGGATTTTGATTTCCTCCTTGGCTTTGCACATTGTTTGAAGATTGAGCACCATTGGTAGTGGAAGGAAGATGTTTTCCAAATATGTGAGCTATGTTATGCACAACTTCTAGTCCTTCATCACTTTCCATCATGTGGTGAATACTATCTATGGCAGGTATAACAGTGTTGGAAATGTTTTCAGTTCTCACACTATCTTGTAAATGAGCTAGATCTTCATGCATTTTCATTATGTTTTCTTGAGGGATATGATCAACCATTTTTTGAACACTTGGTATAGCACTTGTAGGTAAGGTAAGCATAGCAAAAGAGGTATCAAAGGTATGGTCCATACCTAATGAACTACTACCAACACTAGAAGTAAGAGGGCTTGACAACCCAAGATCCACAACGAGTGTTTTATCATGAGATGCCATGAGTCTCGCACTTCGTCTAACCATACTATTAGTAGTAGCACACCAAGTACTATAGCTCATACAAGGGATAAACCACAGAAAGTGCAATGAACACAATATTCTATGCTTGCAATTACACTTGAAATGAAAGAAATTGGAATAACAACAATTCTGCAAACTGAAACAGGAAACTGAAAGTAGCCAACAGAAGCATAGAAAAGCAATTTCAAATAAAGTCAAACTCAACAGGGACTAAGACGCCAGTAAGGGAATCTTGGTCCTACTGGTGAAATTCTGAAGTTCCAAGGACTAAAACAGACAACAAACAACATAGAGAGGATTCTGAGATAGAAACCCTAAGAGGGACTAAGACACTAGGAAGGGCGTTTTAGTCCTAGCAAAAGTTTTTGTCAAAATAAAAATAAAAATTGGATTGTCTATAGTGTTCACAGGTTGCATATTCAGGATGCTAATGTTTAGAAACAAGAAGATGTGCAAATGAATGCAAGAAAAAGTAACTAGTACTGAGAAATTGAATGTAAAGTTAATGCAACTTTGTTAAATTTTGAATGCAATAAGATTTTTTCTAAATGCAATTAAGATGATGAAAAATTCACTTTTTAGTTTTTGAATGAAATGAAATGATGCAAGAAAGCAAAAATGCAACCTATATGCACTTTCATTGATACAAATATGAGAAACCCTAGATGTAATTTTTACTAAATATGAGAAACCCTAGATGCAATTTCACTAATGCAATATGAAATGCAAGAATGAATGCAATCTAGATCTAGAACTTTAATGAAATCCAAATCATAAAATGAATTCTCAAAAGATTTGGGTTCACCAAAATGAATCGTGGTGAAAAAGGGTGATTAATAGTATCACTTTTCTCACACACAATCATTTAATACTATCATAGGAATCCTAATTGTATTGACTATCAACCTCGCAAGGTGAGTCAATTCTCAACAAGGAAGACCTAGGAGGGGGTTCTTTCAGCTTTAAGGGGTTCACCACCAAGCAAAAGCTTGGAAAAGACAAATAAGCATTTAAGTCACAAAACCTAATAATGTAAGCTAAATGAAAGGTGCAAATGATGAAATTATGTAGCAGGGAGTTAGGATGTATGCACTTGGGAAGTCTGGAGATGTTGTGAGGATTCCAAAAATAAAAGAAGTTGCTAAAATATGCTATGGAGGACTAAGATTCCCTTACTATTGTCTTAGTCCCGTTGTTTTTTAGGGCAGACACGAAATCTTCGAATGTCAGAACTGGATCTAGAAGAATTTTTGAAAAATACCCCCGAGAGGACTAAGACACCTTTACTATTTTCTTAGTCCCGATCTAAATTTCTAAAACTTTTGAATGTCGTCTTGAGGCTTGATGTTTGCTCTTCCTTCTTCTTTGATCTCAAGTTTTGAAACCTTCAGATTTGTCTTGTAGGTGAGTTTCCATGAAGATGACAACTTTGCAATGCAACTTTGCACTTCAACTGATCTTCAAGTCTCCAACCTAGATTTGCAATCACAAATATGCAAGAGAAGAAAAACTTGTTGATTGTTAGTAAATAGGGGTTTTCCTTGGTCAAACCCCTTGTTGGTAATTAAACCTTGAAATGAAATAGAATAATGAAGGGAATGATGAATGAACAACATGCAATACTACAACTCACCAAACCCTTGTTGGAAAATCTACAAACTTGTGTGAAATGGCTGCAATCGATATGGATCTTAAATCAAAGGAATGCTTGATAGATATGGACTTGAATTGCTTGCTTGAATCAAAACCCTACATCACAAATTTTAGCACAACAACACACATGATGCAAGAATATCTTTGATATGATGCTTGAATCTTGATGATGAATCCAAATTCTTGAAGAACTACTCTTGAATGCTCTTGTGAACTCAATTGTGCTATGATGAATGCTCTCACAAAAGAATTGGATGAAAATGAATGAGGGAACCATGTATTTATACTTATCTATGCTTAATATCCTAAAATTACACCACACCAGGCCGACATATGAATTCAATAATTAAAGGAGGCTAAATCCCACTAGAATTTGAAATTAAATCTTGAAAATAACTCCAGGGGGACTAAGACGCCCTAGGTGGCATCTTAGTCCCAAGGCTAAAAACTTGGGACACATACACCAAAAAGGGGCCCATTTAAGATTGTTGTCAATTTAGATTGCACCCGAACGCTTGAATAGTTAAATTCAGCAATCTGTTGAAACATGGAATGATTCTCAGGCCTGTGGGTTGCCTAAAACTGAGAATCAATCTCCAGAGAGGGCTGGTTCCCTGATAAAAATCCCCTAAAATCTAATTGACTTGGCTGGGAAAGAGGTAGAAAGACTAAGTTTGAATTCTAAACTATGAAACTTTTAATTTATGGTGATGCACCGAAGAATCCAACTTGCAGACTTAACTCATAGAACAATTACTCACTATTTTCATTCGCACAACCAGATTTGGAAGTTTAAACACTTGAATATTTTAAACAAAGGCTATTAAAGAAACAATCACAGAAGGGAAATATGATTTCCACAACTAGACTGTTTGATTATCGATTAACACAATGTTTAACCAGTGGATTTAAACCTAGATGCATACAGAATTCACTAACGAGATAGAAATATTTAAAGGTTTCAAAAACTGCAACACAATAATTACTTCGATCAATCCCACATGACAAAGATGCTTGAAACTTGAAGGCAAATTCTAAAATACTGAAACTTGAAGGAATTCTCTGCAATAACACGATCTGAACCTGTAAAAACACTACTGTATTAATCTGTAAATAAATGTTGAGTTACAAGATAGTCTTCTTTGCTAAAGGAAAAGGCAGAAAACAAGAACTAGAAATGAAAAACAGTTAAGTTTTTCAATATATACAAAAACCTTTCCAAAAGGCATGCAGAACGAACTGAAAGTCCAACCCCAAGAAAGGGTGATAATTCCAAAGCCAAATCCGAGCAGAAGAAAATATCACTGAAAAGGAGGCCCAAAACCATGCAAAAATAAGTCCAATCAAGCTCAAACTCACTGCCAAGTCATAACTGATACATGCACTATTCCAACTGAACTGCAACTCCCTGAAAAAGTGGCTTAAAGTATGCAAAACTACCTCGTTTTTACCAATCCGCCCATAATGACTTGAACTCTACCTCTGTATCGTATATGATGATAATATCTCATAAACTAGAGTGAAACTTGAAGCAAAATATGCATGAACTCGGTCTTCAAATTGATAACAATCTCCAGTTGGCCCTCACTTACATCTTTTACACGGATTTATTTGAAAAGGCATTCTTTTAATTAAATATTAAAAATAACCACTTGATGATTATTTTAATACTTAACACTCATTTAACTTACCTTTATTGTATACTAAATATTAAAGAATAATACATTATCTTTAATATTTAGCCAAGAATTGGCACTACCTAAATCCATAGAGTTAAACCCTAAATATGCAAAATCAAAAGACTTAAAAAGTCACAGCCCCTTTTACATAATTAGATTTTTGACTTTAAGTCAACACCAAGGGCGAAATCATGTAAGAATTTTACTTGAAACGAAGTCTAAATAAAATAAAAGAAAAACCATCATTAGTCGGATTTAGGGCGAGCCAAATTCAAACCCTAATCATTTCCACTTTTCACATTTTGCATTTTGGAAGAGAGACCATGTTACGCCGCCATGACTCAAACCCTAGCCGCGAATTGCTTTGCTTCTGGTATTTCCTGCCATGAAGAAATTTGAATCTGCCTTTTGGGGCCGAATCTGGAACATGAGACATTTTTTTATCAAAAAACATTGAGCATTTGAGCGCAATTTTCTGTTCTAAGTGATGCATTTTCGTTTCTATGAGCTTTGCTTCGAATCTGGGCATGAAATCACGTTTTTCTGGCTGCCATGAAATCTCAAAGCCACAAACTGCTGTAGAGACCTTTCAAATTCAAAAATGTGAAGATTTCAAGAGGTATTTTTAGATAAAAGTTTGTTTTTCCTTCTTTTGTGCGAATCTGGGCAATGAATCTGTATTTTTTTGAAGCTGCCATGCAAGTTCTTTGAAGTATTTTTCAGAAATAAAAAACAAACTTGCTTTAAAAACGAATCTGGTCTATTTCCTTCATTTTTCTGCAAAAACTTCACTCTTTAAGCTGTGCCATGATGCCTTTCAATTTTTTCAAAGAATATAGCACTTGTGAACTCATAACAGAAAAATGCTTTGATTTTCTGTGAAAAATAGTCACCTTTTTGCTTAAAATCTAAAGCTAGGTACTTTCTTTCTTTGAATCTGATTTTTTGTAGACATACAGCCACATTTTCTCTTGATATGAAGCTTCAAATATTTATGATAGCAAAGAAAATGTATTTCCCAGTTCGAAATCTCATCTCGGTATATGCAAAAAAAACTCCTCCAGGCCGTCATGAATGATATTAGATCTGGGTATTTTTGACTCATCATATTTCCTGTTTTTAAAAAAAAAACAAAACCTTCATGGCTGTAGTTATGTTTGTATGGCAAGGCACACCTGAACAATTCCTTTTGATGAGCCTCAAGACAACAATAAAGAAAATTTTTGTACATTGTTTCCTTGATACTGACTGTAGATGAAAAAGATTTAACTTTTCTTTCCTTGTAAAACATACTTCATGCAATCTCTTTTTGCTGTTCCATATTTGATTAAAGAGAAAATGCAATCTCTTTTTGCTGTTTCATATTTGATTAAAGAGAAAATGCAATCTCTTTTTGCTGTTTCATATTTGATTAAAAAGAAAATGCAATCTCTTTTTGCTGTTTCATATTTGATTAAAGAGAAAATGCAATCTCTTTTTGCTGTTTCATATTTGATTAAAGAGAAAATGCAATCTCTTTTTGATGTTTCAAAAAAGAAAATGCAATCTCTTTTTGCTGTTCAATATTTGATTAAAGAGAAAATGCAATCACTTTTTGCTATTCCATATTTGATTAAAGAGGAAATGCAATCTCTTTTTGCTGTTTCATATTTGATTAAAGAGAAAATGCAATCTCTTTTTGCTGTTCAATGAATCTTATTGAACACATAGAAATTCAAATACAACGATGACTCATGATGAAAACTAGTTCTGATATCCTCTCATTTTGCATACTTCGTTGCTGCTCTACCAGTTCAAACTTCTCACTATCCTTCAAAGTTACTGTATTTGTAATCATTATCACATATTTTCTAGCAATCTGTACTACGCACTGTGATAAATTATGATGCTTTGCTCTTACTGTGTGTACCATCAAATGTGTTTTCACCATCACACTCAGCAAATTAATAAGTGTTGTACTTTTCTGTTGTTCTCTCATCTTTGATTCAAACAAAAGTTTCAAGGTATCATGCATTTTCTAGGATAACACTCCTTTTACTTATGAATCTAATACTTTCATTTACCCAACTCAATATATGAATCAGCTTACTATCTTCTTTTACTCATTGTTCTTTGCTAAACATGGAAATTCTTCTCATAATGTTGAAATTAAACTGTTATCTTGAGTCTTCTGTAGACTATGCATGCACTTGATGGTGTAAGAAACAAAACAAAATGTTGAATGCTTTGTTTATCTGCCATGCTACTTTACTGTTCCTTTGATTTGTGAGCAAAAGATAATTGCTCAATCAGTTCCATCATGCTGATTTAGACTGTTTTTATCATTTGATATTCAATAATCCTTTCTTGCTCTATAATTGAAAACCTGATATGCCGGGCTCAACCCTTGTGGGAGCCCGTTTTACTCCACATATCTGATGAAATGAACTTGAATATGATAAACCTGTTCCTGCACATTGAAACAAACATGTCAGCAAAATATAAGAAGCTGAAAGCTTCCATTGAATTATGTCTTTCCGCTCGATTTTTTCAATTATCTGATGAATGCTTGGTTTAATGCAAATTACATTTCTGTCTGTAGCATAGACGTAAGGCAGAAAGTAATTCACCATTGCTTAGAGTATAACTCTAATACCATTTCCTTAATGATTTTGCAGGTACACGGAGCGATGAAGCGAGGCTGCAGCTGCTTGGAGGCACGATGGCTAGAAGCACCAACGAAGTGATTCATCATTATAGGCAATGATGAATTGCTTCTCTTTTTTACGTTTATGTTATTTTCAGCAGTGTAGTCTGTCCATTTAGATTTAGTATTCATCTCTTGATTGTCAGAAACAAACTCAGTTACTCTTGCGGCTTGTGCGAGATTCAACATTTCACAAAATGAATAAAAATATTTTTGTTTTAAACATTTGCACAATAAGCTTATGTCACATTTGTAAGATGATCTCAATGATGATCAATGAACACTTTATCAGCAAAATTTTAAAAATTTCCTGTACCTATAATAGCTGAACTTCATTCAGCTCTACCTATTGAGCGTAGAGTGAAAAATAGGTAACAAAGATATCTCAAAATCAGGGTCCCAAGACCTTTGGGGGACAAAGATGCCCTAGGTGGAATTTTAGTCTCGACCCAAAAATTAGGGACACTAAGATAAAATCATTAAATTATCATTTATGCATTGGAGAATGTCAAGATTAGCTAGAAAAAGATATAATTCATAAGGCTTGTGAATGCAAAATAGGACCAATTAAGACATAAATAGGTATAAATAAGCAAGGTGGTCCCAAACAAGTGTGAAAATGCAAGGGTATGCATTTTACTACACTACAGGTGGTTGATTATAATAATTCTACATGACATCATGAAGTTCCATATTCTCGATCCTTGGGGGTTGTCAATAATAAATATCTTGGATGAGTTTACTAAGTCCAAATATTCATTTTGTAAGGTTCTTACCCACTTTGATGTGAGTTGTAGTGCACACTCCAAACCAATTTTGCACCATGTAAAAAATTAGCAATATCTATTGTCTTAGTACCTCACCACCAACCTCCTTAAGTTTGCATAGTTTGTACGGGTAAACCCACAAAAGTGGTTTACAATTTGAGTGAGGAAGTAAAAGTGGAAATAAATGACCCCATACAAAAAGTTTTGGTTTTTGGGGTTCGAATGAACCCTTTGGTTCAAGCAAACCAAAAAAGGGTTCGAATGAACCTTGGTTCGTGCAAACCAGTTAAATGCAAGGTGGACCCCATCCCGCCAAAAAAAATGAAAACCCCTTTTTGAAAGGGGGTTTGAATGAACCGGGGTTCAAATAAACCAAGGTTTGAATGATCCCTGGTTTGCTCGAACCCCCCTAGTTCAAGCGAACCCCCCTTTTCCCACCTCTTTGTTCTCTAGCACAAAAAAAACTAATTTTTTTGCCCTTCGATGCTCGGGTTGAAGATGAAAATTGAGGAGACTTCACGAACCCAATTGGAATCAGGTAGTCCTTAGAATGAGCTATCCAATGACTATAATTTTAATATGTTTTGGTTTTATTAGCTTTTTTTTTTTTTTTTTTTAGTTTTGTAAACATATAGGTTTCACCGAAAATGAAGCTCTATGTTCTACACATGTGAGAAAATAGAAGATTATCACAAAAAAATTGAAAAATATGAGTGCACTAGATATTGAAGTCCTTGATCCAACAAAAAAAATTGAATTTCGATACATACAAAAAAAGTTACACGTTATATGGTCCACCTATGTCTGAATTGTAATTGGTTTGACTTTGAAACTTGATTAAGGAAAAAATATTTAATAAAACACTATCTAACCAAGTGGAAGCACTAGATATCAGAGTTACAAATCTAAATTCGAAAGAATTAGAATTTTATCCTTCATGGTAAAAAAGTTATGCATTATATGGTGAGCGTTGCTCCTTAAAAATATTGTTTTATGAAAAAACTAGTTTTCGAGGGAGATGGAAAAAGAGGTGCAATCTGATTCCAAAATGTTTGAAAAAAATATATTTAGAATCTACAGACAAAATTTCACGAAACTCTAGTTTGCATCATCTTCAAATTCCTCACGGTTTAGCCGCTATAGGTGCTCGAAAGTGAAGATTTAGTTAGAAAAAATTATTTCAGTGTCCAGTTTGGCCAAGAATTGTAAACCACTATTGTGGGATCACTCGTACCATGGAATGAGTAGAAGTATTTTCTTTTTTGAGTTCCCACTCCAAAAGAAAGTTTTAATTTTATTTTCTATAAGATAACCTACTTTCCTTGGCAATTTTAAACAAGACTTAGAGTAGATGAGAATTGTTGATATAACTATTTTAGCATGAGAATTCTTCCCATAGATGATAGCCATTTCCCCTTCCAAGATTCAAGTTTTGAAAAGTAGCTAGAAAGTAACGAGCCCCACAATTTGGATTTGTTAGCTTCCAAAACAACTAGATTCCCAAAAATCTCCCCAAAAGATGACTTGTTTTGAAACTTGGTATTGAGGCTATTTATTTTTACTTTTTTCTTTGTGTTGAATAAGAATTTTGTATTTCCTCCAATTAATTTGTATCCCTGATGCATTAGAATATTTGTATAAAGTTTTTTTTATCACTCTTGCTTCCCTCTTGCATGCTACTCTAGAAAGCATAGTACCATCAATGAATCACCAATGTGTCATAGCTTCCACACCAATGGAAATCCTTATTCCTTTCCAATGTTGTTTTTCTTTTTCCATATTGATTGTTCTTCCCAACACCTCAGCCATGGTGATGAATAAGAAAGGAGAAATTGATCTCCCTATCTTATACATCATGATGATGGGAAAAAATACCAAGGGATTCCATTAACTAGTACTAAAATATGAAACTAGAGATGCAACTATTAACCCATCTTACCCAAGCATCACAAAATCCAAATTTCTCCACCATCCTTAAGAGGAAGTGTCTGTCAACTTGATCATAGGTTTTCTTGATGTCTAGTTTAATTATTGTTCCTTCTACCTTAGCAATATTTATTGTATATTGTCTCATGAGCTAAGATTATAAGTCCCATTATTGATCTCTCAGGGATAAACCACTATATTCCTAAAATCACATTCAAGTTTTGAAAATTTAAAAGGGGAATGGAAACCGATAATGGATTTGGAATTTGGACTTTTTCCAAATATCTAAAGGGAACCTACAATCTTGAAAGGACCAAAATGTCAAAAGGGAACTAAAATTATTGATAGGATTGGAAAATATCCAAAGGGAACTATAATTCTCAACAAGACATTTTTGAAGAAAAAGGGAAAATTAGCTGCCTTTGAGATTTTCAAATGGGTATTTATCTAAAGTCTAGGAAATGGATATTACAACTACGTAAGGCATATTTGAGCATAATAAATCCATTAAGATTTCCTAGATTAGTTAAAATTTATGGGATATAAAAGAGGAGGCACAAAGTGGCGACATTTTTAGAGATTTCTATGGGGTGATTTCTTGCTAATCATGGAATCTAGGGGCCTTATTAGTCCATTGGACATAGAGTCGTAAGGGAAAGTTTTAGAAACTAGCTTTCCTAAAAAGAAACATGACAAAAAACATGTTCAATATTTTACTTGGAGGAAAATAAAACACTTAGATCATACATTCCCTTAAGTATAATGTAGGGTGTGTAGCAACAATTCTTGGAAAAGAAACAACAAAGCTAATATTTACACGACTTCTCAAAATCCTCATAGAAATAAGGGAGATGAATCCCATTAACTGGGATTGGAAAAGCCTCACCATCCAACTTGGAGAGATGGAATGCATAGGCCTTTGTACAATTGATGATGACATATGTACCACTCCAAATTGTATCAAATTTGGTATGCCTTCCTGCTTTGGCTCTATCTGCATCCCATTTCAATACAAAATCTCCCTCCTAGGACACTCTATGGATAAATTTCAAGTGTCAAAATTTCTCTTGACACAATTGGTGAGTCTCAAGGGTATGCATAGCCTTGCATAGCCTTGCATAGCCTTGTTCCCAACTTCTTCTAACTCCATTAGCTCTACCAACCTCACCATCATGGTATCATTTTATGTTAATTCTAGTTGTTGTGCTAACTCAAGAGAAGGTAATTCCAGTGACAATGGTAGCCTTGCCTCCCTTCCATAAACCAACATGAAAGGGGAATTTGCAATAGCTCTCTTGGGAGTGATCCTATCATCCTAAAGGGTTTATCTTCAATTTTCTATGCCAAGACGTTTGATTATCCGCAAATAGTCCTTTTAATTATCCTAATGAGGTTTGTGTTTGAATACTCAACCAATCCGTTAACTTGAGAGTAAAAATTTGATGAGGTCTTAAAGTATACCATACTTAACTACCCAATCACTAATTTGGGTACCAATAAAATCTTTTTTTTTATCAAAGATGATGGTGGAAGGGGCACCAATGTTGGAAATAGGTTTCCATTCAATTGCAAATCCTAAACATTAATTATTTCATGTATCTCCTAGATTCTTGGAATGTGTTCAACAACACTAAGATTAAGATGAGATTAATATTTGATGAAATAATCATGATTATTGACATTTTTTAATTAATTCTAAATGTAAGAAGCATGTGAGGGCATCCATAGTGAGTTCCTAAATAATAGGGACACATGGGACACCCACATGGTAAGGTGAAACTCACCTTGTGTTCAGTTAACTATATAGAGTAACAAGTTAACACTTCTGAATGCATGAAAAGATCCTAGGAGTTAGGATTTGATGTTTGTATGCTTGAAGTTCAGTTAAGTTTAGTTCAGATCAATTAAGTTTAATTTAGTTCAGTTTAGTTCTTTTAGAATCAATTTAGTTTAGTTTAGTTTATTTAGTTTTAGTTAGTTCATTCGGTTATCTTTAGTTGCATGCAAGTGCATGTTGCATGCATGTTGGTTATTTTGAGTTGCATGTAGTTAGCTTTTACTTGGAATGCAATGCATAATAACTTGAGTTTATGAAAAAATACTTGGGACTACCTCCGGTTAACAAAGGGATGACCATTATTGCATGAATGGTGTTGAGTAAATGTTTTAGTTAACTTAAAAGCTTTTGGAGCCCGGCTTGGGCACCCCAAATGAGGGAGTATTATCACCCGAAGGAGGAGTTGTAGCTTCAGTTTGGAACACCCAAATGCATAAAGCACATGTTGTAAGCTTTAGTCTTCACTGAATAACTCAACTTGAAGGAATATGGCATACCTTTTCAAGGGCTTGAGCTTATGCATTGTAATTATCACCATTTGGAGATTACAAGGTTACATATTGTCTCTATATCTCATTCAAGTTGAATAGAGTTTTTATAATTGTTATTGTAGGTGTGAAGAAGATTGGTAAAGATAGAAGAAGCATTCTCAAGCAAGAATTGGAGCTATTGTAATTTAGAGATTGAATAATAGAATAATTCTTGGTGGAGTTTTTTCCCAAAAGGGTTTCTCCATGGTATATCTTGTGTGATCTTTCTAATATCCTGTCTAGTTCTTCTATCAACTTCTCTCTACATTCTACAACAATAAAATGGATTAATCAAGATAATCATCCACAAAGAATATATGTAACAAAGAAAAGACTTACTTAGATCAACAATATTAAAGTTTTATAGAGTATTAAGCTAAGAAAACACCTCATTTTTCAACAACCAAACCTAGTCATAATTCTATCAAGGAATTCCATAATTGAACTCTCGGTAGCATCTTGTAATGCAATTTCCTCTGTACACTTGGTAAAGTCATTTGTGGCTATTAAAATCCATTTAAGACCAATGCTGGATGGTGGATTTATCATACCAATCAAATCCAACCCTTATTGTGTAAATCATTGGTCCACTTCAATGAGATGAAGAGGAAGTGAACTAACCTTTGCTTTCCAAAAAATAAAGCATACTTCTTGCAATTATTCACCCATATGTGAGCATCATTAAATAGAGTTGGACAATAATATCTAGCCCTCATTATTTTAGAAGTGGTTCTCACAAAAAAATGTCCACCTGAAGAGCCATCATAGAATTATTCTAATAATTTGCTAACTTGATTATGTTCAATGCACCTTAACAACACTCTATTGAGGTATTTTCTAAAACTTTTGTTAGGGTGAAGCCACAATAGTGGTTTACAATTTAAGCGAGGAAGGAAAACTCACAAAAAATGAATGCATGGAAAAAAACTTGATTTTAGGGGTTTGTACGAACCTATTGGTTCGACCAAACCAATTAGGGGTTCAGTAGAACCAAGGTTCGGCCCAACCCTCTTAATACTTTCTCACCAAAAAATCCATCAAAACCCCTTATAGAAGGGGGGTTCGAATGAACCCTGGTTCGAACTCAAACCCCCTTTATTCCTCATTCCCCCGTGAGACACAAAAAAATTGAATTTTGGCACTTTGGAGCTCAGTTTGAGGATAAAAATAGAGGAATATTCACAAACCCAACTGGAATCAGGTAGTTCTCAGAATGAGCTATCCAACAAATATAATTTTAATATGTTTTGGTTTTATTATGTATTTGTTTTTTTAGTTTTATTAAACATAGGTTTTTCATCGAAAGTGAAGGTCTTTGTTCTACACATGTGGAAAAATAGCAGATTATCAAAAAAAATTGAAAAATATGAGGGCACCAAATATTGAAGTCCTTGATCCAATAGAATTTTTTTTTTGAATTTCAATATATACAAAAAAAGTTATGCATTATACGGTTGCGCTATGTTTGAATTGTAATTGGTTTGACTTTGAAACTTGATTAAAGAAAAAATATTCAATAAAAAACTATCTAACCAAGTGGAAGCACTAGATATCGGAGTTACGAATATAAATTCGAAAGAGTTATAATTTTATCCATAGAAAAAAAGTTATGCATTATACGGTGTGCATCACTTTTTAAAAATGTTGTTTTTAAAAAAAATAAATCGTGGGAGTTGGAAAAAGAAGTGGAATCTAATTCCAAAAATTTTGAAAAAAATATTTTTAGAATCTACACACAAAACGTGACAAGACTCTTTTTTGCATCATCTTCAAATTCTTCACGGTTTAGCCACTATAGGTGCCCGAATGTGAAGATTTAGTTTAAAAAAATAATTTCAGTGTCCAGTTTGGCCAAAAATTGTAAACCACTATTGTGGGATCACTCATCATCCACTAAGGAATAGGAGATGGATTGAAATTTAAAATGTCTTTTTTGGTCCTATCCAAACCTGAAGGATACCTACCTTCTTGCAAAAAGTAGTCATATCATTCACCCAACTATTTTGAGTGTGAATGTTGAGTGTTTGGTGCTCCTATAACACAAGGGAAACCTCTATAGGAGTCTTAGATGATAAGAAAAGTTTCTCACAAAATCCCTTTCCTTTCATGAGATTGGTAATCTTAATATCAACGTTATACTCCATCACCCTAGTGACCCAACTAACTCTTTTTTCATTGATATCTCTAGACTCAATAAAAACTCTTTGATGTTGGCATGAGAGACCATCAACTGGATCCTATTGTTAGACAAAATGTGTCTGAATTTTTTGAATTCCCTAACCAATAATTTTTTTACAAAAAAAATCATGGATGGAAGAGGGTAATGATCCTTTAGGCTCTATTCAGGTCTCTGAAGTCAGCACCAACCTTATTTCCCCACTCTTCTTTCTAACATGGACTAAAGTTTTATGTATGAAGATGCTTGATGGGAAATATGATCCTAGCCTCTATTAATTTAGTCAACTCCTTCCTCATCAGATGCTCAATCTAAGGATTGGAAGTTCTTTTTTTATGTCTAGCAAGATTAGCATTTGAGTCTATCTCAATGGCGTGATGGGATAGGTTAGGATCAAAACCTTTAAATGTTTGTAGGTCCATGCAATCACATCATCATAAACCTGATCAAGCTTAATGAAATTTTAATTGTCAGTTTCAGAACATGCCTTCCCCAAATTCAAAGATCTTCCTTCTACTATTGCAATGGGCTTGTATTCACCCTTCTTTGTAGCTAGGTTAATTTTATTCTACTTCAATTGGTCATCTTTAAAATTAAAGATACCCTCTAGGGCGATGAGACCTTTTGGAACCCAAAATCCCAAAAGGATCAAAATGTCCAAAGGGAACTAAAATTCCTGACATGACATTTTTGAAGAAAAAGGGGAATGGGAAACTAAGAATGGATTTGGACATTTGGAATTCCAAAGAGAACTTGAAATCTTGAAATGACAAAAATGTCCAAAGGGAACTTAAATTCCCAACAGGGTCAAAATGTCCAAAGGGAACTAAAATTTTCGACAATACATTTTTGAAGAAAAAGGGGAATGGGAAATCATGAATGGATTTCAACATTTGGACTTTGTCCAAAGAGAACTCGAAGTCCTAAAAAGACCAAATATCCAAAGGGAACTTAAATTCTCAATAGGGCCAAAATGTCCAAAGGGAACTAAAATTCTCAGTAGGACATTTTTGAAGAAAAAGGGAAAATTAGCCCCCTTTGAGATTTTCAAATGGGTATTTATCTAAAGTCTGGGAAAGGGATAATACAACTAATTGAGGCATATTTGAGTATACTAATCCCATTAAAATTTCTCAAATCAGTTATACTTTCAATGGGAAATAAAAGGGGAGTCACAAAGTGGCAATAGTTAGCCCGTGGGATACTTTATTAGGTAAACTAGCTCTTGAAATTAGACTCATATGATGAATTATGCATGTAATTAGTTGTAAACCTTTAGGTAAATTATCAAGAATTATATCATTGCATTATTTCAAAAATTCATAAATATCTAGATGAGCTACCACATTCTCATCATCTATCTTATAGTGTATTCTATGTGTATAAATATATAAAGTATGAAAAAAAGGTTTCTCCTTTTTGATATCTTTTAAAAATTGTTTACCATTAATTGATAATAGTAGCATAAGATTACTTACTCTCTCACCTTCTTTTAAATTTAATAATATGTATACCTCTCACAGTATAGTTTAGTAACCTATATGTGTTTTCGCTACTATCATATATAGGTTCTATATAAAATTGTCATGGTCTAGCAATTAAAATATGACAAATATCCATAAGAATTATATACCATAAACTTCATCTTTATATACACCAATCTTAAAATTCACAATATATTGTTCACTAACTAGAATTTTATGACCCATTTATGACCAAGACATTATGTATGGATTAGGATGCATTACAATTTTCATTTTTTTCAATCATATCAGTAGAAACTTACTGGCCTAGATTGTTATTATCGATTACTACTTTATAACATTTACCTCCCAATTTATACATATTATTTTAAATAATCTTTTCCTTTTTGTTGATATGAAATAATCTCTTAAGAAGTTACTTTGTATCAACAATAGCTTACCTTTTTGTGTTACATTCAACTTTTCATGTGGTTATTTCTATTTGTTAACATGTACTACTCTTGTGGCTCTTTCTAGTCTTCTTTCGTATCTTCCTTGAGATTGAATATACTCAAATTCTCTATGGCCCCTACATCCACATCTAAATTGAGTTATAATGAAGGATCTTGTATCAGCTCTTTGTTCCTTCCTCTATCATATCTTTTCTCATTAGTATAATAATTAAATATTCCTTTTTTCTTAGAAAGTGATTAGACCTATCTATGTCAAGTGACTTCCAATTCCATCCATTAATTTAGCTTCATCCTTATATGCTTCTCTATCTTTTTCTCGGTATATTTTTCTTGGGAATTTACCACCTTTATCTCACTTACTCTACTCATTTTAGAAATTACACTGTTCAAATTTCTATCAACCTTTAGGCCCAATTGATATGCTTCCTCAATTAATTGCAAAGTCAATTACATAATCAATTCTTCTTCAATATATCCTTTCAAGGATATGTTGATATATCTACCCACCTCTTAATTTTTCTCATGACTACCTACTCTTATGATGATCCTATAATATTCTTCAATATATTATAAATTACAATCCTATCTTTTGGCTCAAATATTGTAATATTTTTTAATAATTCTAATTTATATTTTGTATGAGTAAATTTAGATTTTAACTATATAAAATTATATCCCATTTCTCAATAGTAGGATTTCCTTTTTTATTTCTTAGTAGATAAATTTATTTCTACTAAATATTAACATGTCCTTTTCAACTTAGTATATTGGAAAATTTTACTCTATCAGGATCCTAAATATCTTCCTCAATTTAATGCTCTTCTAAATCAATTATCCAATGTATTAATTCCTTAAGATTTAAACTACCAATATAATTAATGATATTTATTCTGATTTTCTAGCCAATACTATAGATAATCTTCAATATATTTTCCTCTCTATCTTGTTCTTCAAGATACTAAACTAGATCTAGTCTAGCAATGTCATGTTCACCAAACCATGCAACAATAAACAAACACACTACTCATAATAGAATTAAATACCTACCTCTCAATTGTACAATAGAATGATGATTGAAGATACTTAATATTTTCTAATGATATTACATCAAATATTCAATGAGATTGCAACATGCTAGACCCAAAACATCTGATTACAAATTATATCATAAGATCTTCTAGAAATATTCTATAGCTTTATTTGGCACTTTGTAATCTAGAATCCCTTCTCTTTCATATGTGATCAAGAAATACTTTTCATAAATGATACTAGAATCTATTTATAAGTGGATAAAAACATGGTTTGCATCTCCATGAGCTGCATTGTAAAAAATTGAGGAATACGACAAGTTTCAATAGCCCCAAAATTAAATGTTTGGTCAAAAATCAACTCAAGTATTGGCCATATTAGCCTATATAGATTGATGATCATTGAATTGTAGCCTATAGATTCACCCTAATTGATCCTTCTTGAGATTTAAGAGTTTCCCCACACAATGCAGTGGTGTAAGTGCAACCCCTCTTTGTACTCAAATTCAAATCTAGAACCTTAATAATTGACATGAGAATCAAATGACTCTTGTAAACCAAAATAAATTCTATTATTTATTCATAAATTGGTTCAAGTCCTCAAATTATTTAAATAAAAAATGTAGTGATGATATCTTCATAAAAATCAATAGAAACATGGATGATGCTCTAGATATCTTGTATTCCTAACCTAACTCAATGTGCTCAAGATGTGCAACCATAAAAACAATAATATTGATTGTGTTTAACTATGATTGTAATGAAGAACTTGTAAATCACATGAAATAAATTATAATTGTAGAGGAATGTAGTGCAAAAACCTATCACACTTTATTGGAACCTCAATAAAATAATCCTATGGCACATGCCAAACAAAAAATTATAAAAGAAAATGTTTTTGTTGATGCAATATTTCCCAAGGCTAGGGATTCTTTTACATCACAAAGTGGAAATAGATGAAAACTTTAGAGACACCCAAATCACAATCAAGTAGAGAATATTGGTGTAATATTTTATTCACCTTGGATATACATTCTATCCTAACTGTGATATTGCACCTATTTAGTAATTTTACTTAGGATATGAATATTTAAGTACTCCCTCCTAGGTAACTAATAATAACATGTGTACAACTTGACTAGATGTACATAAGTGCCACCATTATATTATCAATCATTGATTGATAATAGTTAGGTACGACCTTTTTTTAGTCAAGACCACCTCTATCTTAGTTAGATTGAGTTAAATCACCTCCTAATTGGAAGGGATTGAAAATTAACTTATACCCATTGAACTTGTTATTTCTATGATTCATGTACTTAACATGCCTATATAAATGTATCCTCCTCTAGCTAGTTCATGATATTGTGAGATCTCTTAGTGTTATTTTATGTTTTTCTTTCTTAGAAAACTAATTGTATTATGTTATTTTGATTTCATAATCATCTATATTTATAGTTTCATAGTTTTTATTTCCTTACACTAGGGTATGTTTTATAGATTCTAACATGGTATCAAATCTTTAGTTCTAGGATAGGACTTTTAAAAAAATGAGAGATGGGGTGCTAATCACTTTGCATGTGAATTTTCCTAAAACATAGCATGCTCTTTTTTGCATCCTTAAATGATATTGAGAATCATAATAGATTGCAAAAAATTAACAAAGTTTGTAATTATATTTTCTAGATTCTAGGTGTTTTCTTCATTTTTATAGGACTCACTTAATTGGAAATTCTACTTAATAGACATTTCACATTTTTTTGTGAACTCCCACCTTTTAGAATTTGATTATAATATTGAAGATATTTGTCTTCTCTTTGATGATAATAGCAGTGGAGTTTTATCTACTCCTTTAGATATGTTTTCTCTACCTCTACATGCTTACGTAGTGACATAACTTGTAGTTCTCAAATCATATGATTCATTTAAGTCATCATTTATGTTGACTACATCTACGAGAGTACCTAGATCTTCATTTATTCTCATACTAATGTTCAGAGCCATTATAAGTCATATTTGGTACCTAGTTTGATTCATCAACGCTTGTCATAGTTTAACATCATCTATGTTTAGCTACATCTAAAGAAATATTTTCTTATTTCCTATATCTTTTGGGGAAGGGTATTTATTTTCTTTTGGGAGAGTATCTTTTTCAAATGGGTTTTCTCCTTTTCCTCATTTATAAGAGATCTTTATATACGCGGTCGCCTCATTAGGCCTATTTATTAAGAGGCTTTTCTTTTTCCTCTTATGTTACAATTATTGGGTGTGCTGGTGTAATATTTTATTCATCTTGAAAATGTTATATCCAAAGTGTGATATTGCACCTATTTAGTAGTTTACTTAGGATAATATGAGCATTTAATTATTCTCTCCTAGGTGGCTAAAAATGACATGTGTACAACTTGACTTGAGGTACAAAAGTACCACCACTACCTCATCAACCCCTGATTGATCATAGTTAGGTGTCACCTTTATTTAGTCAATGCCATCTATGTCTCAATTAGATTGATTGAACTCACCTCTTAATTAGGAGCGATTGAAAGTTAATTCATACCTCTTTGACTTATCATCATCCTCCTCTAGCTAATTCATGCTATTGTGATATATCTTAATGCTTCTTTTGTTTGTTTTTGAGCATTTGAATCTCTCTCAAGAAACTAATTTTGTTATGCTAATTTAATTTTATAATCATTTGTATTTGTAATTTTATAGTTTCCATTTTCTTGCAATAGATTCTAGGTTATCCTTTGTTTTGTAGATTCTAACAAAGAATGCATTTTAGAATATCACACGCTACACAAACTCTCTCAAGCAATTTGTTTCCATTGTTATTCAAGCATAAAATGAGCACAAAGAGGTGGGAAGTTATATTAAGGAAATAAATTCCAAAATTGTATAAATCATTTTGGGCTCCTTAGCTTCGATTTTGAAATTATGTTCCACGATTATAATTCAAGAGAATTCATTCTTAGAGTGTGCCAATGTATCTTTTCCACATGTCACAATCATGGTTTTATTACAAATTGATAATGCATTAGTGCAACTAATTTGCATTGCACATTCGCTGATAAAGATCTTTTTAAAGGTAGTCCTTAAATGTCATTTAATAAGTCGTTTGATATTCAAGTTGAAAGTTATATTTGACAAGTTACATGCATTGACTCATGATGAACCTATAATAATAGATGAGTCAATCAACTCGACAATCATATAATTCAACTATACATGATATGTTTCCTTAAAACTTAAATTTATCCTAACAACATATATCCCCAAACATTATTTGATTACTGTAATTATTTTATATAACCTCACTTTAAATTTGAATTTCAATTTGAAAGTTAAAATTGTTAAAAAAATTTAGTTCTATATTTCACTTAATCTTGAAAAAACATAAATATCCTTGTTGAGGATTGAAAAATAACACTACAATTTTTTTGGTGGGCATCATAATCAAATGGCCAAGATATTCTTTTTTTGATAAATCATTTTGTCCAATTACTCTTCACTAAAGAAACGCCGATTGTATAATTCTGACTAGACAGGATCGGCTGTTGGATATTTGATATGAAATCTGATTTGGTTAACAGATCAGCAGAATTGGAAGTTTATAATTCTTTCAAATCGATATGAGATGAACGATCGACCTCAATTCTGCCGTCATCTGTCAAACGTCACGGCGGGACATGTTGTCGGCCATAGAGAATGCCACCTGTACCACCAAAGTCAAGAATATAGCCCCACAAAGTAGATATACGTCAAGAGTCTATAGTTTTCTATTTTACGAATTCTTTCGCATACACTTTCCTGCTAAGTCCTCACCACGACTGTTCACTTCTCTTTCCAGTCAATTGCCTCAGGACCCACATCGCTAAGATTCACTTACCAAGTGATTTCCCACTTGCACTTGTACTCTATAAACATTCTACACGGCACCCATATCCCCTGCATTCAGTAGTAATCTCCTCCTGCTCTGTTCCATATTTGCAGAGGTTTTGGCCACTTGTTTTTCTCGTTGCCAGTCAAAAATGAAGGTAATAGTTTTGTTTATATTCCCTTTTCCACAAATTCTAATTGTAAGTCATTAACGGTCACTGAGGATTCTATGATGCAGAAAATAGTGGTAAGATCGACCTTTGAGGATGAGAATAGCAAGAGAAAGGCCCTCAAAGTTGTTGCAGGTGTGCAAGGTATGGTACCTCTTGCTATAAGCTTTCTAACCCATTTTTAGGAATTTATTCTGCTTCATAATCTGATTAATATTTGTATTGCAGGGGTGGATTCTTTAGCGGTGGATGTGAAGGATAAGAAGATAACTGTGATAGGGGATGTCGATCCTGTGTTTTTGACCTCAAAACTCAGAAAAATTGGCTTCACAGAGTTGGTTAGTGTGGGTCCTGCCAAAGAGGAGAAAAAGGAGGGTGAGAAAAAAGATGGGAAGAAGCCTCAGAATGATCCAAAGAAGGACAAGGCAGAAGTTCCAAAGATTGTGTATGTGCCCGGCAGCTTTGATTACAATCCCCCTGATTACACTGTTGTCCGTGAGGAGTATCCTCCTGCTTGCACCATCTTATGAACAGGCTGTTGTCAACCAGTCCTTGGAGGTGAAGACTCTTGTATTTGGGTACAGTGTACCGGTCCCATCTTCAGGGCAGGGAAGTAGTTTCCTTAAGGTTTTGTAAAGCTTGTACTAAATATCTAGAAAGGGAAGCAAGATCAATGTGATAAATTGAGAAAAGCAATTTATTGCAGGAGTTTGATAATAAGTAGACTGCCATAGCTGCTCCTTACATGGTTTTCAAAGGGTTTTTACACAAGAGGAACAGTTGAGCTGGCTCCTACAATTGTGAGTGTATTGATAGAGAGGTTAATGAAAATAGCCTATATTACTTCCTGATTATATATGTATACTAGTTATGCGTTAAATAAAATATGTCAACATTACGCTTCAATACATTCTAAAATAGATTGAGAAGGGGACTCACTAAAATAGAATGGAGTCATGATTTTGAGTTTTGGATTTGAGATGTAATGTGATGTGGGTTGGATTAGACTAAATTGGATTTAAATTAGATGTGATTAGATGTTAAGATTTGTTTAAATATCAAAATAAGATTTGCAAAAAATGTCTCCATGAAGAAAATTTTGGGTTTTGGGGGATTTGAACGAACTAAGGGTCCAAATGAACCCAAGAAAGATTCACTCAAAGGGGGAGCAAAATTGCAAAAAATTGCCCCCATGAAGAAAATTTTGGGTTTTGGGGGATTCGAACGAACTAAGGATCCGAACAAACCCAAGAAGGGTTCACTCGAAGACCCCTTCAAGCGAACCCTATTAAATGATGGGTCCCTCATTTTTCACGTTTTTCAGAATAAAAAAACAAAGAGAAATTTTGGAAAAAGGAGGGTTCACTCGAACCCCCCTTCGAGCGAATCCCCATTCGTTTGAAAGGTCAAGGGGGTTCAGGGGTTCAAGCGAACCCCCTTTTCCCCTTCTCCCCCTCGCACCAAATTTCTGCAAAATCCATTCGAAGCTCAGGTTGAGGATGAAAATGGAGGAGACTTCACAGACTCAATTGGATGATGGTAGTCCTAGAACAAGCTATCCATCGAATATAATTTTAATATGTTTTGGTTTTATTATGTATTTTATTTTTTATTTTGATTAAACATAGGTTTTTCATCGAAAATCAAGCTCTATGTTTTGCACATGTGGAAAAATAGCAGATTATCAAAAAAAGAAAAAAAAAAAATCAATCCACTAGATATTGATGTCCTTGATCCAACAAAAAAAAATTGAATTTCGATACATACAAAAAAAGTTATGCTTTAGCTAGTGAATCATGTCTAAATTGTAAAAGGTTCAACTTTGAAACTTAATTAAGAAAAAAATATTCAATGAGATGTTATAAAACCAACTCCATGCACTAGATATCATAGTTATGAATCTAAAATTGGAAAAATTAGAATTTTATCCTTCATAAAAAAAAGTTGTGTTAGTCAGTGACGTCACTTTTTAAAAATGGTGTTTAAGTTGTTAAAAACTAGTCTTCAAAGGAGATGGAAAAAGAAGTGCAATCTGATTCCAAAGTTTTTGAAAAAAATATATTTAGAATCTACAGACAAAATTTCATAAATCACTAGTTTGCATCATCTTCAAATTCCTCACGATTTAGCCGCTATAGGTGCCCAAAAATGAAGATTTAGTTAAAAAAAATCAGTTCAATTTCTAGTTTGGGCAAAAATTGTAAACCAATATTGTGGGATCACCCTTATAGGTGCCCGAACGTGAAGATTTAGTTAAAAAGATCAATTCAATGTCCAGTTTGGCCAAAACGTGTAAACCAGTATTGTGGGATCACCCTCTTTGTTTTGAATCTTCAAATGCACATAGATTTTGAATTTATAAGCCTAATTAAATGATTTTTAAAAAAAAATTAGCTAGAATTTCTTGAAGATCATAGCGACCTCTATTTTTCTATGTGATAACATTTTTTTCTAGGAGTTTAAATTTTCATCAAGCTAAGATCTTTCTTGCAAAAACTTGTTTTTCAAATACTCTTGTTTATCAAAATACTAATACATTTTATTTAGGAACATTTGTTGGAGACTATCTTTTAATAACTAGATTAGATGCACATCATTTTATATGCTTTAATGGGAATGAATAATTATTCACTATTCTTGTGAGGAATTTTAAGTGCACATATGCTCTCTCCTCACACCAAATGTTAATATTAGAGATCAAAAATACTTTCTAGTTCTCTTTTGTTATGTTAATCCAAGCATCCAAGTTGTATATGTTCTTCCTTTGTGTCACAAGGTAATCTTTGAAATAAGAAAATCATGCTTCTTTCCATTTAGTGGTCCTACCTAAGGATTTCATCACCTTAGAGGATGACCAAAACCACATATTCTACCAAAGTATATAAATGGGGGTAGAAAATCTTGTACCTCAAAGGAGCACCATCATGTTTGGCACAACCTTGATGCCCCATTTTCAAAGGATTCAAGGTGAATTATAATTGGCTTATGTTCATTCACACATGGCTTTTCAATGTAATCTCATTCATGGAATTAAGCCTCACATACCCTTGGATACATACAGGATGCACCCCTATAGTCATCTTGTTTGACCTAGTTTAAGATTATTTAGTCATACTTGGTTGTAATACATTAGTAACCAGTTGGCCCCAAGAAGTTACTCACCTCGTGCCCCTAAAACTAAGTGTATATATTATGTTTGATCTACCCTTGTACACTATAGAGATATATTTGGTGATATCCTCATCATGGGACTTACACATCATGAATGAACCAGGAATATTGGTAGGCTTGCAATCTTGTACACTCCTACTTGAATAATATAGGATGTTAATGTGCTTGTTGTGTTTTCTTTTCAAAACCCATGAAATCATCCCCTTAAATCTAGAGTATCAAGTTCCTTTCACTATCAAACCATCTAAAATCAACCTTCAACCTTTGAATCCAAATCTAAAATCCATCAAATAAAATCATGAGCCAAAGGTTACCACCCCTAAATTATCAATCCACAACCTCAAATCCAAAACCAAGTCCATCACCAACCTTTGAATAATAATCCATCAAATCCATCACTTTAATAATAATCTCCTAGTCTGCATCCTTCCTATCATCCAAATCCCAAATACTAATCAAATCCATCCCCATCTAATCTAAAACAAATATTAATCCTTCCAAATTGAATTGAAATAAAAAAAATCTAAAATCCAAAGTTATCTTAATAAACTCTTATCCACCCATCCTAATCCAAATTAAACTAATTCTAATTCATCCATGCAAACTTCCCATCAAAATAAAAAACTAACCTTTGGATAACCAAAATAAAACTTAATAAAATCATCTTACAATCAAAAGCAACCTATCAGTCAAATCAAAATCCCAACCTTCATCGATCATAATATTCATCCCACACCCCCTCATTCTAATCCATAAATCATAAAATAAAACATTCATCCCAATCAATCCCCTCATCCAAGTTTAATTCTCATCCATAATCGAACACTCTAAGTAATCAAATCCTTGAATCAAGCAAAATCTATTAGCCTAGTTCATCTCAATCAACTCCCATCCACTTATCATGATCCAAATCGAATCTAAAAAATTAACCTATCCTAAGTATAAGCGAGTTTGAATGATTATACACAAAATTTGAGTCAAAATCTACAAAAAAAAAAAAATCCTCCATGGCAAAGTACCCAAAATCAGCTTTTCAACACCTATAAAAACACAAAAATATGATATATTGGAAAAAGGTAATGCTAGTTCTTAAAAGTGCTACTTAATGTCTTAAAATGGGAGTCTTGGACTGAAAATTAAGTTTGGTGGTTAGTTCTAGCCACATGGATGGTTAGAACTAATAATTAGTGATGTTGATTAGTAGATAACTAGTTAATGTTAGTAGCTAAGAAACTAGTCATATGTTGGTTAAAGTTGATGGTTGGGGTTGGCAATTAGCATTGGTAGCTAAGGGTAATACCACCTGGTCACTGATATGACCAAGGGATAAAAGGATGAAACAACATGAATATTGGGCAATAACCAACTTTTAAAGGTGGGTATATAATCTTTCTAACTGCCAAACAAAACAAAAACTCTATGCAATGGATAAAAACTTTATACAGCATATAAAGAAATGTGTTTACCTTAAAAAAACCATGATAAATTGTTTTAGCTATTGCAATATGTATAGTTTGTTTAGTATGGATCTATACATCATATGAACACCCAAAAAAACCCTAGGACATAAAAAAATGTAATTTTTTTCACCAAAATGGGTCAAACTATGTATAAATCTTTATTTATCAAGCCTTCTAAACTCATCCGTGACATCCACTTCATGGCACAAAGATCCCTATAAAAGTGCACCCTTGAATTCCTTCAAAAATGATTGAAAACCTGCAAGATCGGGTTAGCAAAAACTACAAAAATAAGTGTTAAAGAGAGCTTAGGTTGTGCCATGCAAGCCAAAATATGTATAGTAAAATGTGAAAGAAAAAAGTAGAATAAAAACCCAAGTTTAAACCCTATTTCACATTTAACAAATATGTTTCAATTAGAGAAAGAAACCGTGAAAATTTGAATAAAATAAATTATGAAATCTCACTTGATGATTCATGTTGCACTAAAAGGTATTTATGCTCAAAAATTGCTATTGAAATGAAGAATGATATGAAGTTGCTCATAGCAACAACATGATAGTACATTCACCAAAGAGTTCCCCCAAAATGGCTTATGGAAGGATGAGTTATAGATTTTTTGATGGAGGGATCAATGGTGAGGATTGCTTAAGAGATCAAAGGTTGAAGTTAAGTTGGTTAGATAGTTGTGAGATGGAGGGTGGAGATAAATGAGGAATTTTATAATTGTTTTATGTCTTTTAGTGTAAATGATTAATTAATAGTTAATTAGGCTCTTTTAGAGACTTAATGGAAAATGAGATTTAATAAATAGATTTTATTAAATAATCTCAAAAGCGAATGTGGGGAATTAATAAATATTAAATTTATTTTTTCAAGATTTAAAAATTACAAAAAATGGGTAAATAATTAAATAAATTATTGTATTTTATTTAATTAACAGGAATTATGTATGAAGTAGGTGATGTAAGGATGTGGGTATTTATGTGGAGTCTATAAAACACATTAAAATTTATATTAAATATTATAATGACTTACAAAGTGTATATCACATAGTCCTAACATTCTCCCACTTGTTGGATACATTGCAAGAGAACATGAGGGCTCTAACAAAGAGCCAAATTCCAGTGAAAGAATTTTAGATAGAAATTTCCACCAATTAAACTTGTTTATTGCTCACTAAATTAGTCAAAGAATTTATAACATTCAATGAAGTCTCCACCTTCTTGATCATAACCCTCTTGACCTTCAGCATGTTACAAAAAATGGTAATGCATATCAAGGTGCATTATATGTGTATGAATACAAGCATGAAGGCTAAGAAGTGTAGAATATAATGGAGAAAGGAGAGGGATTTCTAATGAAGGATACATGAAAAAAAAGGTTTTGGGTGCTTAGGAAGAGGTCTATGAGAAGAGGGGAAACAAGGGAAGACTAGTTTTAGAATATGTGAGGGCTAAGAAGAGGGAAGAAGAATGTGTGAGTGGTTATTTTTGGGAGAAAGAAGGTGTATATTGGAGTGTATCAATGTTAGGTTTAGAAAAATACAGATTAAAAATAGAGTTTTCACTAATTTGCCTATGTCTAATTACATATAATTTCATTTTGTTATCTAAATCGAATCCATTCACAATAACTAATTCTTCAGTAAACTGCTTTAAGTTTTAAATAGTAAGAATTAATGAGATTCAAGGTTCCACATGTTTAAATTAACCTAGACATAGAAAGTAAGGATAAAAGCATACTTGTTTTGAAAGTTGAAGTAGACACAAGAGGTCGAACTAAGATTTGATGAGGTTTGGACTACCAAAATTATGGTCTATTAAGTCCATTCCCACAACAAATTGCTTAGTGATAGAAGAGTTTATGGTTGTGTTTGTCTTGATATGGTCATGTACTTTATAATTTGTTGGTGTCATTTGATGTGTGGTAGTGTCCACTTGCACATAATTGCACCCTTAGGAATTATTGAAGTCGAATCATGAACTTTAATTGAAGGGATAAAAGGATATGAAAACTGCCCATCAATATAACTACGTTTTGAGTATGTGAAATCTAAGTGCTTACTTGAAAGGTGGATGGTGAATGCTATGATAAAGGTGCCAAGAGTGTTCAAAGAGAGGCATCTAATTAGAAAAAGAGACGTTTTTAAATTTGGAAGATACTAGAATTTTGTTTAAGGAACACAATAGGTAATACCCAATGTAAGAGATATAGCTAAAGACGAGACATAGAAAAGTGCAGAAGTGACATGAATTCGATTTTAAATTGGAGTCCCAAACAAATAAAAACGGGTCAAAAGACAAATGTCTAAAAAGGAAGTCTTTGAACCAAATTTAAAAACAAATAAGAAGAGTGTATTCACTCTCGATTTTTGACCTCACACCCACAAGTGTCAAAATGACATCACACCCACTGACGGGCAGAGTGAGTCGTGAGTGTCGATGCCACTTGCCGCTGCCTGCCAAACCAAAAAGACAAATTAAGCGGCTACAAACAAATTCAGCGCCAGCAGGGAAGCTGCTTGCATTGTTCCGTATATGCACGTCGACAAAGTACGGATCCAATTCGAAGCTTCCTCATCTTCCACTCAACTACCAGCGGACCCCCGATACACAGGGAAGCTTTAATTTCAGTCTCTTACCACGACCCTTCCTTTTTCGCAGATTCTTCCCTTTCGCCTCTTTATAATCCCCGTTATGGCCATCCCATTCCCTGCATTCGCATTTGTGTGCATTTGATTCCCTTTTAAATTCTGCTAAAGATTCTCATCGCTTAAAGTTCTTGTAATTCTCAAGCTTCCCATGGCAACGAAGGTATTTAAGTTTACTTCTTTTCACTCTACATTGTCATTGAAAGTTGTGATCATGTAGCTAATGATTTCTGTTCTGCAGAAAATAGTGCTGAAATTGGCCATTGAGGACGAGAGTAGCAAGAAAAAGGCCCTCAAGCGGGTTGCAGATGTCCAAGGTATGATAACTCTTCCTATTTGCTTTCAAATCTTGACATTAAAACTTTATTCTGCTGCAAAATCTGATGAATGGATATTTGTATTGCAGGGGTGGATTCTGTGGCGGTGGACATGAAGGAAAACAAGATCACTGTGATAGGGGACGTGGATCCGGTCTGTTTGGCCTCTAAACTCAGGAAATTTGGCTTCACAGATTTGCTGAGCGTGGGTCCTGCGAAAGAGGAGAAAAAAGAGGAGAAGAAACCTCAAGGCAATGCAAAGGAGAAAAAAGCAGAAGCTCCAAAAATTGAAGCTGTGTATGTGCCCATGAGCTACGATTACAGACCATATGAATACACTGTTGTGAGAGATGAATATCCTAGTACTTGCGTTATCTGTTAGAGTGTGCTGTTAAACAGCCATCGCTTGTAAACTAGGGCGATTTTATTCGAATGCCTGTCCCATCTTCAGGGCAGGGCAGGACAGGGCATGAAACAAGGTTTAAAGTTTGAGGCCAACCGGATTTGTATGGAAATTATTAGAAACATGAATGAGACTTTTTTTCCCCTTTTTCTATGGCTTGTGTTAAATTTATCGTAAGGGTTGTGAGAAAAGCAATTCCTTGAATGTACTAATGAGGAGACTGTAATATCATACCCAAACAGTTTTTACATTAGAACAAGTTTTGTGCTGAGACAATCGGCAAATCGAAAAGGAATTGTGATTAGCGAATCAATTTGTCTGCCTTTTTGGTTTGTTTTGGATCACTTCAATCAAACCCCACACATGGCAAAGTAAAAGAGGTCTAAAATCCACCACAGTCCAACTCACGCCAGCGAAAGCCTTAACAAGATTCGAACCCTGATCACGTTTTGAAAAATAGTAGTCCACTGCTAACTTGGTACAACCTGACATTCTTAGAAAGACTGGAAGATAGCCTGGGCACGCCTGGAACCCAATCATAGTCCACGTGGCAGTTAGAGAGTAGGCACAGATCAAGCTCTACCCTTCTTGACAAGAGGATAGTCCTTCGAGCATAGCCCAGCTCATTCTGGTAGAGAAAAGCTGCACAGAGATCACACTCCCCAACCCAAAGAAGATTTAATCAAACCCACACTTGGCATTTATGCCTTCCCAATAAATTATTTGGTCTCCTGCTCTAAGCAAGTGGGCAGGACTTTGGTAATTAAACAATTTTTAATGAACAAGAAATAATTCAGTAATTATCAACCACCAAGTAGTGGCAAGTATCTGTCTTTATTTTTTATATAATTTTGGGGCATTGTAAAGGTTGTTCAAAGTTTTTGATTGAAGCGATTATCAACAGTGTTAGTATTTGTAAACTAGAAAAACGTTGTTACTTCATTTTCATGGATTATAGCTTATTTATGCTCATCAATTCACACTTACTAAGCATAGATAATCTTAAAAAATAGCTTCTTAACAGAGTCTAATCTACAATTTATGTTATTGTTATTAAGGTTGGACTCATTAGATATTGTCATCTAAATTTTTTGATTAAAATATTTAAATATGGTCATATGACTTTCAAATTTAGGCAAACATATATTATGGATGATGGACAGGTGATAATCAAACTTTTAATAAGTTGTTAAGGGAATGAGAACAAAGAAAAGAGAATGTGGTGGCTTGTCTCATCTAAGTGAAGATGAAACAATAATATGCATTATTGTGTCAATAGTTTAATGAGATTTATTTCTTAAAGAGGATTGTCAATCATGAGAAGGACAAATTTTTTAGTAGTAAATTCATGGAAAACTCCCAAAGTACATATACATAAGTTTTTCAATGACATCACCCAAGATGGCTTCTTGGTGGAGTGGACAACTTATATCATTATCTCTCTCTACAAAAGTGAAGATATCATGAATCAATCGAAATATCACACAATTATGGACATAAATTTTTAGAAGGATTCAACTTTCTTTTGAAAAGTAATAACTGTTCTTTCTCTAGTATACTTGTTCATTATTAGAATAAACTTCCATATCCACTTGTTTCTTTTGCAATTCTTTCATACGTCCTATCAAACTCTTCTTTTGATAGGTTACACTCAAATTCCCTATGACCTTCACCTACGCACTTCAAAAAATGATCCATGTTGATGATCTTCCACCAACACTTCCATATCTACCTCAAATATGACTACTTTTTGAGTTTTCCTTAGGATCAATATCATCATTATGAGTTCCTCTTTCACATCCTTAATTCTTAGCTCTTGAATTTTTTCTACCTCTACTTCTCTTATTCTTCTTGGCTTGAAATCTTTAATTCAACTTTTCCTCAACTTTTAGAGAAATGGATATGGTTTATCAATAGACTAGATAGTTATACCTAGCTATTTTTTCTTGGTTATCCTCATAATGACTTTAATGACTTTCTCTAATAGATAACATATATGCTCCTTACTATATTCTTTCACACTCTTTTTTTTTGCTTCATATTTTGTAAGTGATCTCTTTAATAGATCTAGTCGATAAACTTGCACGAATAAAGTTAGCTTTTAGTTTTTCTTTACCATCCTATCCCATCTTTCAATGTTAGGCTTACCTTTTCTATTCCTATCTTATTCAATTTCTTTTTGTTAGGAAAAGAGTGTTGTACACCTTGCACAAGAAAGAATAATTTCTATTATGTAAAATAAATATTTATTTGTGGTGCATCTTTAGAGATGTGTTTAGTTAGATTAAATATTTATTTTAGTCCACTTGTAAAGTTGTATGCAATATTAGTTAGATATTTTGTGTAGGTTGTGAATTGAAAAAATATCTAATATTGAAAAAACTTAGTACCGAAAAGAAAATTATGGGGTCAATGATTTTGTATATTTATGGTTTTGAGGTACATTGTTTTACCTATACCACTTGGTTGTTTTTTGTGAGCTTGAATCTATAAAAGAAAACACATGTTTAGTGGTTGGGTAGTTGGTTGTTTGGTTTGGCTGCCATTTTTATTGAGCTCTCTTGTAAAGTGCATATGTGAAACATGACATAGGATATGTGGTTGTATGGTTACTCATTATGCTTAGATAAATGGAGGATGCATTGAAGGAGCTTGATGTTTTAGACGTATTCATAGAGATTCTATAAGTATATTTTAATGCTCTATTATTGAATAATGCATCAAGAGTGCAAATGCTTTTGGATGTAGGATTTTCCCTCTTGAGGGTTTTCCTAGGGTATATCTTATGTAATCTTGTGGTATGTCTTTGATATTTGTATTATGGTTATTTTGTAAGTTTGTATGCATGCTTTTTCACATAAGATTATGTAGGAATTAGTTTGATCAACCTACTAAAGTCCATTTTTTGTCAAAAACCTATGTATGGTATTTTTAGTTTCATTTTTTTCATCAAAATTTAAAACATATCACATTTTTTCAAACTAAATTATATTCCTATACACATTAAAAAATGATTTTTTTTATTAGTTTCCAAAAAATTTAGGGAGGTGCACACTCAATATTCTATTTTTCAAGATCTGTCCACTTTGAAAATTAGTAAAAAAAATATATATTCATTAAAAAATTAGCAGAAAAATTGAACATAAACTACATGGTGTTAGCTATTTTTTTAATGAAGTGATTTTTAAAATATTATTTATTTTTTTAAAACATTTTAGGGAGACCACACTAGACACTATGTTATGCTTTTTGATAAAAACAAGAGCACTTTGTGTGGTATCCCTATTTTAACCCCTTAATCTCCACCATTAAAAAAAATTGTAGATTAGAAATTAGATTCAGAGCACTATGACTCTTGTTCTTGTTGCATCTTCAAATTTTGAGTGTAATTATCTTTCAATTTCTCATTCAAGATTAGTTTTTCTTGATTCAAAAAAAAGTGACCACCTAAGACCCCCTTTTGGTCCCCCATTTCCATGCACTTATCCAATAGTTATGTGTCACCTTGTTTTAGTCAAGGCCACCTCTATCTTAGTTAGACTGAGTTAAATTACCTATTGATTGGAAGTGATTCAAAGTTAATTCATACCTATTAGACTTGTTATTTCCATGATTCATGCATCTAAGAGGCCTACATATATGTATCCTACTCTAGCTAGTTCATGCTATTGTGATATCTCTTAATGCTATTTTATTTTTTTAGTATTTGCATTTCTCTCTTAGGAAATTATTTTATTATGCTATTTTGATTTCATAATCATCTATATTTATAGTTTCATAGTTTTTGTTTCCTTACACTAGATTTTGGGTATTCTATGTTTTATAGATTCTAACGTGGTATCAAATTTAGTTCTAGGGTGGAACACTTTTTAAAAGTTGAGCAATTATGGGGGAAGAGTGGCACTAATCACTTTGCATGTGTATTTTGTACTTGGTTTTCAATTTATCAACACTTGTCATAGTTTAACATCATCTTTTTTAGCAATATCTAGAGACATCTTTTCTTCTCTCCTTTATCTTTATTGGGAGAGGGGGAGCATCTTTCCTCTCTTTTGGAGGAGTGTATTTTTCCTTTGGGTTTTCTCCTTTCACATTTATGAAATATCTTTATATACATGAACACCTCATTAGCCCTAGTTGTCAAGAGTCATTTCCTTTTTCCTCATAAGTTAAAGTTGTGAGGGCATGCTGGTGTAATATTTCATTCACTTAGGATATTTCTTATTCCAAAGTGTGATATTGCACCTAGTTAATAAGTTTGCTCAAGATAATATGAGCATTTAATCATTCACTCTTGGGTGGCTAAAAGCTGCATGTGTACACCTTGATGTGAGATACAAAAGTGCCACCACTACCTCAACAACCCTTATTGATCATAGTTAGGTGTCACCCTCGTTCATTCAATGCCATATATGTTTTAATTAGACTGAGTTAACTCACCTCTTAATTAGGATTGATTGAAAGGTAACTCATACCTCTTGGACTTACCATCTCCATGATTATAGCATCCAAGAGGCCTATGTGTGTGTGTAACCTCCTCTAGCTAATTCATACTATTGTGATCTTTCTTAATGATTTTTTTTAGCATTAGCATATCTCTTAAAAAACTAACTCTATTATGATATTTTAATTTCAATCATTTGCATTTACAATTTCATAGTTTCTATTTTCTTGATATAAATTCTAGGTTATTCTCTATTTTTTTAGGTTCCAACAAAGAATGCATTCTAGAATGCAATCACACACTACTCAAAATCTCTCAAGAAATTTGTTTCCCTTGCTATTGAAGCATAAAATGAGCACAAAGAGGTGGGAGTTATGTTAAGGAAATAGATTTCAAAATTACATAAATCATATTGGTATCCTTAGCTTCAATTATGTAATTATATTCTCAGGTTGTAATTCATGGGGATTACTCTTAGAGTTTTCCAACAATGTATCTTTCTCACATGTTACAATCATGGATCCACTACAAATTGACAATGCACTAGTGCAGCTAATTTATTCCATATATCTCAATCATGTATTTAGACAAATTCTATGATAAAGATGTTTTTAATTGTAGTTCTTAAATGTCTTTTAATAAAAGTCTTTTGATATTCAAGTTGAAAGCTGTATTTCACAAATTATATGCATCACTTCATAATGAACTTACAATTATAGACAAGTCAATCAACTCATCAATCATAAAACTAATTTTTTTTATTTAATGTCAATTATTTTATATAACCTTTCGCTCTAAATTTCAATTTCAATTCAAAAGAAAAATTTGTTGGAAAAAATAACTCTATATTTCTCTGAGGACGATTGAAAAACTACACTATAATTTTTAATTTGCATGCATCATAATCATATGGTCAAGATATTCTGGTTTTGATAAGTCATTTTGTCCAATTACTCTTCACTTAAGGCACGCCGATTATATAATTCTAACTAGACAGGATCGTCTGTTGGATATTAGATATGAAATCTGATTTTGTCCCATCACCAGACTTGGAAGTTTATAATTCTTTCAAACCGATATAAGATGGACGTTCGACCTCAATTCTGCCGTCATGCATCAAACGCCCTGGCAGGACATGTTATCCGCCATATGGAGTGCCACCTGGTACCTTGTTCAACTATCCTACCCCTACAAATGACACGAAGGTCAAGAATATAACCCCACAAAGTAGATAAACGTCAAGAATGTATAGTTACCTATTTTACAAATTCTTTAGTATGCACTTTCCTGCTAAGCCCTCACCACCACTGTTCACTCCTCTTTCCAGTGAATTATCACAGGACCCACATCGCAAAAAGGCTAAGATTCACTTACCAAGTGATTTCCCACTTGCACTTGTACTCTATAAACATTCTACACGGCACCCATATCCCCTGCATTCAGTAGTAATCTTCTCCTGCTCTGTTCCATATTTGCAGAGGTTTTGGCCACTTGTTTTTCTCGTTGCCAGTAAAAAATGAAGGTAATAGTTTTATTTATACTCCCTTTTCTACCAATTCTAATTGTAAGTCATTAGCAGTCGCTGAGGATTCTATGATGCAGAAAATAGTGGTAAGATCGACCTTTGAGGATGAGAATAGCAAGAGAAAGGCCCTCAAAGTTGTTGCAGGTGTGCAAGGTATGATACCTCTTGCTATAAGCTTTCTAACCCAAGTTTAGGCATGTATTCTGCTTCATAATCTGATTAGTATTTGTATTGCAGGGGTGGATTCTTTAGCGGTGGATGCGAAGGATAAGAAGATAACTGTGATAGGGGATGTGGACCCTGTGTTTTTGACCTCAAAACTCAGAAGAATCGGCCACACAGAGTTGCTGAGTGTGGGTCCTGCCAAAGAGGAGAAAAAAGATGAGAAGAAGCCTCAGAATGATCCAAAGAAGGACAAGGTAGAAGCTCCACAGATTGTGTATGTGCCCAGCATCTCTGACCATAATCCCCCTCAGTACACTGTTGTCCGTGAGGAGCATCCTCCTCCTTGCACTATCTTATGAACAAGTCTGTTGTTAGACAATCCTTGGAGGTGAAGACCGTTGTATTTGAGTAGAGTGTACTGGTCCCATCTTCAGGGCAGGGAAGTAGTTTCTTTAAGGTTTTGTATAGCTTGTACTAAATTTATAGGAAGGGAAGCAAGATCAATGTGATTTATGTAAAAACCCAAAGATGGCTATGAGAAAAGCAAGTGTGATAATGAGTAGATTGCCATAACCCTACTTATAGGGTGTTCAAAGGGTTTTTACACAAGGGGAATAGTTGAGGTTGAGCTAGATATTACTTTTGTTTATTAATCTATTAAATATCGAGTAAATAAAACAAGTTAACATTATGTTTCAATATGTCAACAAAATTTATTTGTAAATTTAAAAAAAAAAATGATTGTTGACATGTTGATCTTTAATCATATTAAAAATGTTTATAAATTTGTTTGTATAAAACATTTAAATTTAGCAAAATATATTATAGTATAAATTTTAAAATAATTTGCATTGCATAAGTATTTTTATTTGCATTTAATAATATAATTTCTAGATTAACTTAAAGATCAATAGGGTTTGGTCAATAACCACAAATAATATTTGATAATTAAATTTGATGGGCACAATCAATAATAGAGATTTATGAAGCTAATAATGTGTAAAGTTGTTTTGTTTTAGTCTTGCATTTTTCTGACCTCATAATGATGATTGTCTCATACTCTATGCAAACTCATAAAAAATTGTGATGATGATTGTTTTGTTTTTCTCTTGCAAGAAGAATCATAATGCCCTTTTTTTGAGGAGTATCTATATATTTACTCTTCATGTTGGTTGAGAATGTTCGATTTACCTTCAAGTTTATTCTCATGTTAGATTCACACACACATTAAAGTGGGAAAAATATAACGGTGAAATTTTCATACCCATGCCATTTTCCATTTAGTTTTTTGCCCATCTTGATGAAATGTTTTAAACACAATTACCAATTAACAAGTAGCATACTCTTGTGATAAAATTGGTTCATCGTCTAATACCTATCCCTACTAATATCATTCCTACTTGCACCTATTTTAATATATTTGACCTTATTAGGCATCCCTATTTTATACTAAAGAAAAATATACTCATCATTTATTAGTTATTTATTCATGCCCATTCACACATATTTCCATGTATTCACTCTATGCTTTATGATTACCATTTTTATCCCAAGGTTCTATTTTGTGGGGTGTGAGATTTAATATTTTCAATCTTGAAGACTGTAGACTTGAATCTTAATGTAAATTTAAGTTCTAGATTTCCCTTCCTCTCATACTAGTCATGGATGAGCTAACATTATACATTATTATGTGATGTAAAAGTATAAAGTTGTGTCACACTTTATAAAGGAAACAACCAACACTGATCCAACTTTTAAAATTGAATCACTAAAAAGCACCAGGGCATAGATGTTTTGAATTTTGAAATGATGTAAACTAATAAAATGTGTATTTTTTATTATATTTTATGTTTGTATTTTTTTGAAAAAAATAAAAATTATTTGAATATATTTTTTTATAAATTTACACTACAATTTTATAAAATGCTGAAAAATGAAGTTACATGAGACGTCAATCATTATATAGTAAATTTTATTGTTTTTCATTCAAAAAATTTATATGTATTTATAACTAGAAAATTTAGTGCATGGATTTTTTTTCAATTTTGATAAATATATATTTTTAAATAAATATTAAAATATGTTTGTACTGAAACATAACTGTTTCCATTCGACATTAACTTTTATATTGATTATTTATGTAAAATAGAAAACAAATTACACCATCTTGATATAGATTCTTTTATCTAGTGCATCATATTTTTTTTCTATTTTTTTTAATAAGCTTTAATTTTTTTCTTGACATGGTAATTAGTCTAATATTTTTGTGTTGATAGCCTACTTTTAGTAAAAAATAAAAAATAAAAAATAAAATATAAATAATAGTTAAAATATTTAAATATATATATATTTGAAAACTACACTTATGGATCTACAAAAAGGTATTTTTATATTTTTTAAAAAATGTTATTTACATGACTAGGAGCTCTCGAAACATCAAGTTTTAAAAATAATTTAGTTTTTTTGGTAAATTGGCTTCAAAGTGGTGCTACATATGCATTTATCTAACTATTTTAGTTGGAAAAGTTGTGGGCATATGGCTCTAGGAAACTTCACCGAAAGTAATTCATCGGCAACAATTCACTATGGGAAAATTCATCGACATAGCAAATTCACCACCAAGTAAAATTCACCGCTAGCAATTCACTGTGACAAAAATTAACCGCATTAATATTTTTAATATATATTTCAAAAACTTTGATTTTATTAAAAATATTAATGCGGTTAATTTTTTACAGCCACTTTTTTTTAAATCAAGAAACACTGACCTTGGATGATAATTTGAGGATAGTTACACTCAAAATTTTAAGATGCAACAAAAATAAGGGTTGTAGTGCTCCGAGTCTACTTTCTAAACTACTATTTTTTTTAAATGGTAGAGATTAAGGGCTTCAAAAAAGGGAGCCACAAAAATCAGTGCTATTTTTGTCAAAAAAACATAACATAGCATTTGTTGTTGCTCCCTCAACAAGTTAACTTCTTTTTGGTATTTTTAAAATCGCTTCCGTGAGAAATTAGCCAACAACATGTAGTTTATGCCCGATTTTTCTATTTTTTTTTACTGAATATATGATTTTTTACTAATTTTCAAAGTGGACACATCCTAGAAAACATAATTTTGGTCGTGCTACCCCTATAATTTTTAAAAACTAATTGAAAATGATTTTTTTGAATATTTGTAGAATGGAGTCTAGTTTATAAAAATGTAATTTATTTGAAATTTCAATGAACAGTTAAAAATTAAAGTAAAAATTACCAAACATTAGTTTTTGACAAAAAACTGACACACAAACAAAAGAAATTAAAGATGAAAGCGTTAACATTGTCAAAATGTGAAAAAAATTACATCACTAAATAGCTAAAAGAGAGCCTAACATTACCCAGGTGTTTGGTTTACTTGACCTTGAAACATGTGCAAACCTGATGGCTAACACGAACGAGATTATGTGAAAACCTATAGAATATGCAAAAGCACATCTTTGGACATTGGGAAGGCACTCTGAGCCTTTGGGTTGGAAATCCAAAGCAAATCCAAGCCTTAGGCTTGGGGATTCCCAAAGCAAGACATAATACAAGCACGTTATAATGCACTCACATTATGTCTTGCCTTACATTTTTCTTATTTTTGGTTTATGTTTCCCCAAGCATGACATAATGCGAGTGTATTATAATGCGCTCGTGTTGTCTCACTTGAAATTGTTTATGTGCAAGTTTGTTAAATGTATGTTTGATGTATGTATGTTTGTATATATATTTGTATGTATGTATGATATGATTGTATGTATGTATGTAAGGGTTTTGGGCTTAGGGTATATAAGGGTGAGGGTATAGGTTATAGGGATGAGGGTCGAGGTTTTAGGGTTTAGGGTTTAAGGTATAGGGTTGAGGGTTGAGGGTATAGGGTAGAGGGTTTACAGTTGAGGGATAATATTCAGCTTGTTGAGTGTATAAGATTAAGTGTGTAAGGTATAGGGATAAGGGTTTAGGATATTAGGTTTAGGGTTTATGATATGGATTGCGAGTATAAGGCATAGAGAGAAAGGTTGAGAGTGCATGGTTTAGGGTTTAAGTATAGGGTTGAGGGACAATATTCAGGGTTTATGGTATAAGGGTGAGGTTATAGGGTATAGAGATGAGGGTTGAGGGTGTAGGGTTTAGGGTTTAAGGTATAGGGTTGAGGATTGAGGGATTAGGGCTTAAGTATATGGTTGAGGGTTTACAAAGTTGAGGGAAAATGTTCAAGGTTGAGTGTCTAAAGTATAGGGTTCAGGGTTGTGGACATGGAAATTGTACTCCTTTGCAGAAAGTACAATTTATGACCTAATTAGGTCCTATTTTAGACACCTTACATCAATCACCCCTTAAAAAATACATTTATAGGCCCCTAATGCTTGAATGATTTTGGACTTTAAGGCCTATTTCACTCACAAATCACTTAAATCTCGAGAAATAACATTCAAACCTCTCAAATTTCGTGAAACCCACCAAAAAAAATCCTTGGTGGTCTGACTAATTTGGTGTTAATGCCTATAAATACATGTTTTTAGGTCATTTTTCACATCTCCTAGTCATTTTTACAAAGAAAAAATGAAAAGTCAAGAACAAAATATCTTTCACAAGAAGTCTCATTAGTTTTTCTACAACAAAGTTGAAACTTTTGGGCATCAAACTAGGGATTTTGTAGGTCTTCAAGCTCACTTTTTGTTCAAGATCTCACATTACAAAGGGTTGATCATGGATGCCTATGGTGAATCATGGAGAAATCTAGGTTGAGGAGATGCAAATAGCCATCAAATCACATCTAATGACTTGTTTTCAAAGTGATTCCATCTTTCATTTTCTTCCTATCTTTAGACTTAAGGTTTGCATAGAATTCACATGTCATTTGCATTCATTTGTAATGTTGTAGGGTTTCTTGAAGTGAAGTCTTGCATCATTCAAGTGCCATTTATTTATCTTATTCTAGCACATTAGAATAGGCTTTTGTCTCATTTAAGCTTTTCCTAGTCTTAGACACACTTAAGGCTAGGGTTTTATGTAGATTTTGTCTTTCACAAAGTTTAAATACCAACTATGGGTTTGACCAAGGAAAACCCCCCATTAGAAATCAAAATATCTTTTGTTTTGTAGGGTTTTTCAAAGATTCAGATATGGATTTCTGTCAAAAAGTAGAGTGCAGGTTGTGGGCTTTTGTTTCCACTTTCGGATTTGCAGAAAATCCAAAGTAGACTAAGTCGGCCATAGTGGTGACTTAGTCCCACTACACTACTTTTTTAGGAATTTTTTACATTTTTAGATACCCATTTGGAAGAAACAAATTTCTGGGTAGTTTCCCCAATCTAGGACTAAGTTGCCTAGCCTAGTGTAAGTGTCTCAGTTGGCTCAAAAATCAAAATTACTAGAATTTTAGAGGTCTCTGCAATCCCCAGTAAGCTCTTTGAACATCAATTTTCAAGTGCATAGTTTCTGTCTTGCATCTTTATTTTGTCATTTATTGCATCTATTTCACCTTTCTTCATATCACACTGTGTTTTCAAACAAGTTGCATTTCTTAAGTTTAACATCATTAAATCATTTCATTTTCAGATCAGTGCATTAGTACATCATAATTAGACATAATACATATCATTTACATTAAATTTTAGTGTAGACATTTGCATTTTGGACCCCATCCCTTTCTCCTTTTAGGTGAAAAACCTTAGAAGGAGCTAAAGCAGTGTGGGGGTATGTGCAAGATCATCATAGAAAAAACAGGCCCATAAGTGGCAATGAAAATTTAGAAAAATTAGAGTTAGGCAACTTGACGTAAAAATTTGAATAACTTATCTACATTATTTCAAAAATATGTAAGAATAGAATCTGTGGCAAATTGAATGTAGTTTTTAAACTACTAGGTTTATTTAAAAAAAAAAACCTATTTGGTGAAAATTTGAAATTTCAATGCAGAGTACTTAAATTTGAGGGAAAAAATAAGTAGGTGTCCGCTTGACCACCCTAACCACAATAAAATGATAATATTTTTAATAAGATTTTAGATATAAGTAGAGGACTCATGTCCGATGTGATGCATATTTTTGTAATTTTTTCCAAGTAAATAATTAATTACGATTTTTTATTACAACTTTTAAAAAATATAAAACTCTGTGATGTCCACCTTAACTTGGTCAAAAATTCATAAAATTCATTTTTTTTTTAATCCTATAGTATGCGAAGCATAGAATGTGACACATGTTTTGGATTCAAAAAATGTGATACCGTTTGAAAGCTATAGATGTTTTTCAATCAGCCTATCAATCAGGACTTTAGTCGTAATTCTAATAGAAAATGAATAATAATTATTTATTAAATTCAAAGTAAAGCATAATTTATATTGGTGGAAAGCTGAGAATCTCCTTTACAAACCCTTTTTCTTTTCATCAATTTTGGGTAAAAAAAAGTCGTCAGCCACATGGGCGAAGTCTAGAAAAGCAAGGTAAGCTGTAAAACACGTATTTTGTGTTGACTTCTTAGGATTGGCATGTACAAACCAAAATCCAAAGCAAGCATGAGGCTAATCCCTAGGCATTAAAGTTTGTGTCAGAGATATCCGATTTGAATCGGATATTCGATTTGTTTTATATATGAGTTTAAATTTTTTTATACAATTTATAATATATGATTTAAACGATGTGATAAATAGTTTATAGTTTATTTTAATATGTCTAGTTTAGAATATACAATATAGTTTAGAATTTAATATAATATATAATTTATGATAATCTCTTACAGAATTATGTATTTAATATATAATATATGGGTATGTGCAGGATCATTGTGGGCCAAAAAGTGGCAATGAGGAAAAAAAATGTCTTTCATCAACCCAAAAACGCGAAAATACCGTGTTGACTTTTTTTAGGCTTAGGTGTCAGTACACACCACGAAAGCAAACACCAATCCTAGTTTTCCAAATTGGATATCCAATTTGTAAAAAGAATATATATACAAAATATGTCATTGTTTTAAAGTCATTTGATAGTCAACAACCCGCGGGCGCATAGTGAGGAGGTTCTTCGCGTAATGGATATCTGATTTCGCCAATATCTGATTTGAAAAGGTAAGATTTTTTATTTTTATTTGCTTTGATTCAATTTTGAATTAGATTTGGATAATTTCAAATAGTTTTTGTTGATTTTTTTTAAAAATAGGGTTTTTGATTGAATTTTTATTTGAGTTTGAAAAAATTGAGTTTAGAATAGATTTTGATTAAAAAAATGATTTTTTTGTGGATTTTTTCAAAATAGGGTTTTGATTGAATTTTATGAAAAAAATTGAATTTAGAATGGATTTTTATTTAAAAAAAAATGAATGTTTTTTGTGGATTTTTTTCAAAATAGGTTTTTTGATTGAATTTTTATGAAACAATTGAGTTTAGAATGGATTTTGACAAAAAAAAATGAATGTTTTTTATGTTTGATTTAAAAATAGTGTTGCATTATGGCTGTTGAGAATGAGAATGCACAAATTCCACCAGTTGAGAATGAAAATCCACCAGCTAAGAATCAAAATGTAGAAATGCCAAATGCTCCACCACCTCTGCAACCATCACTTGAAGACTTAATTCATGAAAAATTGGAGCAATTGAGGGACATTTGTGATGTTTATAAGAAAATCCATCGATTATCCCGTAGGTCAACCACATTGAAAGGAGTAATTACAAATGTAGAAACCCTCTGCACCCAACATAATGCCTTTCATTCGTGGCGAGACACCATGAGGGAATATTATGCATTTGGATTGTCTTATGATGATGTCAAAAATATCCAAATAACAAAATCCCAAATAGCCTCTTTATTTATTAACCCCAGCACTAGTTTTCTAGTTAATGTTAACAAACCAAAACTTTCTATAAAATGGTGCACACATAGGGGCATAGTAGATAACTTTTGGGATCATTGGTGTATGGTTTTTGATAAACCACCCAACAATAATCTTGATGTACCTTTTTACTTTATTAAAAAATTATATGCTGAGTTTTTGTTAGGGAATCATGTCAATTACTTTGACATTAAACCCTTCCAGGGCGTTGGTGGAGGTATGCCCCAGGATAGGCCAGGGGCAGCTAGAGTAGTCAGGCACCCACATGTTCCCCGTCCTCCCCTTCCTTTGCCACCTCCAGTACAACATCCGGATATTACGGAGGATGCAGCCACACAAACTATCCAAGCCATTCACTCTTTGAGTGGTCTTTTGGTTTCCCATGCTTCTTTAGTAGCTCAGCCACATTCTAGTGATCTTGGCGATGGATCCAGTGTTGCTACATCATCATCCTCGAGTCCACATATTTGTGTACCACATATTTTCAATACGTGCCAAAAGATATGCTTGGGTCCTATTGTACAGCCCCTTGAGCATCCATTAGACACTTCTAATTATGACATCCAAGATGTGGAGATTATAGCAGATCACATGCAGGGGAGTGGAGCACACCCTACAGAGTCCTCTCCTGCTAGAGAGGTGGACATTGGAATAGTTACACAGGTAACATTTAAGGTGTAAATTCATAACTTGCATTTTTTTAAAAATGAATATTAATAAGAGATAGTATCAAGTACTAATATTTATTTACATGGTCTATTTAACAGTTAATGTCTGAGGAGGAGCTCACATGGGTGACTAATAACACCCTTAGGGCCATTTCATTTGGCCTCGAGATGCACACAGTATGTATTTTCACACTCACTCATTTACATTTTTTTACTGTATACTTGCTTGTCATTTGAATTGTCATTAATGAAATTATATATTAACTTATATGTTTATCTTATTCTCTGCTTGTAGGAAACACCTAGTGCGAGCGAGGTGCGATGCTCTCCAGACTATGGAGGCATAATGTTAGATAAGGGAAAGGTAATTGAACTCAAATTTGATTGAATTAAGATTTATAAGATCTTTTATTGATTATGCATACATTGACATAGATTCGTAGTTTCATATGTACTTGTCATTTTTATGTACAAGCAGTTGTGAGCTATACATCATTGTTGATAAGTGCCACAACACCTAAAGGAGTAGGTATTCGAACACCTAAACGAGGAGGTGTCAAAACACCTAAAGGAGATACAAAAAAAGATCAGCCTAAAGAGGGATGTGTTTATTTTATTTTGTGCTTGGTAAATATGTTCTTATTACCAACAATTCTATGCTAACTTGGATCAATTTCAAGTTTTTGTTCACATATATAGATTGACGTTACAAAAGTTGGTTTAGTTAGTTCTTTGAGAGGGGTATATTCTAGGACTCCTGACCCTTCGAAGAGATGTATATTTCAGGTAATCAAGATTTTAATTTTAGAGTTCAATTATAATTCAATGTGTATTGATTTTTATGTTAATTATTTAATTTTAAATTATATAGTATAACTAATATCAATTGTGGTTTGAATTTTTCTTGTGTAGCTACCTTTAGAGCCAACGAGTGCTTCAAAGAGGCTCCATTTTGATGATCCACTAGTAGTTTAGGATGAGATAGACATTTTGGCATGTAAATTTTGAATAGATACTAAGATGGCATATGCCACATATTGTAAAACTTTGTTTGAGTTGGCATTGATGCCATTTTTGTATATAGACATACACTTGATTATTGGATAATTTGATATATAGAAGTTGACAATCGAAATTTAATTTCCTCCTCATGTGCATGATTAAACTCTTTGAAAATTTAATCAAGTGAGAAATGGTTAAATATCATTGTACAATAGCATAAAAATAATGGTTAAATATTATGTAGTTTATATTCATATTGCTGATTAGATTGCATTGCACATCTTTCAAACTCAAAGCATTACTTCACATTGCATAAGTAACAACTAGATGCTGATAGATGAAAAAATTTCAATAACAATATAGTTTTTACAAAGTCAACCTAAGCAGTTATGCAATTACTTCACATTACATAACTAATAACTAGGAGCAGCTCTTATCAATTGCATTAGCTTGTCATGGAATTCTATGAGACCACATTTCTTTGAGGAAACTTGGCACAAAACTCACAAAAAATGAAAAGAAAGCACTCAAACAAACTTTAAAGGGGTCTCAGGCCTACTGCCCCCTCATTCCACACACTATGCAGCCATTTACTTGCAGTGTAGGGGCCGAACAATGGTGAAAACATGTAAAATATATATATATATATACATACAGCCTAGAAGCATGAATTACGATTAGAATATCACATAACATCATATAAAAAAAAAAACTACTATAAAATTGAATTCCATTTAAAACATGCATGATAAATATTCATCGTTGAAACTTGAATTGTGGTAGCTTGATATACAGAGTCGATTGATGCCAGGGTTCAATTTGTATGATATTGAAAAAATAAGCCAACCAAGTAGAGTTATCAACATTCTTCAAAAATCATAAGAATTCTTTTAGTACACTAGCCATTTTGATGTCTTCTTGCAATCTCAAACGTTATTTTGTATCATTGTTACATTGGTCTTAGTTCAATGATGCTGAACACTTTTAGAAAAAAGAAAGTTGCGTCACGGTCCGCATTCAATCCAATAAGAAAAAATGAAAGCTCAACCTCCTGGAATGAAAATTCTTGTTTGCAAAAGAAATGAATAAGAATGAGGTAGTTAAGGTGTTTGAAGTTATTTAGAGGTCACTTTTAGGGTGCAAGGCTTAAAAGTTCATTTTAAATGCACTCAAACAAACTTTAAAGGGCTCTTAGGCCTGTTGCCCCCTCATTCCACATGCTATGCAACAATTTACTTGCGGTGTAGGGGCTAAACAATGGAGAAAACATGTAAAAATAATATATATATAGATGTGCAGCCTCGAAGCATGAATTATGATTAGAATATCACATAACATCATATAAACAAAAAATCCCCCATAAACTTGAATGTCATTTAAAACATGCATGATAAATATTCATCATTGAAACTTGAATTGTGGTAGCTTGATATACAAGGTCTATTGATGCCAAGGTTCAATTTGTATGATATTGAAAAAATAAGACAGCTGAGTAGAGTTATTAGCATTCTTCAAAAATCACAAGAATTCTTTTAGTACACTCAAGAGTTATCAGATGCCTTCTTGCAGTCTCAAAAGTTATTTTGTATCATTGTTACATTGGTCTTGAGAGTGGTAGCTTAATATAGGTCCACAATACAAAACCTAGTTTACCTATGCAATGTAACAGTGGCATAGGAAAATTTTTCTTTGAAAGTAAAAATGAAAGCTCGGCCTCTTGGAATGAAAATGCTTTTTTGCAAAATAAATGAATAAGAATGAGGTAGTTAAGGTGTTTGAAGTGATTTAGAGGTCGCTTTTATGGTCACTTTTAGGGTAGTTAAGGTGTTTGAAGTGATTTAGAGGTCGCTTTTAGAGAAGAGAGATGTTGAAGAGTACATCAAGTCAGTGAGAACCGAAGTTTAATATGTTTTAGTTTGTAGTACTCCTTTGTTTCTCTGTAGATGTGTGATAAATTCTTAGTTCAATGATGTTGAACAATTTTTGAAAAAAGAAAGTTGTGTCACGGTCCGCATTCAATCCAACAAGCAAAAATGAAAGCTCGGCCTCTTTGAATGAAAATGCTTGTTTGCAAAAAAAATGAATAAGAATGAGGTAGTTAAGGTGTTTGAAGCTATTTAGAGGTCACTTTTAGGGTGGAAGGCTTAAAACTCCATTTTAAATGCACAAAAAAGAATGACATTACTTCAAACCAAGTTTGTGAAGAAGTTAACTATGTTGCCCACTAGTTTCCCTTAAGAGTCCAAAGTGCTAAAAGACAACAATCTTTGAAGGGCAATATCTCAGAGACCGTGATGCTTACAGACTCTCTGTCCAAGGCTATGGGATCATGTTGGGACCATCTACAAAAACCTCTGTCAGTTTTTTCTATCTCGGAGGTGTTTTCCTGTGGTGATGACTTTTCAGTGGAGGGAAAAGTTGTCAGATGCAAACAGTGTAAAGTTGCAAAGTGGTGCAACTTTCATTCCGCAACTTGTACAACCAAACAGACTGTTCTAACACGTCCAGATGGGTACGTTTATGCTAAGGATGGTCCTCTCTTGCACCCAAATACACCGAATCACTCCGAGCTACATTGGACTGACGATTTCCCTTAAGAGTCTAAAGTGCTAAAAGGCAGCAATCTTTGAAGGTCTATTTATCGGAGACTGTGATGCTTACAGACTCTTCGTCCAAGGCTATGGGATCGTGTTGGGACCATCTACAAAAACCTCTCTCGATTTTTGCTATCTCGGAGGCGTTTTCTTGTGGTGATGACTTTTCAGTGGAGGGAAAAGTTGTTAGATGCAAGTAGTGTAAAGTTGCAAAATGGTGCAACTTTCATTCCGCAACTCGTACGACCAAACAGACTGTTCCCATGTCTGGATGGGTACGTTTACGCTAGGGATGGTCCTCTCTTGCACCCAAATACGCCAAATCACTCTGAGCTACATTGGACCGATGATTTCCCTTAAGAGTCCAAAGTGCTAAAAGGTAGTAATCTTTGAAGGTCTATTTCTCAGAGACCGTGATTCTTACAAACTCTTCATCTGAGGCTATGGGATCGTGTTGGGACCATCTACAAAAACCTCTCTCGGTTTTTGCTATCTCGAAGGTGTTTTCCTGTGGTGATGACTTTTCATTGGAGGGAAAAGTTGACAGATGCAAGCAATGTAAAGTTGCAAAGTGGTGCAACTTTCATTCTGCAACTCGTATGACCAAACAGAGTGTTCCAACACATCCGGATGGGTACGTTTACAATAGAGATGGTCCTCTCTTGCACCCAAATACACCGAATCACTCTGAGCTACATTGGACTAGCGATTTCCCTTAAGAGTCCAAAGTGCTAAAAGGCAACAATCTTTGAAAGTCTATTTCTTAGAGACCGTGATGCTTACAGACTCTCTGTCCAACGCTATTGGATCATGTTGGGACCATATACAAAAAAATCTATCGGTTTTTGCTATCTCGAAGGCGTTTTCCTGTGGTGATGACTTTTCAGTGGAGGGAAAAGTTGCCAGATGCAAGTAGTGTAAAGTTGCAAAGTGGTGCAACTTTCATTCCGCAACTCGTACGACGAAACAAACTGTTCCAACACATCCGGATGGATACATTTACGCTAGGTATGGTCCTCTCTTACACCCAAATACACCGAATCACTCTGAGCTACATTAGACCAGCGATTTCCCTTAAGAGTCCAAAGTGCTAAAAGGCAACAATATTTGAAGGTATATTTCTCATAGACCGTGATGCTTACAGACTCTCCTTCTGACGCTATGAGATCATTTTGGGACCATCTACAAAAACCTCTCTCAATTTTTGCTATCTCGGAGGCGTTTTCCTGTGGTGATGACTTTTCAGTGGAGGGAAAAGTTGCTAGATGCAAGTAGTGTAAAGTTGCAAAGTGGTGCAAATTTCATTCCACAACTCGTGACGACCAAAAAAGACTGTTCGAACATCGCTGATGGGTACTGCTTATGCTAGGGATTATCCCTTTTTGCAACCAAACACCCGAATCTCCAAGCTACATTGGATCGAGTGAAATTAGGTGAAAAATTGATGCAGACACAAGGGCACAATCAGAAACTCTTTGCAACCTGCCTATTTGAGGCATCTAATAAGATTATTCTGACCTCTTTAGACAGTCTAAAACTCCCTTAAAACTTGACAAGCAACTAAATACACATTTCCCTCTTTAACTCCCTTAAACCCTTGTAATAGTGAGAAACTAGTTTTTGTCCAATTACTCCACAATTTTCCAAAACAGTAGACCAACACATGACTGATTCAAACACCCATATCCAAGTTACACAACATATATGAGAAACAACATAGACTCCTTTGGACCAGCATTGACTTCCTATACATTCACCCTTGAACATGCTACTCAATTAGCCCAAAAATGCAAAGCAACATACCTTCAAACGCCAGAAAGACCCCTAAAACCTTGGGGCAGAAAATAAATTTCCAAGAAAACAAAGATTCTGTAATTGGATTCCATTTGTACGGACTTGCAACCGTCAAATAAAAAAAACCCTTGTTTTTAGTGTAATTCTTGAGGGTTTATTGGATGTAGCACTTCCACAACATTTCAGACTCTGCCACCATCTTAGACACCTTTATTTAGGCCCCAATATGCTTAGAAAACAAAGAAACTTCTGGTATCTCAAATATTTTTGCAAACCCTAGGGTAAAAACTTTATTTTCAAGTGAAAAAAAACCACCAGTTTTAGACCTTTAACTCTTTATTTTATTTCAAAACCCAGTTCTCCACGCCTTCCACTCTTGAAATATCATTTCCTAATCCCTACCAACTCATCCCATTGATTCAAATTGGCACATAGTAGGTGGGATGAGATTCAAGCCATTAAAATTGCAAAACTCTTATTCCCCTGTTCAGGAAACCGTTTAAAGAAAGTCTGAGTTTTGAGGCACAAAATGAATAAAGAAACTCTCTATTAGGAAGTCAAAATAAATTCAAGACATGTAATAATTTTTCTACATAAATTTTTGGTACAAAAATGCTTGAATGGTTTGTGCACAGGCAGAAAACACAAGAAAAACAATAAAATATGAACTAAGCAATTGAAACTTTATTGATTCAAAGAAAAAAACTCCTTCAACCAAACCTGTCTCAAGCCCTTAAAGGCCTTAAGTACATTGCTATGCCTTGGAATCCAACTCCCAATTCCTTTAACCACCAATATTAACTAAATTTTGAAACCTTAATGACCGTTGAAGGCCAAAATACAAACATTTTTCACATTAATATGACTCATAATGAAATGTTGCACTTTTCCACTTCTAACTTTAGTAAGACCTCACGTAATGGATTGAAAGAGCATCATTACATGTTCAAAACATTGTTCTTTCTTGTTCCTAAAAAAATTTACTAATTTTTCCTTCAAAGGCTACAAAGCAACAACTAGGACAAGTTGGGATCTCCATGTTTTTTTACCCTAAAACCTAAAAACTCCTAATACATGACCATTAGGACTATTAGATCTCATTAAAGAAAAAAACTCAAAATATTAACACTTTAATCATTGAAATGATCCACAATGATATTGTGGTGTAGGTGCTCTTGCACCAAAAATGGTGGTTACAACTTGCTAATGTCAATGAAACATGGGGGCAGCAAGATTTAAAGTTGGCTCAAGCTTGTGCAGGTCATAATAGACATGTTTGATGAATTTATAGGGTGTGGCAAGTTTGGAAATATTGATTTCCTTAAAAACCTCATGAAAGTTGCTAAAAATGAAGTTGCACCCAAGTTGGATTCGAGGAGCAAAAGTTGCAAGCCACTATAATTTATTATATATAAATGGGAGATATTATAAAACCTAGTTCAAACGAGCATACCGACAGGAAAGAACCAGGAAGAAAACCTTCAGTTGTAGCTTGATTAAGTACAAAAATAGACCCCTTTACCAAACCTATGAGTTTCCAAAATACAGACCCCTTTACATTTTAAACATACCTTTTATACAATGCCAGACATTTGACCCATATTTCAAAAAACATCACTGGGTATAGATTATGCCCATACACAATTATG
>VDFB02274714.1:12560019-12602729 GCA_007258455.2 Sequoia sempervirens
CATGTTAGAATCTATAAAACATACCCTAGTGTAAGGAAATAAAAACTATGAAACTATAAATATAGATGATTATGAAATCAAAATAACATAATACAATTAGTTTTCTAAGAAAGAAAAACATAAAATAACACTAAGAGATCTCACAATATCATGAACTAGCTAGAGGAGGATACATTTATATAGGCATGTTAAGTACATGAATCATAGAAATAACAAGTTCAATGGGTATAAGTTAATTTTCAATCCCTTCCAATTAGGAGGTGATTTAACTCAATCTAACTAAGATAGAGGTGGTCTTGACTAAAAAAAGGTCGTACCTAACTATTATCAATCAATGATTGATAATATAATGGTGGCACTTATGTACATCTAGTCAAGTTGTACACATGTTATTATTAGTTACCTAGGAGGGAGTACTTAAATATTCATATCCTAAGTAAAATTACTAAATAGGTGCAATATCACAGTTAGGATAGAATGTATATCCAAGGTGAATAAAATATTACACCAATATTCTCTACTTGATTGTGATTTGGGTGTCTCTAAAGTTTTCATCTATTTCCACTTTGTGATGTAAAAGAATCCCTAGCCTTGGGAAATATTGCATCAACAAAAACATTTTCTTTTATAATTTTTTGTTTGGCATGTGCCATAGGATTATTTTATTGAGGTTCCAATAAAGTGTGATAGGTTTTTGCACTACATTCCTCTACAATTATAATTTATTTCATGTGATTTACAAGTTCTTCATTACAATCATAGTTAAACACAATCAATATTATTGTTTTTATGGTTGCACATCTTGAGCACATTGAGTTAGGTTAGGAATACAAGATATCTAGAGCATCATCCATGTTTCTATTGATTTTTATGAAGATATCATCACTACATTTTTTATTTAAATAATTTGAGGACTTGAACCAATTTATGAATAAATAATAGAATTTATTTTGGTTTACAAGAGTCATTTGATTCTCATGTCAATTATTAAGGTTCTAGATTTGAATTTGAGTACAAAGAGGGGTTGCACTTACACCACTGCATTGTGTGGGGAAACTCTTAAATCTCAAGAAGGATCAATTAGGGTGAATCTATAGGCTACAATTCAATGATCATCAATCTATATAGGCTAATATGGCCAATACTTGAGTTGATTTTTGACCAAACATTTAATTTTGGGGCTATTGAAACTTGTCGTATTCCTCAATTTTTTACAATGCAGCTCATGGAGATGCAAACCATGTTTTTATCCACTTATAAATAGATTCTAGTATCATTTATGAAAAGTATTTCTTGATCACATATGAAAGAGAAGGGATTCTAGATTACAAAGTGCCAAATAAAGCTATAGAATATTTCTAGAAGATCTTATGATATAATTTGTAATCAGATGTTTTGGGTCTAGCATGTTGCAATCTCATTGAATATTTGATGTAATATCATTAGAAAATATTAAGTATCTTCAATCATCATTCTATTGTACAATTGAGAGGTAGGTATTTAATTCTATTATGAGTAGTGTGTTTGTTTATTGTTGCATGGTTTGGTGAACATGACATTGCTAGACTAGATCTAGTTTAGTATCTTGAAGAACAAGATAGAGAGGAAAATATATTGAAGATTATCTATAGTATTGGCTAGAAAATCAGAATAAATATCATTAATTATATTGGTAGTTTAAATCTTAAGGAATTAATACATTGGATAATTGATTTAGAAGAGCATTAAATTGAGGAAGATATTTAGGATCCTGATAGAGTAAAATTTTCCAATATACTAAGTTGAAAAGGACATGTTAATATTTAGTAGAAATAAATTTATCTACTAAGAAATAAAAAAGGAAATCCTACTATTGAGAAATGGGATATAATTTTATATAGTTAAAATCTAAATTTACTCATACAAAATATAAATTAGAATTATTAAAAAATATTACAATATTTGAGCCAAAAGATAGGATTGTAATTTATAATATATTGAAGAATATTATAGGATCATCATAAGAGTAGGTAGTCATGAGAAAAATTAAGAGGTGGGTAGATATATCAACATATCCTTGAAAGGATATATTGAAGAAGAATTGATTATGTAATTGACTTTGCAATTAATTGAGGAAGCATATCAATTGGGCCTAAAGGTTGATAGAAATTTGAACAGTGTAATTTCTAAAATGAGTAGAGTAAGTGAGATAAAGGTGGTAAATTCCCAAGAAAAATATACCGAGAAAAAGATAGAGAAGCATATAAGGATGAAGCTAAATTAATGGATGGAATTGGAAGTCACTTGACATAGATAGGTCTAATCACTTTCTAAGAAAAAAGGAATATTTAATTATTATACTAATGAGAAAAGATATGATAGAGGAAGGAACAAAGAGCTGATACAAGATCCTTCATTATAACTCAATTTAGATGTGGATGTAGGGGCCATAGAGAATTTGAGTATATTCAATCTCAAGGAAGATACGAAAGAAGACTAGAAAGAGCCACAAGAGTAGTACATGTTAACAAATAGAAATAACCACATGAAAAGTTGAATGTAACACAAAAAGGTAAGCTATTGTTGATACAAAGTAACTTCTTAAGAGATTATTTCATATCAACAAAAAGGAAAAGATTATTTAAAATAATATGTATAAATTGGGAGGTAAATGTTATAAAGTAGTAATCGATAATAACAATCTAGGCCAGTAAGTTTCTACTGATATGATTGAAAAAAATGAAAATTGTAATGCATCCTAATCCATACATAATGTCTTGGTCATAAATGGGTCATAAAATTCTAGTTAGTGAACAATATATTGTGAATTTTAAGATTGGTGTATATAAAGATGAAGTTTATGGTATATAATTCTTATGGATATTTGTCATATTTTAATTGCTAGACCATGACAATTTTATATAGAACCTATATATGATAGTAGCGAAAACACATATAGGTTACTAAACTATACTGTGAGAGGTATACATATTATTAAATTTAAAAGAAGGTGAGAGAGTAAGTAATCTTATGCTACTATTATCAATTAATGGTAAACAATTTTTAAAAGATATCAAAAAGGAGAAACCTTTTTTTCATACTTTATATATTTATACACATAGAATACACTATAAGATAGATGATGAGAATGTGGTAGCTCATCTAGATATTTATGAATTTTTGAAATAATGCAATGATATAATTCTTGATAATTTACCTAAAGGTTTACAACTAATTACATGCATAATTCATCATATGAGTCTAATTTCAAGAGCTAGTTTACCTAATAAAGTATCCCACGGGCTAACTATTGCCACTTTGTGACTCCCCTTTTATTTCCCATTGAAAGTATAACTGATTTGAGAAATTTTAATGGGATTAGTATACTCAAATATGCCTCAATTAGTTGTATTATCCCTTTCCCAGACTTTAGATAAATACCCATTTGAAAATCTCAAAGGGGGCTAATTTTCCCTTTTTCTTCAAAAATGTCCTACTGAGAATTTTAGTTCCCTTTGGACATTTTGGCCCTATTGAGAATTTAAGTTCCCTTTGGATATTTGGTCTTTTTAGGACTTCGAGTTCTCTTTGGACAAAGTCCAAATGTTGAAATCCATTCATGATTTCCCATTCCCCTTTTTCTTCAAAAATGTATTGTCGAAAATTTTAGTTCCCTTTGGACATTTTGACCCTGTTGGGAATTTAAGTTCCCTTTGGACATTTTTGTCATTTCAAGATTTCAAGTTCTCTTTGGAATTCCAAATGTCCAAATCCATTCTTAGTTTCCCATTCCCCTTTTTCTTCAAAAATGTCATGTCAGGAATTTTAGTTCCCTTTGGACATTTTGATCCTTTTGGGATTTTGGGTTCCAAAAGGTCTCATCGCCCTAGAGGGTATCTTTAATTTTAAAGATGACCAATTGAAGTAGAATAAAATTAACCTAGCTACAAAGAAGGGTGAATACAAGCCCATTGCAATAGTAGAAGGAAGATCTTTGAATTTGGGGAAGGCATGTTCTGAAACTGACAATTAAAATTTCATTAAGCTTGATCAGGTTTATGATGATGTGATTGCATGGACCTACAAACATTTAAAGGTTTTGATCCTAACCTATCCCATCACGCCATTGAGATAGACTCAAATGCTAATCTTGCTAGACATAAAAAAAGAACTTCCAATCCTTAGATTGAGCATCTGATGAGGAAGGAGTTGACTAAATTAATAGAGGCTAGGATCATATTTCCCATCAAGCATCTTCATACATAAAACTTTAGTCCATGTTAGAAAGAAGAGTGGGGAAATAAGGTTGGTGCTGACTTCAGAGACCTGAATAGAGCCTAAAGGATCATTACCCTCTTCCATCCATGATTTTTTTTGTAAAAAAATTATTGGTTAGGGAATTCAAAAAATTCAGACACATTTTGTCTAACAATAGGATCCAGTTGATGGTCTCTCATGCCAACATCAAAGAGTTTTTATTGAGTCTAGAGATATCAATGAAAAAAGAGTTAGTTGGGTCACTAGGGTGATGGAGTATAACGTTGATATTAAGATTACCAATCTCATGAAAGGAAAGGGATTTTGTGAGAAACTTTTCTTATCATCTAAGACTCCTATAGAGGTTTCCCTTGTGTTATAGGAGCACCAAACACTCAACATTCACACTCAAAATAGTTGGGTGAATGATATGACTACTTTTTGCAAGAAGGTAGGTATCCTTCAGGTTTGGATAGGACCAAAAAAGACATTTTAAATTTCAATCCATCTCCTATTCCTTAGTGGATGATGAGTGATCCCACAATAGTGGTTTACAATTTTTGGCCAAACTGGACACTGAAATTATTTTTTTAAACTAAATCTTCACATTCGGGCACCTATAGTGGCTAAACCGTGAAGAATTTGAAGATGATGCAAAAAAGAGTCTTGTCACGTTTTGTGTGTAGATTCTAAAAATATTTTTTTCAAAATTTTTGGAATTAGATTCCACTTCTTTTTCCAACTCCCACGATTTTTTTTTTTAAAAACAACATTTTTAAAAAGTGATGCACACCGTATAATGCATAACTTTTTTTCATGGATAAAATTATAACTCTTTCAATTTATATTCAGAATCTATATCTAGTGCTTCCACTTGGTTAGATAGTTTTTTATTGAATATTTTCTTTAATCAGTTTCAAAGTCAAAACCAATTAATTCAAACATAGCTAAACCAGATAATGCATAACTTTTTTTGTATATATTGAAATTCAAAAAAAAAATTCTATTGGATCAAGGACTTCAATATTTGGTGCCCTCATATTTTTCAATTTTTTTTGATAATCTGCTATTTTTCCACATGTGTAGAACAAAGACCTTCACTTTCGATGAAAAACCTATGTTTAATAAAACTAAAAAAACAAATACATAATAAAACCAAAACATATTAAAATTATATTTGTTGGATAGCTCATTCTGAGAACTACCTGATTCCAGTTGGGTTTGTGAATATTCCTCTATTTTTATCCTCAAACTGAGCTCCAAAGTGCCAAAATTCAATTTTTTTGTGTCTCACGGGGGAATGAGGAATAAAGGGGGTTTGAGTTCGAACCAGGGTTCATTCGAACCCCCCTTCTATAAGGGGTTTTGATGGATTTTTTGGTGAGAAAGTATTAAGAGGGTTGGGCCGAACCTTGGTTCTACTGAACCCCTAATTGGTTTGGTCGAACCAATAGGTTCGTACAAACCCCTAAAATCAAGTTTTTTTCCATGCATTCATTTTTTGTGAGTTTTCCTTCCTCGCTTAAATTGTAAACCACTATTGTGGCTTCACCCTAACAAAAGTTTTAGAAAATACCTCAATAGAGTGTTGTTAAGGTGCATTGAACATAATCAAGTTAGCAAATTATTAGAATAATTCTATGATGGCTCTTCAGGTGGACATTTTTTTGTGAGAACCACTTCTAAAATAATGAGGGCTAGATATTATTGTCCAACTCTATTTAATGATGCTCACATATGGGTGAATAATTGCAAGAAGTATGCTTTATTTTTTGGAAAGCAAAGGTTAGTTCACTTCCTCTTCATCTCATTGAAGTGGACCAATGATTTACACAATAAGGGTTGGATTTGATTGGTATGATAAATCCACCATCCAGCATTGGTCTTAAATGGATTTTAATAGCCACAAATGACTTTACCAAGTGTACAGAGGAAATTGCATTACAAGATGCTACCGAGAGTTCAATTATGGAATTCCTTGATAGAATTATGACTAGGTTTGGTTGTTGAAAAATGAGGTGTTTTCTTAGCTTAATACTCTATAAAACTTTAATATTGTTGATCTAAGTAAGTCTTTTCTTTGTTACATATATTCTTTGTGGATGATTATCTTGATTAATCCATTTTATTGTTGTAGAATGTAGAGAGAAGTTGATAGAAGAACTAGACAGGATATTAGAAAGATCACACAAGATATACCATGGAGAAACCCTTTTGGGAAAAAACTCCACCAAGAATTATTCTATTATTCAATCTCTAAATTACAATAGCTCCAATTCTTGCTTGAGAATGCTTCTTCTATCTTTACCAATCTTCTTCACACCTACAATAACAATTATAAAAAACTCTATTCAACTTGAATGAGATATAGAGACAATATGTAACCTTGTAATCTCCAAATGGTGATAATTACAATGCATAAGCTCAAGCCCTTGAAAAGGTATGCCATATTCCTTCAAGTTGAGTTATTCAGTGAAGACTAAAGCTTACAACATGTGCTTTATGCATTTGGGTGTTCCAAACTGAAGCTACAACTTCTCCTTCACTTCGGTGATAATTCTAAAGCTCTTCCTCAAAGTTGGCACCCTTAAGTAGTCCTACTCAATTGAGTCTTCAGAAATATATTATCATGCATGAGAGGTAAATCCAATAAAGCATCTTGGGTGCCCAAGTTGGCTCCAAGTGCTTTATAGTTAACTAAAACATTTACTCAACACCATTCATGCAATAATGGTCATCCCTTGTTAACTGGAGGTAGTCCCTGTTATTTTTCATAAAACTCAAGTTATTAGCCATGCATTGCAAGTTAACTAAAGCTAACTACATGCAACTCAAAATAACCAACATGCATGCAACATGCACTTGCATGCAACTAAAGATAACTGAACTGAACTAAACTAAACTAAACTAAACTAAACTAAACTAAATTGATTCTAAACTGAACTAAACTGAACTAAATTAAACTTAATTGATCTGAACTAAACTTAACTGAACTTCAAGCATACAAACATCAAATCCTAACTCCTAGGATCTTTTCATGCATTCAAAAGTGTTAATTGTTACTCTATATAGTTAACTGAACAAAAGGTGAGTTTCACCTTACCATGTGGGTGTCTTGTGTGCCCCTATTATTTAGGAACTCACTATGGATGCCCTCACATGCTTCTTACATTTAGAATTAATTAAAAATGTCAATAATCATGATTATTTCATCAAATATTAATCTCATCTTAATCTTAGTGTTGTTGAACACATTCCAAGAATCTAGGAGATACATGAAATAATTAATGTTTAGGATTTGCAATTGAATGGAAACCTATTTCCAACATTGGTGCCCCTTCCACCATCATCTTTGATAAAAAAAAAGATTTTATTGGTACCCAAATTAGTGATTGGGTAGTTAAGTATGGTATACTTTAAGACCTCATCAAATTTTTACTCTCAAGTTAACGGATTGGTTGAGTATTCAAACACAAACCTCATTAGGATAATTAAAAGGACTATTTGCGGATAATCAAACGTCTTGGCATAGAAAATTGAAGATAAACCCTTTAGGATGATAGGATCACTCCCAAGAGAGCTATTGCAAATTCCCCTTTCATGTTGGTTTATGGAAGGGAGGCAAGGCTACCATTGTCACTGGAATTACCTTCTCTTGAGTTAGCACAACAACTAGAATTAACATAAAATGATACCATGATGGTGAGGTTGGTAGAGCTAATGGAGTTAGAAGAAGTTGGGAACAAGGCTATGCAAGGCTATGCAAGGCTATGCATACCCTTGAGACTCACCAATTGTGTCAAGAGAAATTTTGACACTTGAAATTTATCCATAGAGTGTCCTAGGAGGGAGATTTTGTATTGAAATGGGATGCAGATAGAGCCAAAGCAGGAAGGCATACCAAATTTGATACAATTTGGAGTGGTACATATGTCATCATCAATTGTACAAAGGCCTATGCATTCCATCTCTCCAAGTTGGATGGTGAGGCTTTTCCAATCCCAGTTAATGGGATTCATCTCCCTTATTTCTATGAGGATTTTGAGAAGTCGTGTAAATATTAGCTTTGTTGTTTCTTTTCCAAGAATTGTTGCTACACACCCTACATTATACTTAAGGGAATGTATGATCTAAGTGTTTTATTTTCCTCCAAGTAAAATATTGAACATGTTTTTTGTCATGTTTCTTTTTAGGAAAGCTAGTTTCTAAAACTTTCCCTTACGACTCTATGTCCAATGGACTAATAAGGCCCCTAGATTCCATGATTAGCAAGAAATCACCCCATAGAAATCTCTAAAAATGTCGCCACTTTGTGCCTCCTCTTTTATATCCCATAAATTTTAACTAATCTAGGAAATCTTAATGGATTTATTATGCTCAAATATGCCTTACGTAGTTGTAATATCCATTTCCTAGACTTTAGATAAATACCCATTTGAAAATCTCAAAGGCAGCTAATTTTCCCTTTTTCTTCAAAAATGTCTTGTTGAGAATTATAGTTCCCTTTGGATATTTTCCAATCCTATCAATAATTTTAGTTCCCTTTTGACATTTTGGTCCTTTCAAGATTGTAGGTTCCCTTTAGATATTTGGAAAAAGTCCAAATTCCAAATCCATTATCGGTTTCCATTCCCCTTTTAAATTTTCAAAACTTGAATGTGATTTTAGGAATATAGTGGTTTATCCCTGAGAGATCAATAATGGGACTTATAATCTTAGCTCATGAGACAATATACAATAAATATTGCTAAGGTAGAAGGAACAATAATTAAACTAGACATCAAGAAAACCTATGATCAAGTTGACAGACACTTCCTCTTAAGGATGGTGGAGAAATTTGGATTTTGTGATGCTTGGGTAAGATGGGTTAATAGTTGCATCTCTAGTTTCATATTTTAGTACTAGTTAATGGAATCCCTTGGTATTTTTTCCCATCATCATGATGTATAAGATAGGGAGATCAATTTCTCCTTTCTTATTCATCACCATGGCTGAGGTGTTGGGAAGAACAATCAATATGGAAAAAGAAAAACAACATTGGAAAGGAATAAGGATTTCCATTGGTGTGGAAGCTATGACACATTGGTGATTCATTGATGGTACTATGCTTTCTAGAGTAGCATGCAAGAGGGAAGCAAGAGTGATAAAAAAAACTTTATACAAATATTCTAATGCATCAGGGATACAAATTAATTGGAGGAAATACAAAATTCTTATTCAACACAAAGAAAAAAGTAAAAATAAATAGCCTCAATACCAAGTTTCAAAACAAGTCATCTTTTGGGGAGATTTTTGGGAATCCAGTTGTTTTGGAAGCTAAAAAATCCAAATTGTGGGGCTCGTTACTTTCTAGTTACTTTTCAAAACTTGAATCTTGGAAGGGGAAATGGCTATCATCTATGGGAAGAATTCTCATGCTAAAATAGTTAAATCAACAATTCTCATCTACTCTAAGTCTTGTTTAAAATTGCTAAGGAAAGTAGGTGATCTTATAGAAAATAAAATTAAAAATTTCTTTTGGAGTGGGAACTCAAAAAAGAAAATACTTCTACTCATTCCATGGTACGAGTGATCCCACAATAGTGGTTTACAATTTTTGGCCAAACTGGACACTGAAATAATTTTTTCTAACTAAATCTTCACTTTCGGGCACCTATAGCGGCTAAACCATGAGGAATTTGAAGATGATGTAAACTATAGTTTCGTGAAATTTTGTCTATAGATTCTAAATATATTTTTTTCAAGCATTTTGGAATCAGATTGCACCTCTTTTTCCATCTCCCTCAAAAACTAGTTTTTTCATAAAACAATATTTTTAAGGAACAACGCTCACCGTATAATACATAACTTTTTTACCATGAAGGATAAAATTCTAATTCTTTTGAATTTAGATTTGTAACTCTGATATCTAGTGCTTCCACTTGGTTAGATAGTGTTTTATTAAATATTTTTTCCTTAATCAAGTTTCAAAGTCAAACCAATTACAATTCAGACATAGGTGGACCATATAACACATAACTTTTTTGTATGTATCGAAATTCAATTTTTTTTGTTGGATCAAGGACTTCAATATTTGGTGCACTCATATTTTTCAATTTTTTTGTGATAATCTTCTATTTTCTCACATGTGTAGAACATAGAGCTTCATTTTCGGTGAAAAACCTATGTTTAATAAAACTAAAAAAACAAATAGCTAATAAAACCAAAACATATTAAAATTATAGTCGTTGGATAGCTCGTTCTGAGGACTACCTGATTCCAATTGGGTTCGTGAAGTCTCCTCAATTTTCATCTTCAACCCGAGCATCGAAGGGCAGAAAAATTAGTTTTTTTTGTGCTAAGGAGCAAGGAGGTGGGAAAAGGGGGGTTTGAGCAAACCAGGGATCATTCAAACCTTGGTTTATTTGAACCCCAGTTCATTCGAACCCCCTTTCAAAAAGGGGTTTTCATTTTTTGGTGGGATGGGGTCCACCTTGCATTTAACTGGTTTGCACAAACCAGGGTTCATTTGAACCCTTTTTTGGTTTGCTCGAACCAAAGGGTTCATTCGAACCCCAAAAACCAAAACTTTTTGTATGGGGTCATTTTTTTCCACTTTTACTTCCTCACTTAAATTGTAAACCACTTTTGTCAGTTTACCCGTACAAACTATGCAAACTTAAGGAGGTTGGTGGTGAGGTACTAAGACAATAGATATTGCTACTTTTTTACATGACGCAAAATTGGTTTGGAGTGTGCACTACAACTCACATCAAAGTGGGTAAGAACCTTACAAAATAAATATGTGGACTTAGCAAACTCATCCAAGATATTTATTATTGACAACCCCCAAGGATCGAGAATATGGAACTTCATGATGTCATGTAGAATTATTATAATCAACCACCTATAGTGTAGTAAAATGCATACCCTTGCATTTTCACACTTGTTTGGGACCACCTTGCTTATGTATACCTATTTATGTCTTAATTGGACCTATTTTGCATTCACAAGCCCTATGAATTATATCTTTTTCTAGCTAATCTTGACATTCTCCAATGGATAAATGATAATTTAATGATTTTATCTAAGTGTCCCTAATTTTTGGGTCGAGACTAAAATTCCACCTAGGGCGTCTTTGTCCCCCAAAGGTCTCGGAACCTTGATTTTGAGATATCTTAAATGGGCCCCTTTTTAGTGTATGTGTCCCAATTTTTTAGCCTTCGGACTAAGATGCCACCTAGGGCGTCTTAGTCCCCCTGGAGTTATTTTTAAGATTTAATTTCAAATTCTAGTGGGATTTAGCCTCCTTTAATTATTGAATTCATATGTCGGCTTGGTGTGGTGTAATTTCAGGATATTAAGCATAGATAAGTATAAATACATGGTTCCCTCATTCATTTTCATCCAAGTCTTTTGTGAGAGCATTCATCATAGCACAATTGAGTTCACAAGAGCATTCAAGAGTAGTTCTTCAAGAATTTGGATTCATCATCAAGATTCAAGCATCATATCAAAGATATTCTTGCATCATGTGTGTTGTTGTGCTAAAATTTGTGATGTAGGGTTTTGATTTAAGAAGCAATTCAAGTCCATATCTATCAAGCATTCCTTTGATTTAAGATCCATATCGATTGCAGCCATTTCACACAAGTTTGTAGATTTTCCAACAAGGGTTTGGTGAGTTGTAGTATTGCATGTTGTTCATTCATCATTCCCTTCATTATTCTATTTCATTTCAAGGTTTAATTACCAACAAGGGGTTTGACAAGGAAAACCCCCATTTACTAAAAATCAACAAGTTTTTCTTCTCTTGCATATTTGTGATTGCAAATCTAGGTTGGAGACTTGAAGATCAGTTGAAGTGCAAAGTTGCAAAGTTGTCATCTTCATGGAAACTCACCTACAAGACAAATCTGAAGGTTTCAAAACTTGAGATCAAAGAAGAAGGAAGAGAAAACATCAAGCCTCAAGATGACATTCAAAAGTTTCATAAATTTAGATTAGGACTAAGAAAATAGTAAAGGTGTCTTAGTCCTCTCAGGGGTATTTTTTAGAAATTCCTCTAGATCCGGTTCCGACATTCGAAGATTTCGTGTCTTCCCTAAAAAACAACAACGGGACTAAGACAATAGTAAGGGAATCTTAGTCCTCCATAGCATATTTTAGCAACTTATTTGCATTTTTGGAATCCTCACAACATCTCCAGACTTCCGAAGTACATACATCCTAACTCCCTACTACATAATTTCATCATTTGCACCTTTCATTTAGCTTACATTATTAGGTTTTGTGACTTAAATGCTTATTTGTCTTTTCCAAGCTTTTGCTTGGTGGTGAACCCCTTAAAACTGAAAGAATCCCCTCCTAGGTCTTCCTTGTTGAGAATTGACTCACCTTGCAAGGTTGATAGTCAATACAATTAGGACTCCTATGATAGTATTGAATGATTGTGTGTGAGAAAAGTGATACTATTAATCACCCTTTTTCACCATGATTCATTTTGGTGAACCCAAATATTTTGAGCATTCATTTTATGATTTGGAGTTCATTAAAGTTCTAGATCTAGATTGCATTCATTCTTGCATTTCATATTGCATTAGTGAAATTGCATCTAGGGTTTCTCATATTTAGTAAAATTACATCTAGGGTTTCTCATATTTGTATCAGTGAAAGTGCATATAGGTTGCATTTTTTCTTTCTTGCATCATTTCATTTCATTCAAAAACTAAAAAGTGAATTTTTCATCATCTTAATTGCATTTAGAAAAATTCTTATTGCATTCAAAATTGAACAAAATTGCATTAATTTTACATTCAATTTCTCGTTACTAGTTACTTTTTCTTGCATTCATTTGCACATTTTCTTGTTTCTAAACATTAGCATCCCAAATATGCAACCTGTGAACACTATAGACAATCCAATTTTTATTTTTATTTTGACAAAAACCTTTGCTAGGACTAAAACGCCCTTCCTAGTGTCTTATTCCCTCTTAGGGTTTCTATCTTAGAATCCTCTCTATGTTGTTTGTTGTCTGTTTTAGTCCCTGGAACTTCATAATTTCACCAATAGGACCAAGATTCCCTTAATAGCGTCTTAGTCCCTATTGAGTTTGACTTTATTTGAAATTGCTTTTCTATGCTTATGATGGCTCCTTTCAGTTTCCTGTTTCAGTTTGTAGAATTGTTGTTATTCCAATTTCTTTCATTTCAAGTGTAATTGCAAGCATAGAATATTGTGTTCATTGCACTTTCTATGGTTTATCCCTTGTATGAGCTATAGTACTTGGTGTGCTACTACTAATACTATGGTTAGACGAAGTGTGAGACTCATGGCATCTCGTGATAAAACACTCGTTGTGGATCTTGGGTTATCAAGCCCTCTTACTTCTAGTGTTGGTAGTAGCTCATTAGGTATGGACCATACCTTTGATACCTCTTTTGCTATGCTTACCTTACCTACAAGTGCTATAACAAGTGTTCAAACAATGGTTGATCATATCCCTCAAGAAAACATAATGAAAATGCATGAAGATCTAGCTCATTTACAAGATAGTGTGAGAACTGAAAACATTTCCAACACTGTTATACATGCCATAGATAGTATTCACCACATGATGGAAAGTGATGAAGGACTAAAAGTTGTGCATAACATAGCTCACATATTTGGAAAACATTTTCCTTCCACTACCAATGGTGCTCAAGCTTCAAACAATTTGAAAATCCAAGGAGGAAATCAAAATCCTATACCAATTCTCAAGTGACCACAACAATGCAACCAACTAGCAACATCCTTTCTACCTTAAACATTTCCACTAGTGCTCCTTATACCTATGTGGCATCTAATATTATATCTCCTAACGTAATTAATCCATTCACTCGTCCTTCCAACACATACACACCACCACCATATTCACCTCCATCACAAATAACAAGTAATGATCCTATCATTAACCACCTTTTACAAAGCCTTTCATCCATTCAACGTAAATTTTCTACCATAAATCAAAATCAAAATGGTCCACCTTCATACTATGTCAAAAGTAACCCACTATCCTTGGAGATATTGAGAACTCCAGTGCCACAAGGTATAGAGATCCCTAGATTTGAGAAATATGGAGGAAAGGGGGATCCTACTAATCATGTTAATGCCTTTACTGCTTTGTGTAGTGACTTTATCCTTGAGGACAAACTTTTGGCTAAACTTTTTCCCCGATCCTTGAAAGACATTGCCTTGGATTGGTTTTTCACATTACCAAATAACTCAATTCATTCATTCAATGAACTTGTTGAGGCATTTATTAACCATTTCCAAGTGCACATGGTTCCTAAAATGAAATTAGTTGATTTGATGAGATGTAAGCAAAATGAAGGTGAAAAATTCACTGACTTTATTTCACGCTACCAATCACTCTATTCCCAAATTAGTGTGAAGATTCTCGATTCCCACCTTCAAAAGATGTTCACAGAAAATTTACAAAGTAAGATAAGAGACAAGATCACCATGATGAAATTCCCCTCCTTCATGTGAATTTATGCACTACCCTTCAAGATTATCAGAATTTTGTAGGTAGTAGTGAACCAAAAATCACCTCTACCTATCCTGAAAAGTTTGAAGCTTCAAACTAAAACACCTACCAGTCTTTCAGAAGACAAAATATAAGTTTCTTCAACTAAATTCCACCTCCCAACCTACCCAACCAGTTCATACCCAAGTAGCTGCTATAAAGAAGAGTAATCCTTATATCTTTGGAGATCTGCAAAGATAATTTACACCCTTACCCAATCACTTCACAACATTATGACCCATCTATTAAAAAAAAACATGCTTACCTTACCTCTTGTTCGACCTCTTGACCCTAGCAAGCCGTTACCTCCAAGCTTTAGACACAATGCCTATTGTGCTTACCACCAACAAAAATGACATGATATAGAATATTGCAAGCATCTTAAACATCTTGTCCAAGACCTCATTGACTCTAATAATATCCAAATTGGAGTTCTGAATGAAAAAGGTAATAATTCTATAGCTCCTCCCAACCAAAACTTGCAAATATTTACCAATTCCATGCCCAACCATAATATTTCATTTGTTAAGGCTAGTGAAACTAAGCCCGATGTGATGAATGTTGACACAAATGATGAGAATATGAGCGATAACAAACAAAGTCCTATGGATGATGATGAATAGATTCCTATGGATACTAATGACCAAATTCCTATTAATATAATGATAGGAGTGATTGAAATCAAGCCTCATAAACAAAAAACCATAATGCCCACGACATTATTTTCTCTTCAGAAGAAACAATAAAACATGCACCTGATGGTCTTCTTTACATAGTTGGTAGAATGAATAATAGACCCACTACTGGGATTTTAATTGATCTTGTATGTGGAGAGAATGTGATCACAAAGGAAATATTATATGTGCATGAACTTACTCAAGATAGATATGATAAACTGAAAGAATGGATTAAAATGTATGATGGTTTTGCTCATGCTACAATGGCTCGATCACACTCCCTTTAAAAGTAGGATTGAAGAAATTAAATGTATCATTCTCTATCATATCCAATTTGGACCAATTTCATGTGAAGTTGGGCTACAAATGGCTTAACTCCATGAAGGCGGTCCCATCTATTGTCCATAAGTGCTTCAAGTTTTTGGTCGGAAATGAAATATTCACTGTCAACCATAGTGGCTTTAGACCCCCATCTTCCTGTGAAAAATTTTCCTTATATTATTTTTGGCTTGAGCCTATGGAACCTATAAGACCCCGTGAAGACTTCCTTTCCATATCCTACCAAAATTTTAAAGCAAAATGCATAGCCAGATTATCCCTTGAGAATTTTCTTCCACCCATGATTAAACCTCCATCCCTTGAAGAAAAAAATAGAGAGCCTAAAGCCCTTCCAACAAACCCAAGCCCATCCATGACAAATCCCTCACCTATTTCCTATAAAAGGCCTAGAGAAAACCAAACAAGTCCTAATCAGCCTCCTAAACAAATTTATAAAGCCAAAGAGAAAGTGGTTGAACAACCTTCCATGGTTTCTTATGTTCTTCCCTCACAAGAAGAAAAGGAACCTATGGTTGAAAAACCCACTCTTGCACAAACACAACTTGAAAACTGTAATAAAAGGAACATAAATGCTAGAGAGCGTAGGAATAGGCATCATGCTATTGCTTGAAATATGAATGATAAGAACAACATTGAAAATCAAAATACGAACTTGACAAAAGCAATAAATGATGACCCTACTCTCTTACTAGAACAAATAAAAGTTATGTCTCCAACACAACAAGGACCAGAACCCTCTATGGATATTATCATTCATCCTCCTATTGTGGTTAACTTAGATGATGATGAGGAAATTGCTAAAATTGATGAGCAAGTGCATAATGAGTTGAATTTTCTATTTTCCTCTTCCACGAGCTTAAACGATAACAACCGTGATGATCCTCCTAAATCGAGTGATGCACCACGTGTTAAACCTGGTGATTCTCCTAGTACAACACTTGATGTTGTCCCTCTCGCTATTGATTTGCATTCCACATATATTGAACAAGACTAGGATGTGAATGACCTATTGGATGGTTGACTTGCATGTGCTTTACTAGTCTTTTATCTTTTCTTTTTCTTTTCCTTTTGCTTTCCTTTTTTTTCTTTCTTTTCACTTTTGATTGCATGTGTGTAATGTGATCCCCCGTGATGTCATGTTTGATGTTTCATCTCTCTATGTGCATTCCTCTATTTGTACCTTCATTCTTCTATATGTCATATACTTTTGGCTTTTCATTGATCTTTTATCTTTGCTTTTCATTTCCATTTTTTTCTTGTGTTTTCCTTTTGGGGATGATGCAAGGTGTCAACACCCTATGCCTCTTCCATGTTGACCCAAAATATTTTTCACTATCTTTTCTTTTCATTTTCATTTTTGTCTTGTGTTTTCTTTTTGGGGATGATGCAAAGCGTTGAGACACCCTGTGTCTCTTCCATGTTGACCTAAAATATTTTTCATTATCTTTGGTTTTTATTTTCATTTTTTTCTTGTGTTTTCCTTTTGGGGATTATGCAAGGTGTCGAGACATCCTATGTCTCTTCCATGTTGAACCAAAAGTTTTTTCATTTGTTTTTGCTCTCTTTGTGTCATTCTTCTAGTTCTATGTGTATTTGGGCAATGATGATAGTTCCAAGCTCTATAATATCATTATAGGAAAGATAGATACTGACACCAAATCCATAGACTCCCTTATCTGTTTCTGGGGGGAAACCCTCTTTTCCTTTTTCCTTTTCATGTTTTGGCTACTTTAAAGTAATTGCTCACAACATGGTGTTAGCAATTCCTTTAAAGTGGGGGCATACATTAGCATTATTGTGACATGATTTCATTTATATTTTTCATGTTCCTTGATGTGATTTTCTTGCTTCATGCAATGTGTTTTTGCTCTTTCTGGTGACATTAGGAGTAATGTCCTTCAAGAGCTTGATCTATCTTATCATATTAAATTCCTCTTAGTGGTGATGCGACGCACTACATTCCCTAAGTTGTGAATCTTTTATCCTTTGATTGGTCCTCTCTTGGAGACATTAGGCATGATGTCCCCTAAGAATAAGACCTTGCATGAACTAAGAAAAATCCTTTTGAACATCCCTCTTTCTTGTTGCATTTTGTTTTTGTACCTTATTAAAGTCATGGAGGTATGGCTTTGATATGGTCCCCTAGGGCTCACCTAGTGAACACCCAACTTCACTAACCCTTGTGAGCATGCATTTTTGTACCTTATTAAATTCATGGAGGTATGGATTTGATATGGTCTCTTGGGGCTCACTTAGTGAACACCTAGCTTCACTAGCCCTTGTGAGCGTGCATTTTTCTTTTTTTCCTTATCATAGTCGTGGGGGTATGACGTCGATATGGACTTCCTGGGGATCACCTAGTGGACACCTAGCTTCACTAGCTCATGTAAGCATGTGTTTTGTTTGCATAGTGGACAACGAGTTCCACTTGTAAACCTTTTGGACAAATGGCCTAGACCCAGTCCACCACGTTGGATGGCCAATCGAAGCTTGATCTATTACATTTTTCCTTTTTCTTTTTCTATCTTTGATGGTGTATGTTTGTGATCTAGTTATGGCTTCATATATTGTCTGCATGTGTGTTCTTTTGTTCCTATGTTATTTTTCCATATGATCTTGATCTTGGGGGCTTGGCCACCCTCTTGATTATTGTCATCCTCTCTTACTAGAATTTGTACATTTGAACCCCTCTTGATTGTGTGGTTGGCTACTTTAGTGTGAGCTTGAAGCAATTTTATCTTCTCACTAAAGTGGGGGCTAAATGTAGTGTAGTAAAATGCATACCCTAGCATTCTCACACTTGTTTGGGCCCACCTTGCTATATTTATCCCTATTTATGTCTTAATTGGTCATATTTTGCATTCACAAGCCCTATGAATTATATCTTTTTTGGATAATCCCAACATTCTCCAATGGATAAATGATAATTCAATGATTTTATCTGAGTGTCCTTGATTTTTGGGTTGGGACTAAAACGCTACCTAGGGTATCTTTGTCCCCCAAAGGTCTTGGGACCCTGATTTTGAGATATCTTAAATGGGCCCCTTTTTGGTGTATGTGTCCCAAGTTTTTAGCCTTCCCCCTTGAGTTATTTTCAAGATTTAATTTCAAATTATGTCAAGATTTATCCTCTAATTAATGAATTCATATGTCAGCTTGGTGTGGTGTAATTTCAAGATATTAAGCATAGATAAGTATAAATACAAGATTCCCTCATTCATTTTCATTCAAGTCTTTTGTGAGAGCATTCATCATAGCATAATTGAATTCACAAGAGCATTCAAGAGCAATTCTTCAAGCATTTGGAGCTGATGAGCCTAGTTTATGGTCTAGTTTTGGGTAGAATTTATGATTTATTTGCTAAAGTTATCATGGACTTTGATGTTAACTGTTGATATTTTTATGATATTTCCTCAGAACTATAGATATTGGGCCTAATCTTATTTATGCAAATCTTTCATGACATTGGCATGTTATATGGACTGTCTATATTAATTTTGCATGTGGTTAATGAATGTTCTTTAAGGTAGTTATGGATATGGAATTATTGTACATGCTAACATTTCCATGCAGATATAATTTGAGGATACTAAATTGAGAAAGGAACTGCCAGTTGGGCATGCACCATAATGTCCAGCAAGGGAATTGTTCAAAGGTCAAAGGAGGTTGACGACAAGAGATTCCCCATGCAAATTGAATGTAATCACCTTGTAGTGGACTTTAATGCTATTGAGAAATTATTGGCATTACTGTTGTGCTAAATCTGCAAGCACATCTGACCAGATTACATGCGTGTGTAACCGCCTCTCCATTTTCTCTACTTTCCCTAAATTGGCATCCTCCCAATTCATGGAGTTGACTGCCTTGCTTAGTTGGTAGTATAAATAAGGATTAGATGCTCCTTTTCACAAGGTTGTGCAATCTAACATTGTACTTGCATTCTTAAGTTTTGAATGATACAGTTACACTGCTCTATTGTACTCATATTTCTTCATGAATAAAATGAAGTTCTAAGTTTGAAAATCTGAGTTTTCGTTTGTAGTAGAGGATACTCATCCAAGGGGGACCACTTGGTGAGAAATATGTCCTTTAGCTTAGTTTATCCTAGTTATTACTTTATGTTTAGTAATTAGTTAAGAATCTAACACTGACTGTTCCTGCAGCCACTAGAATCCCATTCTACGACCGTTCCCGCAGTCAAAGAAGACAAAGTAGTTTCCTATTTGTTGTTCAGATTTTCATTTTTGTCATGCATTTCAAGCTTAGTATATTTGTTGGATGATGTTCAACTTTATTTTATTCCTTTCCAAGCAATTTACTTTCAGCATTGTTTTTTTCTTAGCTATAAAATGAAAATGGCTACTTTGAGTTCCCAGTGCACATACTGTGCTGACCTATTTCAAGTTCATGTCTATCGGTTGATAAGTTAAATGCACCTTCATGATGATTGAAATAGCTATTCAGGTTAGACATCCAATCTTTGAATCACGGCTATAAAGGCCTCGTTGTTAAATCATTGTAGGAGGCCAACATTTTTGGCATCGTTGTTGGGGATGGTGTCAAACTAGGGAGTTCTTTGGAGTCATTGGTAGTTTTTTGTTGTAGTATTTCTGGTAGTTTTTTGTTGTAGTATTTCTGGAAGTTTTTTTAGTATACCCTCATTTAGGAAGTAATGACCCTCCTTATTCTTTACCAATTCTTTGTGTGAGCTGGCTGATAGTGAGTTGATAATGCATGCATAGAGGAAGGAGAAGGGATGCTTATGGGATATTCCTTCCTAACAATTTCCTAATCCATTCTAGCTAGTTAAATATCAGAACCTACTAAGAGAAGAAGAAGAAGAAGATCCACACCCCTCTGCTGATACATTTCTTGATCTGACTAGCTCTGAAGTTTCCTCTGAAGACCAAAATCAACTTGAGAACCCCTTTGCTTTGGGACTACATCAAGGAGGCATGGGTGATGCAAATAGGAGAAGACCTAACCAACCAGCTTTTCCTTTCCCCATTGCTCATCAGAATGAATTTGAAACATCAAAAATAACTTAGCTTCAAAATTCCCCAAGTTTTATGGACTTGTCATAGAAGATCCCGATACCTTCTTGTTTGAATTTGACTTACTCTGCAGGAGTTATGACTATACCACTGATTCCCATATGCTTAAGCTATTTCCTACCACTCTGAAAGAAACTACATTAAGATGGTTCATGAGCCTAGATAGAGATACTGTGGAAACTTGGGAGGACATGAAGACAAAATTCCTTGAGAAATACAAGAAGTATTGTAGGGGCAGCATGAGAAGAGGTGACATTTTTAGGATGCAGCAAAAGGAAGATGAGAGGCTAGAGGATTATATTGCAAGGTTTTTATTTTTCCTACAAAAATATTCACACCATACACTTAATGAAGACACACAAAAAGTTTCTTTTCCTGAGAGGAATTAATGACAGATGCACTAATTCCTTGGACCTGATGGGAGGAGGAGATATCTCCCAAGTTCCTTGTGAGGATATCAAGAAAATATGCCAGAACTACTCTAGGGAAGCCTCAAAGAAAGGGAGAGCTTACTAATCTTCCATGGGTAATTCATCTACCAGTGGAGTTTCAAGAATGAAGATTACTCATTTACTGGCAGACTTTAAGCAAGACATTATAAATAATCTAGCTACTCAGATGGATGCACTTCAGGAAAGAAGAAGCAAGAGGAGGAAAAGAAAATGTTGTCAGAGTATTGCCCCCATTGTAGACAAAAGAAGGATTGTAGATGCAAGATGGTAGCTAATATTGAAAGCAAGCAGATTGCACCCAAGTTCAAGCCAATTCATATTGGAGAAGATCAAGTCTACTATGTTGTACAAAGGAGGCCTTGGGATCCAAGACAAGGTAAGCCACTCTCTTATGTTGGGCCATATTTCAATTCCTATTCATCTGGTAACCAATCACAACCCCCATATCCATCCAACTATGGAGGATATCCACCACACCCTTGGGGTAACCCTCCAAATGCTTGGCCCAATCATTAAAACTCTCCACCCTAGTGGCAACAACCTCAAGGGAATTGGCAGCAATTCCAAGGGCATTGGAAGCCACCTCCAGGAAATTGGAAACAAACAAATCAATGGAGGGGAGGACAACAATGGCCTACCCAGACAACTAGTTACATGAAGCCACCTTCTCAGCCCCAACAACTTGCTATAATGCCTCCACCTACTAATTCAAGCTCAAATACACCTAAACCTACCCAACTACCAGCTCAACTCACACCCAATCCAAATAACAAACCACAACAGTAGCTTGTATACTCTACTGATTCAAACCAATTCCCTACATATGTTGTGAGTGTAAGTGACATCCACTTTCATACATGAACTACTTTACCAGCCCCTTCCAAGACCATTATCACCAAACTTCCTATGGAAGAGAAAGAAGAACCTCTGAATGATCCCATTTAGCCAAGTGCACCTAAGAATCATGAACTAGTCCAAGTCAAGCAGACATAACAAGAACCACCATTTCCTCAAAGATTGGAAGTTTCTAAGAAAAAGGAAGAAAAGGAGGACACAACCTTTGACATCTTGGATCAACTGAAGCATATATATGTCCAAATACCCCTATTTCAAGCCATAAAGGATGTCCCAATCTATGGCAAGGCAATCAAAGAAGCATGCCTCAAGAAGCTTGGCAGGAAGAAGAAAAACCCCACTACGGTTGATGTGGTGGGACAACTAGCATCATGCTTGAAAAGGTGACTATCCCTAAGTACAATGAACTAAGTAGTCTTGTGGTAGCAGTTGTTATAAATGAGATTCAAATAAATAATGCTCTAATTGATTTAGGGGCAACAATAAATGTAATGACTAAGGACATCCTGCAGCAACTAAATGTTGCAAGCATGAGATCTACTCCTACTATCCTACAGCTTGCTAATAGTTCTACTGTTATGCTTGATGGTATAGTGGAGGACCTTGTGGTGATTCTAGACTCGTGGGAGTACCCAACATAATTCATGATTCTTTCTCCTAAAGCTACACTAGGTGGGTATCCCATTATTCTTGGAAGGCCATGGTTAGCAACTGTAGATGCATATATTGGATGTCGGTTAGGTGACATGACCATTTATGATGGGAAAAGCACCAAAAATTTTGTTCTTTATCTTCCTGCTTAGCCATCACATGATGAGGATGATCTTGTACAACCACATGTTGGTGAAGAGACCAAGGAAGTTAATTCTGTGGTGCAGCTTATGATGTTAGGAAAAGCTCCTTCATGCAGCTTCAAGATGAAGATGAAGTATTTGTTAACATCATTCAGAAACATTGTGAAGTGGAGGAAGCATCATCTTTTTATTTTTCTACTCTATTCAAGACACTTCTACCTACTCTTCTTGTAGCCACTATTCTTGCAGATGTTCTTCCTACAGCCACTCTTCCTATAGCCAGACTTCCTATAGAAATACGTATGTCCCATACATTGTTTCCATATGAACTCAAGGTACCATGTGTAAATGAAGCAACTATGATAGATTCAACCACATAAGTATAGGTGCCAAAAAGAAAGTATCTAAATGTTAACAACAAACTAAGTGAAGAACATCAATTGTTCTTGGAAAACTTGTTGAGGACCCACCAACATGTATTTGTGTGGGACTATCATGAGATGAAGGGATTGGATCCTAAGATTTGCACTCATAGAATTTACATCAGAGATGATTGCACCCTAGTGAGGCAGCCACAAAGAAGAATTAACCCTGCACTAAGAGAAATTGTAAAAGGAGAACTACATAAATTGCTAGATGCAGGATTTATCTACCCCATTTCAAATAGCTAGTGGGTGTCTCCATTAGTGATTGTTCCCAAGAAGGGAGGGAAATGGTGATTTTGTGTTGATTACAGGGAACTCAATGCTGCCACCAAAAAGGACCATTTTCCCTTACCTTTCATAGATCAAGTTTCGGACTCACTTGCAGGAAAGCAATACTTTTCTTTTCTAGATGGATTCAACAGCTACAACCATATCCAAATTGCACTAGAGGACTAGGAGAAGACCACCTTTACCTATCCATGGGGGACCTATGCCTACTCGATACTCCCATTTGGCTTATGCAATGCACCTGCAACTTTTTAGAGGGTAGTCATTAGCATATTTTTAGACATTTCTCACGACTACATGGAAATTTATATGGTTGACTTCACAACCTATGGTGTTGATTTCAATGAAGCATTGGAGAATCTTGGGAAAGTCCAACAGATATGTGAAGATCACAATCCCTCTTTAAACAGTGAAAAGTGCTTCATGATGATGCAGGAAGGTGTAGTTCTTGGACACTATATCTCTCACAAAGGAATTCAAGTAGATCCTGCAAAGATTGAGTTAATCACAAATCTGCCCACACCTACAAAACAAAAGGATGTTAGGAGTTTCTTGGGCCATGCAAGCTATTATAGGTGGTTCATCAAGGATTTCAGAAAAATAGCAACACCATTGTATACTCTTCTCACCAAAGATGTTGAATTTCAATGGACAAAAGATTGTGACAAGGCATTTTCTGATTTGAATGACTCATGCTCATGTACTCAAATGTCCTAATTGGTAGCTTCCTTTCCACATCCATACAGATGCATCAGATTATGCCATAGGAGTAGTCTTAGGACATAAAGAAGGAGCTATTGAAAATTCCATTTACTTTGTCAGCAAAAATTTGCAAGGAGTTGAATTCAACTATATAGTGACAGAGAAAGAAATGTTGGCAGTGATCTATGCCCTGAACAAATTTAGGCATTACATAATAGGATACCAAATATTTGTGCAAATTGATCATGCAACCATTAGATATTTCATGAATAAATCCCTGATCATAGGTAGGCTAGCAAGATGGTTATTGTTGATGTAGGAGTTTGACATAACCATTGTGGATAAACCAATGAAGGCTAATGTTGTTGTAAATTTTATTTTAAGGTTGAATACATCAGGGGATAATCAAGCCATAGATGACTCTTTTCTTTATGAGCATCTATTCTCCATCAGTGTACAAACACCCTGGTATGCTGACATAGCTAATTATTTGGTCACAAGTAGGGTTCCACCTCACTTCTCTCCAAAAGAGAGAAGGGAACTCATTGAAAAATATTTTCCTTTCTCATGGATTGTTGGATGTTTGTTTTATATTGGACCAAACCATGTCATGAGGAGATGTGTGAGAGAAAATGAGACATATGACATTTTGCATGCATGCCACAATGAACCATGTGGAGGAAATTTTGTAGCCAAGAGAACAACAATGAAGATTTTGAACACAGGATATTACTAGCCAACACTCCACAAGGATGTAGGAAGGCATACCAAAAAATGTGATAGATGCCAAAGAATGGGTAGACCAACTAGATCTGATGAGATGCCATTTTTCCCTTAGGTAGTAATCACTCCCTTTGACAAGTGGGGATTGGATTTTGTAGGACTCATTGACCCTCCATCAAATGGTAAGTTTGATATCATGGTATGCACTGATTATGCAACTAAGTGGGTAGAAGTTAAGGCCATGAAGCATGCAAGAGATAACAAGGTTGCAAAATTTCTTTATGAGGAGATTTTCACAAGGTATGGAGTTCCAAGAGAGATAATGACTAATCAGGGTGCTCAATTCACATCAACCCTTGTTGCAGCACTAGTTAATGAGTACAACATAAGACATAGGAAGTCTACTCCTTATCACCCCCAAGCCAATGGCCAAGTTGAGGTGACCAACAAAGAAATTGAAGCTATTTTGTCCAAAAAAATAGCTAGCCATAGAAAGGATTGGGAAAATAGATTACCATAAGCTATTTGGGCCTACAAAACTACTTGGAAAACAACTACAAGCTTCACTCCATTTGAGTTGCTATATGGAAAGACAACCATGATGCCCGTTGAATTTGAACATAAGACTCTTAGGACTGTAGTAGATTTGGGGATGGATATCTCTAAGGCACAAAGAGAAAGAATCATGTAGTTGAATGCTTTGGATGAGATGAGGAGAGAAACCTTGCATCACTCTGAGGTAGTGCAAAATCAGAGAATCAAGTGGCATGACAAATTCATCTAGGACAAGAAATTCTAGCTAGGTGACTAGGCATTGCTTTATGATTCCAGATATCAGGACAATGCTAGAAAATTACAGACAAGGTGGCTAGGACCATATGAGGTTGTTGAAGTACTCCCTAATGGTGTTGTTCAACTCACTACTATTGACCTAGTCAGATTCAAGTTGCTTGTCAATGGACATTGGCTCAGATTGTATCACAACCCAACTTCCAAGGAGTTCTTGCAACAATTCACTTAACATGCTGCACCTGAGCTTCCTACAGCCAAAGGAAGTGGATCTAGTGTCCCTCCTTCTAGCTAATTAAGGTATGTACTTGTCATAATAAATACTTCCACTTCTGTGGGAGTCCATTTCTTCACCCATCCACTCATCCATTTCCACCTTTCTCTCTCTTCCATCACATCACTTCATTCCACTCCACCTCATCCCACCTCATTTTTAGTAGTTTCTCAACTTATTTCCTACAAAGGCGAATGGTACTTTCTCTACAATCTTTGCAATGAATCCTCCACACATTTAGGTATGTGCACATTATTTGCTATATCTTAATTGTCTTTTAGTGCATTCATTTAATTGTTGTACATTAATATGGATGTTCACCATAGCATGCCATTATTCCCTACCTCTGTCAAATCATCATCTCACATGTGAGTACAGATGCCCAAATTTAGGTTGGGGAGGAGGAAAAAGATGTGAATACTTTTCCCATGTGCCAGTCCATGCTGGTCTACATTAGAAAAATTTAAATTGAGCCGATTTGAAATTTGAGTGAGAGGACGAATTGCATGTGTGAGGTGACACCAACTGTCGCTGCCATTTCTCTCCATCATAGCTTTCCTTTATTACTCCTTCCTTGTCATTATTGATGTTGTCATAATCTCAAGTTGCAAACAAAAGGTAAAAAGAGAAAATTTAGTCGACATTGGCATTGGAATTTAGCAAGTGTTTTAGGAAGGTGAATTTGGTTTTTAGACGAGAATTGCAGGAAGGAAACAACAGAGTGATTGTTTGATTGCAAACAATGGGAGGTGGATTAATTCAAAATGAACCCATAGTGCACAATGTATTGTTGCAGGATGCACCCTACCTAGCTAAATTCAAAAACTGTGACTGGTTAGATTATTTCATGAAGATGGATGGTTTTGATGAAAGAATTGCACTAGAATTCACCTAGACATTGTCTGAAGGGAAAGCCATGGTAAAAGGGTTGGAATTATTGGTTACCGAAGAAAGAATTGTAGAGGTTACAAGGTTTCCGACCAACGGTGAAGATTACCCTGCTGCTAGAGATACCAGATCAACCATGGCCAAATTTATAGAACCGAGCGATCATCCATTGAGCATAGATAACTAAGGTGCGAAGAGAACCTCTTTGCTCGAGCCATGGAAGCAGATAGCTATTTATGTCATAAAATATATCACCTGTGAAGGACGCCAGTAAAATCTACATTTTGTGCATTTTAAACTATTGAATCACATGAGGCACAATAGGAGGATGAATGTGTTGAATGTGCTATGCAATCTTCTTTCAATCATGGTTGTTGAGACTCAAAAAGGACCTAGTGTAAACCCTCCTACAGTAGAAGAAACCATAGAAATTAGCTCTTCTGGGATAGAGCACTCAGACAAAGAAAGTTCTCCTCCATATTCTGATGATGATGTTCCACTTGGCATTCTAATGAAAACTAGGGCACAAAAAAGAGAGGTAGAAATGAGAAAAGGAAAAGATAAAAAGTAGCTAGCAAAAAAAAAAGTACCAAGCTCTAGGAAATGAAAGGCTGACACTGTTCATCCTGCAGCCAAAGAAAAACATGAGAGCCCTCCCAGAAAATCAAGACCTGTTGGGCCAGCCTTTGGTATGCCTCCGCAGGAAAGCTCTAAGTCTATAGAAGTATCATAATGGGACACAAAACCTCCAATGGGGTAGGTGAATGTCGAGGAAAATGATATATTTAAGATGACAACAAACATAACATTGGAAGATCTTGCTGACAATGTAGAACAAGTGGAGAACTAAGGGTATGAGGAAAATCAGGATTTCCTACAACAAGAGGTCTTGTAGTAAGAGTTCCTACAGTAATAGCAAAAACAAGAACAATCAGTACCCCTGCAGCTAGAATTGACAAGACAACCTAAATCCTTATAGTTAGTACTATATGGAGAGCAAGCATCAATTCTAGGAAAAATGCTAGTAGGAATGTATAAACCCCTTGATTTATCAATGCACATGGTAGCTATGCATTTATGGAAAGAGATGCAAAGAAGAGAAGAGGAATGGAAAGAAGAGAAACATAGGTTGAAGAAGGAAATTCAAAAGAAATATGAGGAGATTGAAGACAAGGCTACAAAAATTTCCACCTTGAAGAAGAATGTGGATGATATGGCAACCTTGGTACCACAGATTTTAGAGTGCAGGACCCCTCCAAGGGTTTATGCTCTACACTTGAAGGAGAAATATTTTTCTTTTAAGCTGGCTAGAATTGTCTTAGGTTTGAACCCTTCTATTGAGACTCTTGATGAATTTTTCAATGCTAATTGAATTGCTTCCCCTGAAATGAAGAATTTGTTGTGTGAGTTTTATTTGCATAATTATGTTGTGACTCAAGACCATGATTGGAATCCAATGTTGTATGTTTGGGATGTCCAATTAAGGGAATTCATGTCTTGGGTACAAAATGAGATTAGTTGGGGACAACAATATGGAGCTTATAAGCAATTGGAATCCAATATCCCTCTGCCCATTAGGGCTGAGTCAAGGAATCCAAGGGAAATTTATAGGGAATGGCATCAAATGCTTTTTAGGCCTAGTTATGGTAATAGGATTATTGAGGTAAAGGAAAAAGCAAAAGAGGAAACCATGAAGAGATGCCTCTCACAAAGATGGAACAACCTAACTAATGAGCTAAAACAGGCTAAGCCTCATTCCATCCAGAACTATGTTTCAACACTTAAGAGAATTGACAGATATATACAGGTTGGAAGAACAAAGGGATGATTTTGGCTTCCCCTAACTTTTCAACCACCCCTCCTGATGTGGCCTATGCCAAGTTACAAGTTTTACAACTATGACATTGTTGAAAAAAGACAAAGATGGAGCAGATTGGACAGATTGGGAGGATTCTATTGGGACCTTGATTCACGCACAACAAACACTAATGTAGGGTAGTTGTTAGTTGCAAATTTCAGAGCATTGACCAAGCAGAAGAACAACCCTTCCCCTGCTGGAGGACCAACAAAACCTTAGGTTGGGGGAGTGATGAGTCTAGTTTATGGTCTAGTTTTGGGTAGAATTTATGATTTATTTGCTAAAGTTATCATGGACCTTGATGTTAAGTGTTGATATTTTTATGATATTTCCTCATAACTATAGACATTGGGCCTAATCTTATTTATACAAATCTTTCATCACATTGGCATGTTATATGGATTATCTATATTAATTTTGCATGTGGTTAATGAATGTTCCTTAAGGTAGTTATGGATATGCAATTATTGTGTGTGCTAACATTTCCATGCAGATATAATTTGAGGATATTAAATTGAGAAAGGCACTGCCAACTGGGCATGCACCATAACGTCCAGCAAGGGAATCGTTCAAAGTTCAAAGGAGGTCAAAAATAGGAGATTCCCTATGCAAATCGAATGTAACGAATTTGTAGTGGAATTTAATGTTGTTGAGCAATTATTGGTGTTACTCTTATGCTAAATTTGTGGGCATGTCTGACTAGATTCCATGCGCGTGTAAATGCCTCTCCATTTTCTCTACTTTCCCTAAATTGGTGTCCTCCCAATTCATGGAGTTGACCTCCTTGCTTAGTTGGTAGTATAAATAATGATCAGATTCTCCTTTTCACAAGGTTGTGCGATTTGATATTGTACTTGCATTCTTAAGTTTTCAGTGATACAGTTACACTGCTCTATTATACTCATGTTTTTTGATGAATAAAATGAAGTTCTAAGTTTGAGTATCTGAGTTTTCGTTAGTAGTAGAGGATACTCATCCAAGGGGGACCACTTGGTGAGAAATATGTCCTTTAGCTTAGTTTAGCCTAGTTATTACTTTTTGTTCAGTAATTAGTTAAGAATCTGGCGCTAACTGTTCCTGTAGCCACTAGAATCCCATTTTGTGATTGTTCCTGTAGCCACTAGAATCCCATTTTGTGACTGTTCCTGCAACCAAAGTAGACAAAGTAGTTTCCTATTTGTTGTTCATATTTTCATTTCTTTCATGCATTTCAAGTTTAGTATAGTTGTTGGTTGATGTTCAACATTTATGTTATTCCTTTTGAAGCAATTTACTTTCAACATTGTGTCTTTCTTAGTTGTAGAATGAAAATGGCTACTTCAAGTTCCTAGTGCACCTACTGTGCTGACCCATTTCAAGTTCACATCCCTAGGTTGACAAGTTAAATACACCTTCATGATGATTAAAATAACTATTCAGGTTGGATGTCCAATCTCTGAATCACAACTGTAAAAGCCTAGTTGTTAAATCATTGTAGGAGGCAAATAGGAGCCGTCATCAAGATTCAAGCATTATATCAAAGATATTCTTGCATCATGCACATGTTGTGCTAACATTTGTGATGTAGGGTTTTGATTCAAGCAACCAATTCAAGTCCATATCTATCAAGCATTCCTTTGATTCAAGATCCATATCCATTGTAACCATTTCACACAAGTTTGCATATTTTACAACAAGGGTTTGGTGAGTTGTAGCATTGCATGTTTTCATTCATCATTCCCTTCATTATTCTATTTCATTTCAAGGTTAAATTACCAACAAGGGGTTTGACCAAGGAAAACCCCCATTTACTAACAATCAACAAGTTTTTCTTCTCTTGCATATTTGTGATTGTAGATCTAGGTTAGAGACTTGAAGATCATTTGAAGTACAAACTTGCAAAGTTGTCATCACGAAAACTCACCTAAAGCCAAATTTGAAGGTTTTAGAACCTGAGATCAGAGAAGAAGGAAGAGCAGAAATCAAGCCTCAGGACCATATTCAAAAGTTTCATAAACTCATATTGGAACTAAGACAACAGTAAAGGTGTCTTAGTCCTCCCAGGGGCATTTTTCAGAAATTCTACCAGATCTAGTTTTGACATCTGAAGATTCTATGTTTTCCCTGAAAATAAGCAGCGGGACTAAGACAACAGTAAGGGCGTATTAGTCCTCCATAGCATGTTTTGGTAGCTTCTTTGCATTTCTAGAATCCTCGCAACATCTCTAGACTTCCTAGGTACATACATCCTAACTCCCTACTACATAATTTCATCATTTACACCTTTCATTTAGCTTACATTATTAGGTTTTGTGAGTTAAATGCTTATTTGTCTTTTCCAAGCTTTTGCTTGGTGGTGAACCCCTTAAAGCTGAAAGAACCCCCTCCTAGGTCTCCTTGTTGAGAATTGACTCACCTTGTGAGGTTGATAGTCAATCTAATTAGGAATCCTACAACATTATTGAATGATTGTGTGTGAGAAAAGTGATACTATTAATCACCCTTTTTTACCACAATTCACCACCTAACTTGGGATGCTAACAATGGAAGAAAGGATTCCTTTTGGGAGGGACATCAAACCTTTTAACATCTATCACTAATCTTGAAGAAGCAAAAACATGTCTTATTTTTACTTGTGGTAAAAATCTTAGCGACTATATTGAGAAGACTAAGAAAAATGGTGTGACAAATTAGAAGTGGAAATATTTTTAGGGATTGAATTTTCTAGAGCCTTAAAAATAAAAAATAAAGAAGATTTTAGATGAGCAAAGGATTAATTTTACAATGAAGGAGGATACTATTAAATGGTTGTAGCATAAAAAAATTGTCACCCTTGAAAATTTCACACCAGGTTTAGCTCCCCCTATGTACTTGAACCTAAATATGTATTAATTGTCCATTTTTATAAACATTTTTGAAAATTTAAACATGGGAAATCAAACTATGCATTTAATATTTTTCCCCCAACAATTTTGACCCCCAAAAAAGTAGGAATCTAGTCTAGGGTGCCCCACACCCTAGACCAAGACTTTTGGCTCTAAATTTGAATGCCAGTCTTGATAATTTATTATTTTAATTTCTAGTTTCAAATGCCAACTATCAATATTTAATTAATGGGAAATGAGAATAACTGCATATAAATACCTAGTCATTTTATCATGTTTCAAATGCTACAAAATCTATTGAGAAAATTGAAGATCCTAAAATCAGTTAAGGGAAGTCAAGGGAAGAATTAGCAACATTATTACAACACTTTCATCAATCAAGTTCAAGTTTGTAAGACATCAAGAAGAATGAATCAATTTATGTTCAAGGAGCTATTATGGTCAATCATGTCAAATCATGAAGATGTATTGAGTTATCCTCTACATGCTAGTTGCAACACTCCATTATGTTGTATGAGATAACCTTTTGCAGGTCTATCAAGCAATAAAGGCATCCATCAATCAACTTTTGTGGAAACTTGTGTGACATCACTTCATCAAGGTAATATTGTCATTTATCATTCACCATTTCAGTCAATTATTATATTTTTAGCCTCTGCTCGACCTAGGGATGCCCTCTTAATCATCATCAATTGTTGTACGTGGAGGTAGGAATACCAAAATGGGGCTTGGCATAGGAAATCCCCTATACAACATAACCTTTCCACTATTTTCATGTGTGTAGGTCAGATCTGGAGGATTCGACAGATAGTCTCAAGAAACAGAGTGCAAACCTCAATCCAGAATTCAGACTTTTGAGATTTGGAAAAGCAGGAGTTCGGACTAGGGAATACCTAGGCACCCTTGACCAACCAAATCAAGCTCACATTTCAATCACAAGTTCCTCTTTGTGTCTCAACTTCAGATTTGAAGTTGTTTTGTAACTTTCTATTTTTTGTCTGTGTAGTAATTTACATTTTTTAGATCTAGGGTTGCATGTCATATAGGCTTGTCAAATCACACATCAAATTTATCATCCTCAAAACTCAAACAAGCTTAAATCCTAGGAGGTTGGATCTCCCTTATGGTAGCAAGTTAATAAAAAAAAACCTAGTCAATTTATGTTTAATGTTGAGTCAAAGTGAAAAGGAGTCAATCTTAGCTATCCTAATTAGATCTAGGATCACTTTTCGTACTCAATAATGTTGCAACGTAAAATCAAGGAAATATAATTTTAAAATTGGATATATGTTGGCTAAAGAAACAACTAAGGAGGATTGGATTTCTCATCTCTATTGGGTAGCAAATGTCTCCAAGAGGATGGTGTTTTCACATGGGCTACTATCCAAAAAAGAATCTTGAATGGCGAAAAACTTTAAAAAATATGTTTTAATGGCCTCATAGGTGCCCATAATGTAAGGAGGATGAAATGTCGGACCACATTATCCTAAACTGTAAAATGGTAGATTATTGTTGGAAAGAGGTGATGAGGAAATTAAATTGGCAAAGCTCATTGCCACAAGACCTAATATGAACTTTTAATATGTGGCCAATCTTAAAAAAAACTACTTTCAACAGCCTATGGACTACTTGCCCATCCATGATCATATGGGAATTATGGAAGGAAGTGAATAGAATAATTTTCCAAGGGAAAGAAATGACCAAGGAAACTCTGGCACAAAAACTAGAAAATTCCATAATAAAGGTAAAAAATGTGGCAAAAAATGTCTTGACCTCAAAGTGTGTTTATCGTGTGGGATGGTGAAATGAGAAAATAGTGGCTTGGCATTGTTATTCCCCTAGTCCATGGGGTTTCTCGGGTTCACTTGAATGATAACCTAGAAGTGGATGCTTGATGGGTGCCATCTGTGATGTAGATTGGATCAAAGTAAACATTGATGGGGCATCTCAAGAAAATCTAGGTAAATCTAAGGCCAGCTATGTAGTTAGAGATCATGTGAAAAGATATTGGCCTTGGTAGAAAAAAAACTCACGAAGGGAACCAATAATGAAACCGAATTCCAAGTTGTCATTTTAGGACTACAAGCTTGCAAAATACTATAGAAAGATTTGATTTATTTGAAAGGTGGCTATTTGATCACCATTTATGTTATCTACAACAGATCTACTCCTAATTGGAAACTCAATAAATTTGTCCAGGAAGTATGGGAAACCTTTTCCTAATTTAGAGATGTTAATATTTCACATGTCTTCTAAAAAGCTAATGATGTGGCCAATTACATAGCCAGTGGGAAATTGATAGGTGTTTCAAAGAGATATTCTTGGATATGTCGAATATCAGGGACAATGCACTCATATTCCATAGAATGCAAATTGTTACACATCTAATAACAATAATGATGAAGTATACCATTAAGGTTGATGCATGTGAAGAGGAAATTTGAAGCGCTTGAAGCTGCAAATATGATTTGTAATCATTGTAGCTTCCCTTCAAATCATCATGTCAATGGCTTCTCCTCACCTCATTATGTTAGCTTCCTAAAAATGGACAACACGATCTATCTAACGACAAGGAAGAGATAAATGGTGTTTATGGGTGAAATTACAAAGGCTATGATGAAAATATTTTTCAAAGTTAGAGCTTTTGTGGCATTGCATGCCATTAAAGTGATCTTGGGCGATACCTATGTGAATTCTTCACATAGGTATCAATTGAATATTGATGTGATTCGGTGTTTGTGGTGGTATTGCTTGACTCTAGAGAAAAAAAAGGAATGTGTTAAGATAGTGATAAAAAAATGGTTAAGGAAAAGTGGTTCGAAGGTTTGAAGAACTTCATGGATAGAGAAATAGTTGGTATTGGTCTACAACCAAACAACACAATTTGGCTTCACCTGACACACAACTATAATGGGCCTTGGATCCCATTTATTATCCAAGCCATTGGGGTGGATGACAAGGCTTCGTGTGCAAAGGAAATAATGGGGCATAGGCTTCCTGAAGGCGGTTGTTGGTGTCACCAATGCTGTGAGGCAACCTGGTCCTTTGTTTGGGACCATGATTCTGAGGATGAAGGGGTGTTGGATGGTTGTTTCTAAGGTACACTAAGATCATTCCATATCATTATTTTTGCTCATGGAGTTTGACTAAGAAGAAGATTCACTGGTAGAAATTTTCCCTAATATCTTTAGGTGTCACTAAGTTTTCAATTGTATAGTTAGATATTGAAGGTAAATAAACTTTAGGCAATTAAATCAACAAGCACAAAGATAATCTAATATTTTTGGATCAAATGTAGCCTAATCACCACATCTCATACTTGATCATTGCATTAGCATTTAGAGAGAATAAGGAAAAGCATCAACATAATAGCTAGAAACTAACATATGTTGCACAATTGTTTAGCATATCTTTGATTTGTTTAAATTGTAAAATCAACACATGAGGTTCGACTAAGAAGAAGAGTCATTTAGAAAATTTCTCCTAATATCTCTAGACGTCGCCAAGTTTTCCAATTGTTTATTTAGATACTAGAGGCAAATAAATTTTAGACTATTAGTGTAAACATGGTACTTTATTTAATTAGTCCATTTCTTAGCTAGTTCTCTCTTTAGTCCTTTTCACACTAGATTAAGCTAACCCATATAGCTTCTAGAGCAAGCTTTGCATCCTTATCTCTTTTTTGTCTCATAGCATATGACTATGACACTTGTCTTAATCATATGCCTTTCTAAGTTTCACCTTCCTTATATAATCAGGATTTCTCTTACATGTCTTAATATTTAATATCTCATTTTTCATTATATGCTTTGCATGCTTATTGAATATAATATAATTTATTCTATTTCATTTATGATTTCTAGCTTTGCTTTTCCTCATTCATTTGCATTCTAAATTGGCTTTTCAGTCAAATCTTACATAGTCAAACAAATCAACAAGCACAAAAAACATTTCCACAATACAAAAATAAATCATAGAATCTATCAACATAAAATAATGGCATATATAATAAAATTACTAAATTAAATCACCAAACACATTTTTTAACAAAATTTCACAAAATCTTTAATCTCTTTTTACCATTTCCAAAAAAAATACTTACATAAAATGTTTATCTAACTTACAATAGCTAATCCTCTCAATCATTATTATTATTCATTTAACTTAAATTGAAGTCCTAAATATTTATGAATATAATTTATTTCTTTCCAAAAGTAAACCACCAATACATTTTACTTTAGCTAACCCTATTTCCAACTAAATAGTTGCAATGTATCAATTTTCAAACTTCTTAAAAAAAAATCTTTATTTTTTACTATTTTCATATCCAGTACGTAATTCAGAAAGGACCAAAATATTAAATAACAATAAAAATTTAAGAAAGGTGCATTCAGTATCTTTTGACCCATTGCCACAATCATTACAAAAGCACAAAGGCATCCTCGGCGAAAGGAGCCATCATATTTTAATATATGTTACGTACTCATTTGAAACTTGTTATTATTTTATTATGTATAGTAAGGGGCTTGATCCAGAGTGACCCATTTAAACAATTTCCTGGTTTCTTCTAACGAAATTTCCTTTTTTTATTCTCATTCTATTGTTTATAATGATAGATTCCATATATTTTTGGATTTATATATTTCATAATTCATCATCATTTATCATCAGAATGAAATAATTAGGGGAGAGGGCCCAGTAGTCGTGCACCCTAACTTCGCGCTTCTAATTATCCTACATCGAAATTTCAAATCACTCCCAATTTTTTACAGCAGCTTACTTGGCAAGTTCTTTGCTTATAACTAAGGTTTCAGGGCCACATCATCAAATATGATGCCACATCAGCATGCGTTTTTGTCAAGGTGTCCAAAAAGGCCCCAAAAAATAGTGAGACCAATTCTCGTGCATTACATCATGAGTAGTTGAGCGCTGATGTGGTATCACATGATTGGTTGCTTTTTAGATCAAAAGCATACATTTTGTTTAATTATGGGTAGTCAAATCACAACAACTATTAGACATTATATAAACGTTGGACCCCGCACGACTATTGGGCCCTCAGGTCAAATATTTAAAAAAAAAATTCTTGATAAAATTTCATTTTGATTTCATTTTAATAAAATTTTAAATATTTTTAACATTTACATAATTCATTTTATTTTCGTTTCAACCAGATTCCCTGCGATATTCTTAAACATAAATCAACAAGAATTTTAATTAATAAAAAAACTATAATATATAAATTTACTATTAACTATTTGACCTAATGATGTTAAAACAAAATGAATCCAGCCCACTGATTTCAATGTACTACAAAATTGATGAAGTTTCTGCGAAGACTTGCAAGAATTGCTTTACAATTTCTCACTCTTCAATTATTTAACACTTGCAGCCCCCAATCCTCATACTCCAAAGTATTGAGGCTCCTGGTTTGCAAATCCCAAATCAAAATGAAGGTAAGTTGGGATTGCTGAACTTTATGAGAGCCTAAATGCATTAATGATTTCTGTTTCTTTATTGTTGTGAAGCCAATTGATATGCCAATGTTGAAATTTGCAGAAAATTGTGTTAAAATTGTCGATCGAGGACGAGAAAAGCAAGAAAAGGGCCCTCAAGACGGTTGCAGGTTTGCAAGGTATCAAATCTCTTCCTAATTTTTTTCAAACCCTGCGCCTTAAATTTATTCTGGTACCTCAACTGGATGAGATTGTTTGTGTTACAGGGGTGGAATCTGTGGCTGTGGACATGAAGGAGAAGAAAATGACTGTAATTGGTGAAGCCGACCCTGTGAATGTTACATCAAAGCTCAGGAAATTTGGATACGCGGAGGTACTGAGCGTGGGGCCTGCCAAGGAAGAGAAAAAAGAGCCTCCCCCCAAAAAGGAGCCAAAGAAAGAGGAGAAAAAACCAGAACCTGCAGTAGTGTATGTGTACAGGCCGTATGAATACCCTGTTTTCAGTGATGAGAATCCCAATGCCTGCACCATTTGCTGAAAATTGGTCTTTATCTGATAGAGATCTTGTTTAGAGCTTTACATGCCTCCTTTAGGATTGCTACGGACTTTTGGGAAAAGCGTCCTGTGCAGTTCATACCTAACTTTTTAGCTTCTGTGCTTGATTCCATCCGAATAAGTTGTTCTGTAAATAACAATAATTATTATTATAATCAGTTTAATATTATATTCGAGTCTCACGATCGAAAATCCTTAACCAAAGCAGCAAAAAGAATCTCCTTTCTCATGCCTTTTTTGTCGTCTTTTGAGTACATTTTACTATATATGATACTTTAATTGATTGATTTTTTAGTAGTAGGCAGAAAACATTGGAATGTTTATATTTAAATAGAATTAAAAAATCATCTGCTGTTTCAAAGAAATTACAAAAGTAAAGCCTTGTTTCACGGCGTAGAGAACAAGAATAAATTTGTTGCAACATTGTCAGAAATAATTAATTTTATTAATTTTGACGTTCAATCTTGCCTGTCGAGCAACCTTTTGTGATGGTTATTTCCTTTTTCAAATATTAAGAAATACTATTTTTAAAATATTATATAATTCTATTTATATTTTGAGTATTTATATAAAATCTTCTAATCATTTTAAAAAAAAATTAATTATATTTTTTCAAAACACTAAGATAAAGACATACGGCGATCAAATTTAAGCCTTTCTTTGTATGAAAGGATCATTTGTGAAAGTAAATTTAATAAAACCAAAAAGTGAAATGTAACAGTTGTCAATGTGATTGCTCCCCCATTAGTTGTAAGCACCCATGGAGGGCGTTGTACTCTGCCCCTCCAAATTCATAACAATCCTAGGCTTCCCTGCTTCCATGACCGCGACTGCCAAATTCGTGATCCGGAGGTCGATTCCCACCACCGCCACATTAACAACCCTAACAGACCCCACGGTCCGCCGCTGCTAGTGCTTGCTTTACAGGGAAATAAAACCCCCATCAAAAGCACTCTTTTGCACGCTCTTGAATTTTTCCTTCATCGTGAAGACCACGACACCTGCTCTGGGTACTGGAGCTCTGAACATGTGAACCTGAGTCACAGCTGCCATTGATTAGGTTTTCAGAAAAAAGCTAACCCTCGGAGGTCACAACTGTAGAGAAATTAATGAAATGAAAGCGTTCAGTAGCCAAATGAATTGATATTGTTAAAACAGAGGAATGAAATGAATGTATGGAAGGGTTGAAGTGAGAAAAGATAAGAAGGGGTTCCTAAGGGGTTGGCTATGGGGATTCTGCCATGTTCTCTTCAGATGTTGGTAGATTTAGAGGTGTATTGCAACTAAATTATGGTTTCAGAATGTATTTACGGAGTAAAAAAAAATTGTTTCAAAATGTTTCGGGAGAAAAGTGTTCAAATAAAATTGTTTATGATTTTGGTCTATTAGTCAAGTTGAATGATTTGAATGAGTACGGTAAGGATCAAGTACTGTTGGGTGCAAGGTCCAAACAGCGTAAGGGATGAGATCAAAATTGTGCCTTATGTGACTTTGATGGAATGGAGACCCCTCCAACAACAACAAAAATAAGAACAGTAGAAAGATTTCAATTTGTTGGTTGTTTAGGTATTTAACAATTTTTGTTGTAAAATACAAATTAAATTTTCAAGAAAAAATTAATGTGGAACAATCTTATGTAACTTTTTTGCAATTCCAATTTCAAATGATTCCTTAATTTTTATAATAGTTTATTTGATAAGTTCATTACCTAAACCTAAGTTTTAAGGTCTATATCATCAAACATGATGTTGCATCAATATGTTTTTTGTTGAGGTGCTATAAAATATGTAAAAAGTTAGTCTTATATTTGTGCATTAAGTATTTTTTATGCTCATGTGACCTCAAATTTTTTATTGCTTTTTTATACTAATAAATTTATTTCATTTTAATTGTTAATAACAATGGTCAACACTCAGAACTTTGAAGTCATAACTACTAATGCTATACTATTAAATAACATGATCTTTAAATATAAAAGGTTACTCACAATTATTGGACTACTCAACCATTAGATCTTTTTTTCTAATTATAATTCATACAATAGAAAATAATTTTTATGTTATGCATTCAAATTCCTTTGTGATCTCATCAATTTTAATTTCTTAAAAAAATGCATTTTAAATTATGGTTTTGGCTTATGTTATAATAGATATGCTTTATTGGAAAGGCTCTTACTTTAATGTGTTACAATATATGACTAGAATTTAATAACCTTTCAAGATGTTTTTTTAAAATATAACATGGTAAATAAAAATAATATGTTTTAAAAGTAAATTATTATTTTAAATTAATTAAGATAAGTGATAGTTTATATAGAGAGTAAATGTGTTTTTTAGATTAATTAATTAAGATAAATAATAAATGTATAAATTAATTTAGATGATGGAATTGGGGCTAATGAATTTTAGGAAAATGAAACATTAAATGTTAAGTTGTGAAATTAAATACAAATGATATGTGTAGTTAGTTTTTGATAAAAAAAAATATGCATCAATTGGTAATATATGTCCAAATCTTTTTTTTTTAGAATAGAAAAGGTATATCTCTATTTGCCTTCTATCTTGGATCTAAAATAGTTTATGCACTCTATGAGAGGTCAAATTTGTGAGTTTGGGCTAAAAATATAATATCTACCCATGAAAATGATACAGTTGATTTTATGCTTCTACTTCATGTTTTGTCTAATTCATTGTTTTTTATCTACAATATAGATAAGCAATGTTGATGAATACCTTTAGAGACCTAAATGTAAATAGTTAATATGTTGTTTGTTATTTTGAAGGTCAAAATAGGTTTGACCTCCAAAATAACAAACAATGTCTGGGTTGTTTAAGATCTACCCCTTTAGAGGGATACCACATCACTAGTGAACAAGTTTTCATTGGTCAACCCCCAAAATGATTCACTAATGGTCATGTATATAATTAAAAACAAGTCTAGCCATACAAATGCTTTAGAATGATTATGAAGATTTAAGTTCTTTTTAGTACTCTAATGCAAGTGTTCTTAGCATATTTTTATGGATGATATGATCAAATAAGCTCAAATGTTTTTCCCCCTCAATTATGTAGAGTTGAGTGTAACTTGCAAGTCTATATTAAAGGAAAAGTATTATGCATTCCAAAGTAGGGCAACAAAGACTTTGCATTAGTTGAATTGGATGTATTCATAGGTTTGATATGTAAGATAAAGAATGACATATATTTGTAAGTTGATCATCTAGACATGTGATACATCTTTTAGCACAGTTTTATTTTTAATTTAATTGTATTACATATCTCTTAAATTCTTACATCTATGAAATTATTATAAACTAATAACAATATTTAGAAGTATTATTAAATGATTGATAGGTACACATATAAATAATCCAATCAAACAAATACTACACATTCATTTTAAAAAAATATATATTTAATGAAGTATCTAACTAATAAAATTATCTAACAAACAAAACTATTTATATAATTATCAACCATTAAATAACATGTCTAAATATTATTATTTATTTAATAATATATTTTTTAAAAACACTAATTTAAAAAATTTCTTAATTTTGACCAATACCTCTTTCAAAAATGGTAGGGTCGCCACTCCCGGTCCTCGACGACTTGACTCCCCTCGACGACTTGAGTCAAGTCGCTTAACGCTGGTTGTTGGTTGGGTCAAAAAATAATTATTAAACGTTAGGCCACGAACTTTTAGCAACATCCCTTTCTTTACGTTTTGCGCTCGGGAATATTTTTTAAATGATTGTGGCGTGACTTAAATTCGAAGGCTGTACGGTCATATTTAGGCTTTTTAAAAAATATACTTCAATTTTTAGGAGGATTACATCATATGAAATGGAGATTTTAAAGTAAAAGTGAAAATTTATATAAGATTATTTTACAATATATATTTAATTTATAATAAGATATATTTTAATGTTTGAATGGAAATTTTAAATGGATAAGGGAGAGGGGCTAGTTCACATTTAAAGAAAAACAAAGGTTCTACAATATTTCAATCAATTGTTACATGTTGACAAAGTTAGCCCACACGACTACTGGGCCCTCTCCCCTAGTTCAAAGTAAATCCATGCAATTGCAAAAAAAATTCTACAATATTTATACTAGGCTAAGTTGAGTTGTACAAGTTTGAGGCCACTATTATGAACATGTCTTTAATTTTTTTTTTTTAAATATTTGGATTTATTTTTTAGTTTTATAATTTTAATTTTTTTAATTGTTATAGAACACTATTATTTTATGTGTTAGAGTTAAAATGAATAGACCATGCAAGTATAATATTGAAAGTTTTATGGTCAAAATAAATAGACCATAGAAACATATTATTAAAAAAATGAAAGTGTTAAAGTCTAATCTTCAATAGAAAATAATGTTTGTATTGATTACAAGCATGTAATAAAATAGGAAAAATTTAATTCATTACATCAACAATATGAGCAAGCTCCCACTATAATTCTATGAATGTAAAGTGGTAGTCAAAACATATATAGGCTTACAAAAAAGACCATCCCTTTTGGATTGAATGGATGCATTATAAAAATATGAAAGTATCGATGTCTAATCTCTAGTAGAAAATAACATTTACATTTATTAAAAGTGTTCAAAAAACAAATGTCATTATTGAATAAGATAATGAATAGAATAAAAGAGTGTATAATTAATTATGAAGCAAATATCTTATGTTACATTGATAAGATAGGTCAAAACTATTATACTATAGAAAAATAGATAAATTAATTTTGACATTTTCAAAACAAATTTGAGAAAAAATATACATTAGAAAATCTAGTGAAGCTAGTTTAATTCTACTCTTATTGGTTCATTTATTATCAACTAATAAAACCTAAGAGATGCATTAGTAATATTACCTCTAGTAGAAACTTATAAGAGATGTGATATTTCCATTATTCATGATCGTGGTTAA
>VDFB02274714.1:12602829-12693770 GCA_007258455.2 Sequoia sempervirens
CTCTATCCATCTCACTCCCTCCTCCTCCCTCTCCCCCTCTCTTTCTCTCCCTCTCCCTCTCCCCCTTCCCCTAGTAGGTATAAATATTTATTATAATATTTTAAATAATCATTTTATTTAAGTATGTATATCATATTATTTAAGTGTGCATATCTTGGGCATTATGTTAGCTTCTTTTTCTCTAAATTTTACTATTCAAAAATATTAATATTTTTTAGTGATATTATAATGAATAAACTTTAATCAATAAACATTCAATTATATTTCTAATAAATTAAAATATTATGTTATTACAATATAAAGATCATTATTGTAATTATAAAATATTTATTAAAGACAAAAGATAATATTAATAAATTTTAAAAATATGATAATAACATTAATAAGAATTTAATATTAAATTATGAGATATTCTTAATATAAACAATGTAAAGTTAGAATTAAAATAAAAGATATGGTGTGAAAATTAAAATTTAAAATATGAAGTTACAATTCTAATATTAGATTATAAGAATATTAAATATCTTAATAATTCACAATCAATTAAAAAATTAAAAAATAAATAATATGCAAAATAAATTACATATTAGGAATAAATAAATAATTCTAAAATATTAAAAATATTTTTCATATTTGTATCTATAATATTATTAATTTTTAGTTCATGTGGAGGGAACTACAGGCCTGTTGATTAACAAGTTAGTAATAACTTTGATTTTAACAAATGGGAATTCAACTTTTTTCTATTTGACAAGTATTTGTATATATTTAAAGTAAATATACAAAATATTTAACAAAAAATAATATCCAAAATTAATTTTCTGAAATGTAATTGGTAAAAAACTTTTGCACGATTTTCTTGGTTCCATTATTAGAGTCACGATTATTCTGGAGTTTGTTAGAGGCTATTTTTCTGCCACTTTTAATTGCTCGCTTGATTTTGGGGACTTACAGATTATTTCCAATGGAAATATCAAACTGGCGTAATAGTCAAACTTATTTCCTGCTCATCACGACCCTCTCCAAGTTGTGTGCGCTGTAACGCCCCGCCGTGCGAACCCCAAAGGAACTAATAACAATGGAACAAATTTTTTTTTTTTTTAAACATAAGATTGTATTTAAGTATTCCAATATAACAATGTATTAAGTTACACGACTAATTCCATTGGGGTACACGAGGTGACATTACTATTCCAACCCATAACCAAGACAATAGACTAAACAATAGTTAAATAGTTACATAAATCTATTCATTCCCACTTCATCATTTAAAATATCTATTAACAATAACCATAATAATACCATATGATAATAAATGAAATTATAAAGATATAAAGCATTTATATTACCATAGATATAACACAACTTAACACAACTATTACAAATGATCGTTCCTGAATAAATACATGGCCTGAATATACATTACATCCAAATGATAGTAAATACAATTGACTGAAAATACATCTCAACAACCACATATACAATTTACAACAAGGTCATCCCAACACATGTGGGAGACAATACATCAATGAATACATTACATCTGAAGTATAACATACATCTGGTACAAAGAATTACTGGATCATTAACATCCTCCAAAACCCTACAATAAAAGATACATCTGCAACAGAAAGGGAACCCAACGGGTGCGAAGCACATTCCACCCAACCACCCCCGTGCTGGGAGTAGACAAGGAAGGATCCCTGACCAAGAACGTCTAACAGTAACACAATACTAACTCTAGATAGACAACTTAACATCAAAGACCACATAGAAAACTAAACAAAGATAAATCCAAAAGGCACAACAGTAAACCACTTCTGAACATAACAGGTCACAATCACAACATCAATGAAACTCAAGACACAATATCAAAGACTACTTTCAACAAAAACCAAAGACAAATCAATAAATCACTTAACCACTATAGACACAATATCACTTAACACAAGGTTATAATGCTTCCAGAGAATAGTGATCATGTACATCGCACAATAACTGACTGACTGTTGACATAGGAAGAGTGTCATACATAAATTTCCATGAGTTACCTTGGCTCAACCTTCCTAGGCTATCAGACCCCCATCCTGGGTTACCCTGGCTTGCCTCTACCGGCCGCCAGACCCTCACGCAAAACTATGCATCCCATCTCATCTCAAACGTTATCATTCACTTGCTTCATGAGAGAGACATTCTTTATCTTTATTAGTGTGAAAGATCCCCATTAATTCTTTTAGATTATCACTTAGTTAAACTCTAGGTGAGTTACCCTGGTGCCCCTTTGTGTGCCGAACCCCCACAAAGAGCCACTCTCCTATCGACAACACATAAAGTACAATACCAATATAGATAACTAGATAACATAACCTCTCCAATCCAAGAAGGAAACAAAACAAGGAAACTCACTCCGAACGCTGGAGGAAACCAAATACGAAAACACACTCCTTCCAAAGGAGGTACAAATCTCATTACCCTCTCCTATTTCCCAGGAGGCACAAATCCCTGTTCATGGAAACCAGGTACAACATGATAGTACAACTCTACACCATTACCATGGTGATTCACAAATTGAACCTCTACACAAAACATCCCACTCTAGAGAACTTCTATGGAAGACTTACATAGACCCTTAACCCCATTTCCTGACATGGAGAATAAAAGAAACATGATAGAAAAGCATTCCATCTCTGGAATCCCTTAACAATAACTTAAACTCTTACGAAAGGTAAGGTAAACCTAGGGTTTTCCCATACGACATAAAAGCACTATGAAGAAAATGCCACAATAGAATTAACGAACAATCTCAAGAATCCCAATTACGTTTAATCAAATCCATAAAAAAAATTACAATGAATAATAAATTTCACCCAATAAATCAATCAATTACACGAGAAAACTCTCGTTTCAACACAACACAATTAATTTATTTCCAATTTTCTAATTAAACTATAATATTGCAAAATATTAAAATTTTCAAACTTACTAACATAACAGCAAAAATAACTATTCAATACATATACATATTTATATATACCTATATATACACCTTCACACACACACACACACACACACACACACACACACACACACACACACACACACACACACACACACATATATATATATACTTATATAAAAATAAGATATATATATATTAAAACAAATATTTAAAATTTATTATAAAAATTAACACTTAATTTATTCATATATACATATATGTAAAATAATATATAATATATATATATATATATATATAAATATATATTACATATATATTAAATAATATATATATATAAATAAATTCAAATAACATAAAAATCTTTTGCGTTTATAAAATTTAAAAAAAATAAAAAATGTATTAAATAATAAAAATTAAAGGGACATAGTCCCATTGACTACGTACAGTAGTCAAGACTGCTATGCGTAGTCCGGACTGTTGTGCACAGTCCGTGGATTGTGCGCAGCCCCTAGTGGGTGGTACGGCTGCGGGCGTCCACACACCAATACAATTTTATATATATATATATATTTTGAAACTAAATTTTATTTCAATTCAACTTAATTTAATTTAAATTTCATTTTCGAAATAAAAAACATGAAAATTCGAAGCACGAATTTGTTTAAACAAATTCTTTTTATAAAATCGTTTCACAAATTTAACCAATAAATTAATTTATATAATTTTTCTTTTATTTATATTTTGATATATTTTAATCCTGTACTGTAGTATAAGTACGAAATTCAGACACATAAATTTTAACAATTATATTTTATTCCCAGGAATTCACCAGTGTAGATTTTTCTTAAAAATAAATGATACATAGAATATATAGTACATATATTTTTGTTTTGTTTACTTTGTATCAATACATATTTTATATAAGTAGGCGTATATATATACTCAACTTATAGAATAAATAATATAAACAATCAGATCTTCATACCAGATATAAAATAAATCAACCAAATAACTTAAATCTATAATAACAATGATTTTTATTTCAAAACAAAAATCCTCACAACCAAATTTTATTGAATAAATTTTAAAGGGTTTCTACTTATAGTTTTTCTACAGAGAATTCGAGGGTTTAAATACAGATAAGTTTCCAAATCATGGAATTTGTTTCAATGAAATTTCTTAAAGCACAGTAAGCCAAATTTTGTTTATAAAAACAATAAAATAATAATAATAACAGAAGAAAACCTAGAGTCCCACGTTTGTTGAAGAATCCCTTATGTAGCCTCCTCTCGATCTCCTCCTGCCGCTCTCTTCTCGATCTTCGGCCTTCAACGTTCTTCTGAAAAAATCTTTTATTTCCAACACCACAATAATTTTTTACCAGAAAACACCAAAACCAAAACTATTTTTTTCTTTTCCAGATCCAAAACAACAGAGCCAAAACTTCTATGTGTGAATAATCTCTTCATAAAAATAATAAATCAAAATAAAGATTCAATAAAGCTCTTCCGCTTTCTTTTCCCAAAAATCCTCTTTTCTTATTGGTCTTTTTTCTAGCTTTTAAAAGCACAACTTATCTACAATTTTAATTAAAATAATTTATTAAATCAAGATATTATCCTCACATGATCTTCTAATCTAATATTAATAAAAAGATAATATCTAATTATTCTCAACAATATTAATTTAGTTTAATTTAATTTCTTAAATTTTAATTAATTAAATACATTTTAATTTACAATAAATTTAAATTTAACCATTTACTAACTCACAATTAAATCAAAACAACAAACCAACTTTAATTAATTATCTTATCAAATAAGATTAATTACTCGAACACTAACCATAAATAAATACTCAACAATCAAAATGCATAACAAGGACAACACTTCAGTCATGACACAACAACTTACAACATGACGACGGACTTGGGACAGGGACACTTCCAAACCTACTCCCTTTTTCAATATTTTACCCATTGGGTTAATTTATTGCTCGCCCTGTCCTGCCGAAGCAGGTGGAAACGAGACTTATTCCTGCAATCCTGCATCCAAATAAACGTCAAGTAGCACATGTATATATATATATATATAATCAAACATCCTATCATGAGAAGGAATTGTAGTGTAGTAGGGCACTCATGAACGAGTGATGCTACACTGTCCTCTCACCTAATCTATTCTAACAATTACAATATCAATGACGAACTAACATTTCTAACCAAATTGATCATAAGATAATGTGATTACTTAACTACTGCATCATAACTAATTATTAACCATCGCATTATAAAATAATACTGAATTAAATAACATCACCATAGAATCATCACATTGACATATAAACATTAATGAACAACTATTTGAATAAACAATAATCCAATCAACACACAGTATCATAAATCATACTAATAATGTCATATCAAATGATCATGTCCACTAAAGGAATAACATCATCAAACTTCAAACCAACCAAATCAAACCATAATAGTATCATCATAATATCAACGTATCAAGTTAAAGCATAGAAATTAATAAATCCAAACAGTAAGAGGAGGGGTATTACATGCGCTCCCCGACGTGAAGAGCCTTGGCATGTCATTCTTGATTCTTACCATTGCTTCACATCTAGAATAGACTAATTCTCACTCTACCCCAACACATCCATCATTTCCGCCGTGTTCTCACTATAGGCAATGATTCTATTCTTTTTTGTTTCTATGTTGATTTTAGGTTATTTTTCAATTGATACAAAATCTGGCTATGTATTTGTTTGCAAGAATCTTGAAAATGGGAATGAGAAGATTTTTTTTGGCTCCAAAATCTATATTAATTTTATTTAGGTTTTAATCTTTATTTCTATGTTTGATACCCTATTATTTTTCTACAATATACAACAACTAGCGAGTCCATAATCACATCCTCTTCAAACAAGTCAGTAATCACTCCTCTTCAAACAACAAAAGCACTTCGTGTGCAAAGGCTTCAAGGTGAGGCTAGGCCAAGATTGATTCCAAGGCAGAGCACACATTCTAAAGGTACTTTGTAAGAATATCCATAGAAGCAACAAAATAAGGAGGGTTTTAGTTCTGTCAATCTCTAATCCATTGGTAAGGACCCGTTTCAATTATTCTTCAATTTTCAATGTTAATTCAAGAAAGTACTCAATGGAAGCTTCCAAAGGCCAGAAAACACTAGCAGACAGTAATAATAACAATAACCTTTTTTTCTTTGATGCATCCATCCCTCCTAATGAAAGGGTTTTAAGGCTTGTAGATGACATTGTTGGCCTCACATTGAATGGAGTAACTGACCTCCATGATGTTCTTAGGATGAAGTTTGATATTAAAGAAATTCCCATTATGACCATGATGATGCTTGGGATGGGAATGCCAATGATGCCTGGGGATGGTGTCAAGGCAAGGATGGAAGCCAAGCCTAAAGAGAAGTAGGTTGCCAAGAGCTTTTTTAATTTGAAGCTTGAAAGTTTTGACGTATCTTCTAAGATTACTTGGTTATCAAAGAAGTTAGGGTTTTTACTAATTTAGGTCTCAAGGAAGCCAAAGAATTGGTGGAAAAGGCCCCAGGGCTTTTGAAGAAAGGGGTTCCTAAAGAAGAGGCTGAGCAGATAATTGCAAAAATGAAGGATTTGGGTGCTAAAGTTGTCATGGAATAGTTTGAGTCTTTTCTCCCAACTTGAACATAAACATGTCTTGGCTTTTTTGGGTAGGAAACGTCTTGACGTAATTGGATTATATTTGCTTCCTGTACATTTTTATCAATCTTATTCAATAATTCCAACTGGTGTAGTTTCAAGAGCAAGTTTCTTTTGTGATTATGGCTTGTGTATTTGCAGTTCTAGGCTCTAGCATGTTTCTGTTTCCTGATTAAGCTTATGTTTATTAAGAATCATGTGATCAAAAAAATTTCCATGGAAATAGCATATCCTTGTAGTGCTTATTATCAGATTTATGCCAGTATTGCATACATTGATTTAGATAAGACATGGCAACTTGCAAATATGAGATTTTAAAGTTTTTTTTCATGAGAGAAAACAAAATTATGTGGTCAAATTATACTATGCAAATTTATGCAGTTTTAGTTACTAAACCCATATTATGGGAAAATCTGTTCCATTACATTATGTTCGATATAGAATGTCTTGTAGACTCTCTTCAAGATTTTCAAGACTATGGAGTTTTATTGAAATAATTCAGGCCAGAAGACTAATGAAGGCATGCGTGGATTCTTAAATTATGCTATAATCTCTGGATTTACTATGAAGATTGTCTGACACTATTGCGAATGAAAATATATAGTTTGTTGATGCCAAATGGTCTCTTTCTACACAAAAAAACATTTTCTTTATATTGTTTGTATCAAGTTTTGGTATTTAGTGCAATGGATTTTTCAAAATTTTTTAGTTGAATGTTTTATCATTTAATAGTAATTTTAACATGTAGTGATTGAATTGTTATTTGGCTATTTACAATTTCTTCCAATTACAACAAAATAGTCAATTAACAATTCAATCACAACATTTTACAAATACATGTTTGATCAATTGAGAGCTTTCATTCAAGATATATTTTAGAACCTTATCCAAATGTCTGCTCTCTACAATGCCATATTTTAAATCCTAATACTGAAGGATGTTAACTACAGGGTTGTAGGGTTTACACAAAACTTTTATAACTAAGATCAAGAGATTCATGTTGGTCATCTGCATTGTCTACTAAGTCTCTCATTTTGCAAATTTTTGAAAACTTCTACTGTATAAAGTTTTAAGTTTTATGTCAATGGCATGCTGCAAGAAACTGTTAAGTGCTTTCAGTTTCAATTTTAAGTATTTTCCACCATTATTTTAGATCGTCTAGAATTTTTTTATTATAATTTGCAGGACTATGTTAGTAGCGCCTTTTTCTAATAACCAGTCCTCGCCTAATGGAAGGTTATGCCAACTATTACCTTTTAATTTGTGTATTTTTGACATCAGAATCTAAACTAACTCACCATAAGAAATTGAGCTTTCTCTCCAACACTATATCATGATATATGTTATTTGGCATTCTGGTTTATGCAGGGTATTTCTATAAATGCTCATATATTATTCACTTACTAGCTTTACTATGTATTTGGCCTTGTCTATAAATTCCTTAAAAAATATCAAAGAAATAACAAGAAATCATGAAAAATAAAAATTCCAGGCCATAAACCCAGGCTCTAGATTCTCACAGGCTATTTGAAACTTAGGAATATGTGAAACTAATCCAAACCCTGACATATACTAAGCTTAATTGTGCATTACCATGTATTTACATTGATGGCAGGATAAATGTTAAAGTTTAATTTAACAAAATAAATATCAATAACAACAACAAAAGTTTTCCTATTCCAATTTAATGGGATGTGTACAAAGCACAATCAATTTGAAATCCACTACTAAAATGCTCATTCTTAATTGCATGTCATGCCCTATAACTAGTTAAGATGATATAGAAAACCATTCACCGGAAACCAAACACAAATAAATAAATAAACTACAATTCTAAAAGATTTAGTGTTATCCATACCAATTGCATCTGTGCCATCAAAATCTCTTCTAAAATTAGCCCTATCCAAATGGAATATTATGTAATATCTTATCAAAATGGCTGCTTTACAAATGTCAACACTTTATAATTGAGTACTTTTGTCACAAATCTGAATTAATAATATATTTCATATTAATCAATATTCTAATATAACGGGGCTATACTCATGTATCTACTATCTTGCAAGCATTCTCTAAATGTGGTACACTCTTTTTAGGATTATATTCATTATTGTAATCACCACTTGAATCAAGTTGTTCTTAACCAATTATTCAATCCATTATTTTTCATAGATGATCAATCAACATTTACCAAGTCCAACTAATATCATTCAATCCCAAATTCCAACCATTGGTAGCCTTCTTTTGTTCCAGCCATGGACAACCTAATTTGCATCATGATGTTTTAATATTCTTCTCACTAATATCATCATAAATATTGCATTTAAATAATCTATTTCTTGCCATTGATATTTCTTGATTCAAAAAGATATCTCATGGGGCAGTCCATTGTTGAGTTGCTAATGCAATTCTAAAATATGCTTTATTAGTGATGGTTTTACAAATTTGTTACATACTTTCTTTTGTAAGATATTCAAAATTGACCCACCATCCATTAAGGTAGTTTAAAGAATATAGTTGTAATTTCTTTTGTATGAATAAAAGTAAGCTATATTAATAGTTAAAAGGATACAATAATTCCTATTACTGGGAAATGCAATGCATGATAACTAGAGATGTGGATAGATCAATGAACAGGAACCTTAGAATTGAAACTATCTTGGTTGGTTACGTTACAATTTCTAGATACACATAAGAAGACCACAATCATGTGCTATACTCTAATGATCCCCATTCCCTAGCTATCCCAGGAAATATGAATTATGGTGTGTTGGAGCTATCAAAGTTCAGTTTTAAACTCAAAGGAGGAGGCAGATCTGAATGTTGAATTGGCATTTCTAGGAGGCATTTTCAAAACTTTTATTTATTCCATTTGAACCAAAGCACTGCCTTGTGAAGCAATGTTCTCTCTACTACAAAATAAAGTAGATGAGATGGACAGGTGCAACATTTATTTAAAAATTTAAAATATCAAAGATTTTTTATTTTCCTTTTAACTAAAAGTCAAAAAGCATATCTAAAAACCATTGTTGTTGGATGTACAAAATAAAATAATACTCTCTAGTTTTGTCTTGATAAATTTGGCAAACAAAATGGTGTTATTTCACATATGTTCTCTTCATGATTCTTACAGTGATCTGAATAATATTTTCCCCATTGTTTTTATTGTGCTTACTCTATCTACATGTCCAATAATATTATTGAACTAGCTCTACCATGAAGTACAGTGAAAATTAAAGCAACATTTGTTGTAATTATGGGGTATTGCTTATGGAAAATGTTATGCATTTAAAGTTGGGAGTTTATGTATTACAAAACATCATATTTGGGAAGTTCAACTTGGTGAAAATTTTGCATAAAGTGGCACTAAGCATGTTACATTCCATGATTGAATTTAATATTTTCATTTCAATCAGAGATGCTTTCAACTAGTTTTAAGGAGTGTAGCCCTCCAACATCCTCTCATCCATAGCACACTAGATTGACATTTCACCAAATAGAAGATAAAAATGACAATATATTGTGCTTCTGATGCAAAAAGCAGATTATCTAACAGAAAGAATCTATTGTATATTGAGAACACATCGAATGAGAACAAGAAATTTATAGAACCTGATGATGAATAAGGGAAAGTATCAATCAAACAACCACCCATCCCTATCATGCTTTATCCAAAAATTCCATTCCTAAAAAAGAAATAGATTATGATGTTGATTGAATCTAGTAGCAACCATAGGTTCATAGATGGAAAATTGGTACAATGTTGATCGTATTTTATCTGAATACATAGATTGTTAATTTTGAAAGGACAATGCATGTTTCTTGTTTGTAACAACTTTACCATTTGAAAAATTTCAAGATTAATATTAAGTTATTATAATAACAACACTGTTGCTAAAACATAGCAGACACAACAAACAAAAACAAGACTATTCTTGCACATTTTTTCAAGAACTTCGCTTCTCTACAACACTTGTTTTCTATTGCTAAGTATTATATTATGTTTGTATGAAATGAAAAAATAATCATATCGTTTAAAAATAAAAATAATTATCATTTAAAATTTAAATGAGACATAATAGATTATAAATATTATTTAAGTGTGCATATTGTGAAGTATCACTTTTTATGGCTATTATTCATTGATTTAGGGATATGGGTACTATAACAACTATTATTGCAATAATATGTCAAATATTTCAACAAATAAAATTAGAGAAAAATAAATTTTAAATATTTTACTAAAAATACACCCTTTTAACACCCAAAACTTTTAAACCAATCATTTTCATGAAAAATAATTTCTAAATTTTATAAAGTTAAATATTTTCCATGTTGACTTTAAGAGATTTAATTTTCTTTAAGAAAATTATTGGTTTAAAAAATAAATTAATTAAAGATAAAAGTATATATGTTCATAATTTAAAACTTATAACTATTTGTATAATAAAATTAACAAAATAACGACTAATATTAAGAAAATAGGATTTAGCACTAATATACTAATTTTAAAGTACTATTTAAATATTATTTTATATCTATTTTAAGTAAAACGTAAAAAAAAAATTAAGTACTTTAGTCACATAAAATCCTCAGTTTCTAATTTTAATTCATTTATACATCTCATATATATTATATTATATTTTTTATTTATTAAATATTTAAAATATCTTTTATCATCATATTAATAAAGGAAAACAAGAAAATAGTATAATATTTTCTACATGATAGACTTCATAATTAAAAACAACCTCATGCAAATGATAAGATAAATGCAAATAGTAAGTATAAATTGATAAGGCAACCTAATTTTTTTTAAAGTTTGATAATAAAAAGTGAAATAATTTTACCTAATAACTTAGTATTTGCCAGCAAATAACAATACAATTTTAAACTAGAAATAAATTACATTAAATTTGACTATATAAATAAACTAAATTATACTTGTAAAATTATTAATTTATTTAAATAAAAAACTTAAAATTCATAACCAATTGACATTTCACATAATCTAAATGACAATTATATAAAAGTCAAAATAAAATCAGATCTTTTACTAACTCTAAAACTAAATTTTATGGACACTAAAAGATTTTTTTTTTTTGACACAACTTAAATGTTGTGCTATCTTTAGTTAAAAAATATAAGAAATTTATTAAACCACTCATTGCGGTCGGTTGTTTGTCTAGCTTCCTCATTTGTGAAGAAGATGATAATTATGCTCATAAGGAAGATTGAAAATAGAGTTTGTTTGCTTGCTATCTAGCTCTATTGCTTATTGGATTGAATGGAAAGATATCTTTAGAGATTTTGTAACTCAAAAAAAGTAAGAAAAAAAGAGTGGGAGAGAGAGAGAGAGAGAGGGGCACAAAGAGGGAGGGATGTAGGGAGAGAGAGATAGAGGGAGGGAAGGAGGGAGAGAGGAGGGAATGGGATGGAGAGGGAGAGAGGGGGGGGGTAGAGAGAGAAAGAGAGAGGGAAGGGTATAGGGAGATGGAGAGAGAGGGAGAGAGAGAGGGGAGAGATGGAGAGAGGAGACAAATAGGGATGGATGGATAGAGAGATAGAGAGGGAGGGAGGGAGGGAGGGAGGGAGAGGGAGAGGGAGAGGGAGAGGGAGAGGGAGAGGGAGAGATGGGAGAAGGGGAGAGGAGGGGGAGGGAGGGAGGGGTAGGGGGAGAGAGAGAGAGGCTTATATATGCGTAAGAATACTCAAGATAATTGAGAGTGGGGTGAATCAGTGATGCACAAAAACAAAGCATTTAAACAACTTTTAATAAGAATAAACTTTAATGGACACACATAAGAATCATCATATAGAAGTAATTTCACAAATTAGCAACTCCATTAGGGAATATAAGTAATTTCTATCTAGTAGCCCACATATAGAAGGATTGAGTCAATTTTTTTATTGAAAGCCATCTATTAGGAATTATTCCAACATGTTGTCAAGTCTGGTGTTTCTATCAAAGTGCATTTAAGAAGAAAATTATTTACATTAATTTGGGTGGTGTCTGATATTCTACTACATACTAAGAAGAAAAGTTGAAAAGAAGAGATTCCTTTAAAATTATGACAAGACCCTAATAATGAGCACATTTAGGTTTTAACATTATGACATCCTTTACAATTTACCCTACACAGTGTTTCAGGCTCTCAGATTCCTGCACTCATTTTTCTATGCTACTTGGATCTACATGTTAGAGATAGTGAGGCTCTCGCCAAAGTAGAGGCCTTGTCATCCCTTGAATGGGCATCTAAATAGCCCCACCTGATGCAGGATCCAACAATAGGCAAACTTCTTCCAAAGGCTTTTGATTTCATTGACTAAACAACTACTTATGCTACTTCTTCATGTTGTATAGTCTAAACAAATCGAACCACTAAAACCTTTCACCATACGATATATTGTAGATTCTACTCTTTTGTTTGTAAACTTATACTTCTTTCCCTTGCTTTGTTGAAGGCGGGCCTTGTGCTACTTAAGTTTCCCCAATTTTAGGTTAGATTGATAGCTTATCTTTCTTAAGGGGAATGTAGGCAATGACTTCTATAGGAAAAAGAGTAAATAAAATGGAGAAATGGGAGGGACATTCTCCATCTAAATCCCTTAAGGAAAAGAACCAAAAAAAAAGAGTAGGAAAATAAATGGATGGTGTGGAAATAAATTATACAAGGTGTGTAATGAAATAAATGACGTTGGACCCTACAAAAGGATTGGGATGACAAATGTATTTGAAATAGCTTAAACTCTCAGCTATACTAACAAAATACCCAATACAATTGGTTCATTCCTATATGAAAATCACATGATATTGAGAGGGAAATGCAACAAAAGTAATGGTGTAGGATCCACCACTAGAAAAAATTCTTCCAGAGGCTTTCGATTTCATTGACTGAATACCTACTTCTATTGCTTCTTGATGTTGTACAATATAAAAAAATTGAATGACTACAACCTTTCACCATACAATATATTGTAGATTATAATCTTGTGTTTGTAAACTTGTACTTCTTTCCCTTGTTTTTTTGAAGGCAAGCCTTGTGCTACTTAAGTTTCCCCAATTGTAGGTTGGATTGATAGCTTGTCTTTCTTATGGGGAATGTAGGCAATATCTTCATCTGCGGGAAAAAGAGTAAATAAAATGGAGAAATGGGAGGGACCTTCTCCATCTAGAGCCCTTAAGGCAGAGAACCATGTCAAGGAAAGAGTTTATGTTGCTATGGTGCTCAAATTTAAAACCACTACATCAGACTATGGATTCAGAAAAGAATAAAGAGTAGGCAAATAAATGGATGGTGTGGATATAAATTATACAAGGTGTCTAATGAAATAAATGACATTCGACCCTACATAAGGACATTTTGTGTAGTCAAATAATTGTAGCTTAATGAAGTGTTGGTCCTAAAGATGACTTATTGGGTCCTTAATGGTACACTATCCTAAGGATAACTCCCTATAGACATGTATCATTCTAGATTTTAGCACAAAATTGCTAATCAATACTCACCACTAACAATAACTTTCCATCTTTCACAAGACTCCTAATCAAAACACACACACTCTCCCTCACGTTGGAAGGCCAATTAAATGATTAAGTTTCTTATAAATTAATTTAAATTAATAATAAATTATGTAAAAATACACATATCATATTATATAGAATACATTATATAGTAATAATTATGATATATTTTAAATAAATTTAATATATAATTAAATAACAAGCATAAATATACTAAACCTATAACACATTTAATATTTTAATTAGTATTATATGTAAAATTATATATTATATATTATTTATTTACTATGTTATATTTATATTTATTAATTCATGTACTATACAAAATATAATATATCTATAATAAATATAGTTAAAAAAAAAATTGCATTTATAACATTAAATAAAGATGTAAATAAATATTATACATGTAATGTATCTAATATGAATAGATGATTTTATACTACATTGTTCAATTAGAAATAAATGTGAAAAGTAACCATATCATGTTTTCATGGAGATTTGAACATAGCTTTATTGTGTGTAATTTGATTCCTAATAATCAAATATTATATTTTATTTTAGGGTTTTATTTTAAATCCATATAATCATTCAAATATTGGATACAAGAGTACAAGCTTTATATTGAAACCTCTTTCGATGAGAGTCAAAGGTTAAGGGTTATCCATTCCACAAAAAAATTCTAGGACATGATATTAGCCTCATCTTTTATGGTGTCAAAGCCTTACATGAAATTTCATTAATTATTAAAAAAATAAAGATAATGGTTTGTCTTTCCAAATGATGTGCACCTTTCTCCATAATAAAAAAGAATTATTTTATTATTAAAAATGTTGCGCAAGCCCGTAAAGAAAAAGAGAAATTGACAAGGGAAAACATGGAATTGCACATGAAAGACAAAGATGCATTACAACGTCTTATATGGCTTGTTCTATTTTGTGTCATTGATTCCCCAAGCCAATTCACACATTTAGTGTAAAAATATTACATAAATCTATTGAAATATGAAACAATATTGTTCAAATATTAAATATAATAGTATCAGTACCTTTTTAAAATATGAAATGAAATTATATTAGTTCTTATTTTACACAAATATTATTGTAATTAGGATTGGTTAATTATTCATATTGCTAATTGTACTTGTGAACAAATTAAATATGTTTATATTTTTCTATGTTTGAATAGTATCAAAAGTGTCACTATGATTTCTAAAAGATTGAATAAGGGGGAATTTGTAATTAAGAGGCATGAGAAATTGGTTGACTTGTGGAAAAATTTGTTCATTATTATTGGGAAAAAAGAGGCAATTGATATGGGGAAATTAGAATTGTTCCTACAAGAAAGCTTTTTGATGGGATAGAAGGGGAGTTACAAAAGAATATTAGTGATTTGAATATTTTAAATAGACTACTAAGAACTAAGAAATTTTTGAGAAAGATCCAAAACTACAAACATCAAGGTGCCTGAATAAGAGCCAAGATGACTTTGCTCAAATAAGGGGATAGAGGCTCCAAGATTTTTTTCAATATTATTAGACATAAATAAAATAAAGATAAAATAGGTCCTATAGAAAAGGATGGGGTATCTTCAAATGATAGTGTACTCATGAAGGATGATTTACATTCATTCTAACATTCCTTATTTTATTCTAAGGAAAACAGTATGTCTAAGGAGGCTAGGGCTTTCTAGCAAAGGTCTATCCCAAATAAAGTTTCTCTGGAGGATGTTCTTTCTCTAGAAAAAGACCTCTCAATTGATGAAATTCTTAGGACCATTCACTCTTTCAAGAATGATAAGTCCCTAAGAGTTGATGGTATACCTATTAAATTGTACAAAGCTAACTTTGAGTGGATTGGGGGAGTTGCTTAAGGTTTACAATGAGACCTTCCTAAAGTGGTCCTTAGGTAAAAATATCAACAGAGTTGTTATCAAATTGATTCACAAAGGTGGGATAAAATTATTATAAAAAATTTGAGGCCCATAAAATTGTTAAATGTATCCTATAAAAAATTGGCAAAGATTTTGGTTGTTAGGTTCATTAATATTTTAGGGAAGGTGGTATCTACCACTCAAACTAGTTTCATTAAAGGTAGATACATTATGGAAAACCTGATAACTAGTTGGGAAGGTATGCACTAGGCTAGACATGGTGATAATTTTTTCATGGTTCTACTAGATTTGAGAAGGAATATGACATGATTGATTGGTCCTTTTTGATTGATATTGAAAACAAGCAAATAGGGGGGCTCTATCTTTTAGGAGATGGAATAGAAGGGATAAGGGGCCTATTTCACTTAGTTTCACTCAAGGATACCTTAGAGATCTCAATCTAATGATGGAATAAGGGAAAGCGATTTACTAAAGGTTTTCCTAGGGTATAATTAAAGAATAAAAGAGGGTTCACCACCAAGCTAGGGATTGGAAAGACTAGTAGCATGCAAGATCTAATGACAAAACCTAATGCAATATAAAACTCAAATGAATGACGTAGAAATGAATGCAAATCATAACAGTAAGCTGAAAAATCAAAGAGGTGCTCTTGGAAACCTGTAGGAGCTTGAATGAAGATATGAAATGCTAGAAATTTTGAATTTAATTCACATTGGGACTCATATGCCATGTTGGGAAATTTAGTCCCAAATTAGGGTTTCTAGGTAGGAACAAAAGTCTGGTTGTGACAAGTTTGGAACTCCTAAAATCTAGAAAAAGCCTTGTACTAGGAATCATATGCCAAAAGTGGCATACCAGTCCTGCTCAACATTTTTGGAAGGTCAATATTTGAATGTAATCTCTTATCTCTGCTTTTCCTCTTAAAATTGATTTCCTAATTTGAAATGCTGAATTTTGCTCTATAGGTGTCTTTTAGTGATCTTCTAAACAAGGTGGGGCCTTTGAAAACTTTGCAAACTTGACAACTTTTTAAAATATTTTTCTTCAATGTTTCTTCAATCTAAATCCACAAATCACACACTAAATAGAGGAAAAATCTTGTTTTGTTAGTGGATAGGGTTTTTACTTGGTCAAACCCTATTTTGGTAATCAAACCTTGAAATGAAATGAAATAGAAAGGAGGAATAATGAATGGACCAAAAAGATATGTTACAACTCACCAAAACCTAGGAACAAAAGGCTGCAATATTGTATGTAATGGCTACAATGGATGTAGATCTTGACTCTTTCTTTAATGATATGGATCTTGATTTGAATTATTTTTTGAATCATAAAACCCTACATCACAAATGTTAGCTCAAAAACAAACATGATGCATGATGACTTTGACATGATGCTTGATACTTGAATAATGCTCCAAAGTTCTTTATAATTAGCTCTTGGATTCTCTTGAATGCTCTTGTGAACACTTGTGAAAGTTCCAATTTTCTATTATGAATGCTCTCATGAAAGTCTTGGGCACAATCCGACAAAGCTGGTTTACAATTTCTGGGAGATTTTGATTTTTGTTGAAATCACATACTTTTAGAAAATATAGTGATTTAAGCCTTAAAAATTTCCATTTAAAGTATTCCAATTTAAGAGGGTTTTATAAAACTACCTTAGATCAAACCCCCTTGGATAGAACCCCGCTAGTTTTAAACCATACCTATAATAGAGTTTCCTTTACACCTATCAAAATGCTGATAAAAAACCACTTTTGATTTACCTTTTGGGGGATCAAATGAATTCATTTAAAATTTATTTTTTGTAAGTATATAGTCCTTATTATAAGCTTCCCAAAAAGTATAATTTTAAATAAATTTAATTTAATTATTATATTTATTTTTTATTTGAACTTGTGAATGTAGGTTTTTCACTGAAAATCAAGCTCTCTGTTTTACACGTGGAAAAATAGAAGACTATCAAATTTTTTTTTGAAAAATATGAGTGCAACAGATATTGAAGTCCTTGATCCAACCAAAAAAAAAGAATTTTGATACATACTAAAAAAGTTATGTGTTATATAGTCCGCCTATGTCTAAATTGTAATTGGTTTGACTTCAAAACTTGATTAAGGAAAAAATATTCAATAAAACACTATGAAATCAATTGGAAGCACTAGCTATCATAGTTACAAATCTAAATTTGAAAAAAAAAAAAATTATCCTTCATGGAAAAAATGTTATGTGTTATACGGTGAGCGTGACTCCTTAAAAATGGTGTTTACTGAAAAAAACTAGTTTTTGAAGGAGATGGAAAAAGAAGTGCAATCTGATTGCAAAGATTTTGAAAAAAATATATTTAGAATCTATAAAAAAAATGTCACAAATCACTAGTTTGCATCATCTTCAAATTCCTCACAGTTTAGCTACTATAGGTGCCCAAAAGTGAAGATTTAGTTAGAAAACTTTAGTTCAATGTCCAGTTTGGCCAAAAATTGTAAACCAGTATTGTGGGATCACCCTCTTAGGTGAAAATGAGTGAAATAACCTTGTATGTATACTTGTTTATGCCAAGTTTCCCAAAATTACAACACTACAAGTTGACATTAGATCTAGGACAATAAAATCCCACCAAGAATTTGAATTTAGTTTAGGTCTAAGCTAAGCGAGACTCATATTTCAATTGTTGCATATGAGTTCCATTATGCTACGCTTGGGACACACTTTTCAATAAATTCTTAGTGTAATTTGAAATCCAGAGGGTATGTGCAGGATCATCATGGAAAAAACAAGCCCTTAAGTGGCAAAAAATTCAAAAAAATTAGAGTTAGGCAACTTCACGTAAAAATTTGAATAAGTTATCTATATTATTTCAAAAATGTGTAAGAATAGAATATGTAGAAAATTGAATGTAGTTTCTAAACTACTAGGTACTTTTAAAAAAAAATTCTATTTGATGAAAATTTGAAATTTCAATGCAGTGGTACTTAAATTTCATGGAAAAAAAAGAAGTAGGTGTTTGTCTGACCACCCTAACCATAAAAAAATGATAATATTTTTTATAAGATTTTAGATATAAGTAGAGGATTCATGCCCCGATGTGATGCATACTTTTTTGTAATTTTTTCCGAGTAAATAATTAATTATGAATTTTTTATTACAATTTTTAAAAAATATAAAAAACCATATGTCTGACCACCTTAACTTGGTCAAAACTTCACGAAATTCAATTTTTCTTTTTTAATCCTACAAGATGTGAAGCATAGAATGTGACACATGTTTTGGATTCAAAAAATGTGATACCATTTGAAAGCTATAGATGTTTTTGAATCAACCTATCAATTAGGACTTTAGTCATAACTTGAATAGAAAATGAATAATAATTACTTATTAAATTCAAAGTAAAGCATAATTTATATCAGTGGAAAGATGATAATATCTTTTAAAAACCCTTTTTGTTTCATCAATTTTGGGTAAAAAAATAGTCGTCAGGCACATACCCATCATATTGCCACTTTTTGGCCCATCATGATCTTGCACATACCCCAGATCGGGGCCTTGAAACCTAGGTTGGACCCATACGCCCAAGGTGGCGTATGAGTCCCAGATAACTAAATTTGGGCCATACAATCCAAAATCATTAAATTCTGATTGCTCACTTGATATATGTTGGGATTATCCTCAGAAAGATGTATTAATTAAGGCTCGTGGATGCAAAATAAGGCCAAATAAGGCATAAATAATCCCAATTAATTAATAAAACCCTAGATTCATGTGAAACTATAAGAAAACACTTTACAACACCATAATTAAGTCCATTTATTTCACAAGGGCCCAAACAAGTGTGAAAATTTAGAGGGATACATTTTCCTACACTACATTTAGCCCCCACTTTAGTTGGAGGAGGAACTTGCTTCAAACTTACACTAAAGTACACGAAACTCGCATGAAGAGGGGTCCCCATGTGTCAATGCTAGTAAGATAGGATGAAAATGACCAAGAGGCTTGCGTAAGCCCCCAGGATCAAGATCCTATGGAAAACCAACATAGTCACAAAAGAAAACACATGAAAAATGATATAAGGAGCAATAACGAGACACAAGCATACACTACCAAAGAAATAAAGAAAAAAGATTAAAAAAAAAAGAAAAAAAAAGGGGTGGATGAAGCTTTGACAAATTGTCATGCATGCTGTGGATCAGATCTAAGTTGTTTTTCCATGAAATTTTATAAGTGGAACACAGTGTCCACTATGCAAACCAAACACATGGTCATAAGGGCTAGTGGAACCTCAGACTGTCCACTAGGTGAGCTCCTAATGAGACACATATGCACATGGCCAATATGTGCTCACATAGAAAAACAAGTGGCTATGGGAAAGTCACACCTAATTTTAGCTCCCATTTGTACAACCATACCAAAGCTATACCTCATGATAATTTTGATAAGGTGCCACACAATAGTGAACTTCGAGTGTCATGAGGAAAGAAAAGCTTTGTATGCTTGAAATTCATGAAAAAATTGTACATGAAAAATAGTGTGACACATGTTTGAAGTAGTTTTTCTTAGTTCATGTAAGGTCTTAACTTAGGGAACATCATTCCTAATGTCTCCAAGAGAGGACCAATCAAAGAATAGAAGATTCATAACTTATGGGATGTAGTGTGTCACATCAAGCCACTAAGAGGAATATAATATGCTAAGAGAGATCATGCTCTTGAAGGACATCATACCCAATTCCACCACAAAGGGAAAGACACATTGCATGAAGTAAGAAGGCTACACAATGAAACATGAAATGTAAAACAATAATACCAATGTATGTCCCCACTTTAAAGAAATTGCTAAACATAATGTTGTGAGAAATTACTTAAAAGTAGCTTAAAAGTAGCAAATGATAAATGCTAATAATAAATAGGATATGAGATCTTATTTGGAAAGGCCTATGCCAAGTCATATGTTTCAAAATAAAGCTACATCATGAAGAAGGAAGGGTTTTCCCCCAAAATAAAACTCCAAACACATGAGTGGTCTGTGGATTTGAGGTCAATATGTTCTTGTTACCATATTTTTAGAGAGCTTAGAACTATCATTGAATTCCCAAAATACTCATAGAACTAGAAGAATGCCACAAAGAGAGAAAAAACAAATAAAAACCTTTTGAGTCAAAATGGAAGAGAATTAAATGTCTCAACACCTTGCGTCATCTCCAAGAGGAAAACACAAGACAAAGAAAAGATAGAGGAAAATCTTTTGGGTCAACATGGAAGAGACATGAATGTCTCGATGCCTTGTGTCATCCATAACGATTGTTCTATCGTTGGATGACATGAGTCTCGAACTTCGTCTCACTATAGTTTAGCAATAGGACACCAAGTTGTAAAGCTCATAGAAGGGCCAAGCAAGGAAATGAAAGTTGCAATGAACACAACATAAATGCTATGCTCTAGTTTTGATTCAAATGAAATTAAGCTAGGTGCAATGAAATTAATGAAATATAAATTCTACAAACTAAAACAAATAACTAACAACAAACAAAAACACAAAAACAAAGAATTTAATGTTGGAAAATATAGTTTAAAATCTGAAATAGAACTAAATTTCCCAAAGGGGAATATGAGTCTTAGTTAGGGTTTTTCAGGAATTCAAATTCTAATAAACAGTTAACACAGAATACCCAAAAATTAGGAAAAATCACTTGTACTGGGACTAAATCATCTAGAGAGGCGTATGAGTCCCAGATTAGGGTTTTTGCACAAATTTCAGAAAATTCATAGTGAAATTTATGTTTTCTATTTTGTACGATTTCTATGCTAAGTGCAATTATAGTTTTTATATGAAATTCAATGATGCAAGATGCAAAAATGCAACCTATATGCACTTTCACTAATGCAAGATTTTGAAACCCTAGATGCAAATTAACTAATGCAACACCTAATACAAAGTTAATGCAAGCTAGATCTAGGACTATCATGCACTCCAAATTAGAAAATGAAATGTTCTAAAGGGTAGGTTGACCAAAATGAAAACAAGGAAATAGGGGGTGCTCTATCTTTTAAGGGATGAAACACAAGGGATAAGGGGCCTATTTCACTTAATTTCACTCAAGGATACCGTATAGATCTCAATCCAATGATGGAATAAGGGAAAGATATCTACTAAAGGTTATCCTAGGGTGTGATTAAAGACTAAAAGGGGGTTGACCACCAAGCTAGGGCTTGGAAAGACTAGTAACATGCAATATCTAATGAAAAAACCTAATGCTATGTAAAACTCAAATGAATGACCTAGAAATGAATGCAAATTAGAATAGTAAACTGAGAAATCAGAGAGGTGCACCTGGAAACTTGTAGAAGCTTGAATGAAGATTTGAAATGTTGGAATGGTTGAATTTAATGCACATTGGGATTCATACACTAGGCAGGGTGATTTAGTACCAGATAAGAGTTTTTGGATAGGACCAAAAATCTGGCAGTAACATGTCTGGAACTCTTGAAATCTGGAAAAATCCTTGTATTGGGACTCATCTTTTTTAGAAGGTCAAGATATGAATCTACTCTCCTATCTCTACTCTTCCTCAACTTGATTTTTAGATCTAAAATGATGAATTTTTCTATGTAGGTGTATTTTAGTGATATTCTAAACAAGGTGGCAACTTTGACAACTTTGCAAACTTGACAAATTCTTCCAATTTTTCTCTTCAATGTTTCTTCAACCTAAATATGCAATTCACACACTAAAGAGTGGGAAAATTGTTATTTTGTTAGTGGATATGGGTTTTCCTCAAGGTCAAAACCTATTTTGGTAATCAAAACTTGAAATGAAATGATATAGAAAGGAGGAATGATGAATGAACAAAATGATATGTTGCAACTAACCAAACCCTAGAAAAAAAAGGATGCAATCTTGTATCCAATGGATACAATGGATGTAGATCTTGACTCTTGCTTGAATCATAAAACAATACATCACAAATGTTAGCTAAAAAATATACATGATGCATGATGACTTTGACATGATGCTTGATACTTGAATAATGCTCCAAAGTACTTGATAATTAGCTCTTGAATGTTATTGAATACTCTTGTAAACTCTTGTGAACTCCAATTTTTTATTAGTAATGCTCTCATGAAAGTATTAGGTGAAAATGAGTGAAATAACCATCTATTTATACCTGTTTATACCAAATTTCTCAAGGTTAGAACACTACAAGCTGACATCAGATCTAGAAGAATAAAATTCCACCAAGAATTTGAATTTTAGTTAGGTCTAAGATAAGCAGGACTCATATACTAGTTGTGGCATATGAGTCCCATTAGGCTAAGCTTAGGACACACTTTTCAAGAAATTTTTAGTTTAATTTGAAATCCATATCGGGGCCCCGAAACCTAGGATTATCCTTTAATGCAATTAACTTAGGACTCATGCCATAAATGGCATGCAGACTAGGTTGACCTAATGAAGTGATTAAGGTTGTGCAAACATGGGATTAGATGAATTAATGATGGATTAGAGGCAAGTGGGAGATTATGGAGGATGTAACCTTAATTATGATTAAGGTTGTGCACATCCTAATCATAGATTAATTTAATTAACCAAGATTAGAGAGGATTATGGAGGATGTCACAAGGAGGGAGAAATAATGAATTTAAAAATTGATTTAAATTCCTAAAGGTAAAATGACTAAATTAAATAAATTGGAGTATTTATTTAATTTACAGATGAAAAAGGGGGATAAGGTATTTAATTAATTTATCAAATACCTTAGGGACATTAGAATAAGGGAAATATTAATCAAATAAACTATTTAATTAATATAGATGGGGGACGTAGGATAGAGGAATATAAGGGGATGAATTTGACCATATGAGGGTGGTCAAATTTAGGTGTCTACATTTTTCCTCTCTTCAAAATACTATTAAAATAATAGTGTTTTGAAGAAAAATGGGATGTAGACGGCTCGATGGAGGAAAAGACTGTTAGATGATGACTCAGTGCGGGAAAAATTATGTAGGCTGTCTAATCATGAAAAATGAAGGAGAATTCCCTAGTGTCATGGGGAATCAGATAGAACAGAAGAATGGAGCAAAATGGCATGGTATGCCCCATTGAGAGGGTGGATGGGGAAGAAAAAGGGGCCCTAGGAAACTTCTCGATATGGAGAAATGGAGGGTACCACATGATAGAGAAAAAAAAGCATGAAGAATGGATTTTGAATGGAGGAAAATGGATAAATCGGGTGCGAATGGCAACCTACAGAAGAAAAGGGGTGAATTTAAATTAATAAGAGGTTAAATAAAAGGTAAAAATTACCCAAAATTAGAAATGCTAAATAGGTGCAAAAAGTAAAAATTATAAATAGTAAATTTGAAAATTACTATTTACCTTTTGCACACTTGGCAATTGACTAGATAAGAGAGGGAGAGAAGAAGAGTGACAAGGATGGATGATAGGTCAGGCAAGGATAAGGGATTTGTGGATGGTGATCTCATCCACCAAGATGAGGAGGTGCACTAGTTCTATTACTATTGACTAGTGTCATGCCAGGTAGGATTCTGAATCCCGCTTTGTGATTTGATTTGAATTTTTAAGCATAAGTTAAATTTGAGATTCAGGTATATTTAGGGTGTGGGTTCACCATGGAGGGGCAGATTCGCCTGTCTAGAAGGAAAATTTTCCTATCCAAGAGGGCTGGCAAGGGAAGAGGTGAGGTCGCACTCCACAAGGGCGGATACACTAGAGGAGGGGCAATTTTGAAATTGTCTCTCCAATGAAAGCGGCATAAATGCACAAAATAATGGTGAATGTGCAGAGGATAGGAAAATTTGAATTCACCAAAAGAAGGGAAGAGGTGAATGCATGAGGGAAAATTTTCCAAAAGGAGAGAAAAGGTGAAAGTGATTTTTCCAAAAAGGGTAAATAGGTGGATTCGAATCTTCCTGTTTCAGAGGAAAAGGGAGAGAGCAATTTTTTCCCTTGAAAGGAAAGAGCATAGGGGTAGATCCGAAATCACTCCTCAGGGAGAAAGGGTGAATACGAATTCACCTAAGAGGAAAAGATAGGCAGATTCACACTGCGAAATTTCCCCTTGGGTGAAAAAGGTGAAGGTGACTTCGTCTCTGAGGAAAAATGGGCGGATTCGCACCTAGACAAGGGGCGAATTTGTCAGAGAAACATGGAAATTTGTGGGAAAGCAACAAAGGGGTGAATGTGCTAGCTAGATGGGAAAACACGTGGAAAGGGGATAAGGGTGAATTTTCCTTATATAGAGGTGAATTTTCCCAACCCAAGATAGGGATGAAAATGATAGAATAGGAAGAAAAAGAAAGAAAAATTGATGAATTATTTTGTATGGATGTAGAAATTTGAGTCATTGTAGACTCGGGAGAGACATTCAGTGGTATTAGAGGTGACATGAGGGGAAATGAACCCCCATGACCTCAGATCACTAGCATAGGATATATTGCTACACATGTTGGGGTATCCCAAGATCAAAGTGCACCAAACACTTTTGTCAACACTGATGGAGAGGTGGAGCTCGGAGACATCGACATTCCATCTCCTGAAAGGGGAGATGATGGTGATGCTAGAGGATGTTTGAAGGATTTTGTGGCTTCCCATTGGAGGGAATTTGATTAGCTAAATGTGAAGTTAGGATCATGACATTAGTCTATGGGTGATATTTGGACCAGTGGAGCTCCCCATCCAGGGGAGGGAGTTGGATTTGGATGCATTCTTGGGGTTACGTGTACTAGCCCTACCATTGTACCTCTACAAATTGATCAGTGTGATTCTACTACTGAACAAAAGTTAACACTTCTCCAGCCTCACTATTATTGAGGTTTTCAAACACATTTTTGAGAGGAGAGAGGAGTTTTCATAGGGAGTGTGTGTACTAGCACAAATTTACAGGGATATGCACATCATGTGCTACAAATGATCTTTGAGCATCACCCATGTTTCACTAATACAGGTGTGGGTATGGGAGTACATTAGTATGGATAGGCCAGGCATTTTGACTATAGGAGTGAGGGATAAGACATTGTCGGTTGTATACTGGTGGGGCATAGAGCATGATTGTAGGATGCACTACTAGTTGGTGGGATTTAGATGAATGATAGCTAAGATTGGATAATTTGAGATTGGAGGACATTACATGGAGACCATACCTAACACAATGCTTCCATGGGTAGAGGAGTGATGACAGGAGGCATAGGGGTTATTTCTTTTTGGTCTACTATCTGATTGGATGGGATCCATACATTGTTGAGTTGCACCAACCTGACAGAGTTATGAGATAGTTTGGCATTCAAGAGGATATCCTGGTAGGGCCGTAGAGATTTTAGAGGATTACCAAGGAGCCGGTGGCACTATGGGGAGAGCTGATTATGACTAATTATGCATGGGAAATGTGGGATCAGGTCCCACTAACACAACACCCATGGATGGGTGGACCGTCAAACATAGGGACAACAATGTGCTATTTAGCATGGTGGTTAGAGAGGAGGATAGGGAGGATCACCATAGTACAACCAATTGTGGGAGCCCTAGGAAATGGTTTGGATGATGAGAGGAGACTGGTCATGCAATAGAGGAGGAGGAGGAGAGGAGGCCAACAGAGGAGGGGAGGTGATGTAGATGCAAAGATGGAGGAGGCTAGAGGAGAGGGAGAGGTGAGAGGAGAGGGGTAGGAAATGGAGTTGGATTCTCTAGATATACATCCATTGTGGATTGTACCATATGTACCTCCACTACCTAAGGAACTCGCTAAACTATTGAAAGGAGCCTTATCTTGACTCAAGATTGTAGAGGATAGACTCAAGGAGTCTGAGGTAGATAGGCATAGGCTGCAGAGAGAGGTGGATCGGCTATGGGCAGAGGGAGATAGGGATTATGGGGTGTTGAAAGATGAGGTTGCATGAAATGTGCATGAGATAGAGGCAGAGAGAAATGACCTGAGGCAGGTAGCAGAGATGTAGAGGGGGCTAGATGATTTGACAAGGGAGAGGGATGAGCTCAAGGACATAGCAAAGTGCACTAAGGTGACAGTGGGAGATGTAGGGGTAGTGCTAGAGAGAGTAGAGGTGGTAGAGGCATAGGTATAGGCCTTGCAGGGTGAGAGGGATGTGGCAGTATAGGAGATGTTGCTACGGGAAAAGGTGGATCAGATGAGGATGGCTTAGGATGCATGGGGAGTAGGAGATGAGATACATCTTGAGGCTACAAGACAAGTATCATGCAGAGTGGGATGTGGTGAGAGGACAAGTGACAAAGGTGGGCGATTCCAAGACCGAGGCTACTTATTATATGATTGTGTATCATTAGGTGGTCTTAGATCTTGCACAGAGAGTGTCTCCCTATGTTAGAGCAGTGCCGAAAATGCCAATGCCATCACATTCAGGGGCAACTCACATATTAGGGTATAGCATCTTCAGAGAGACTCCACCCAGAGGAAAAGGATCAATGCCAGACTCCTCCCAGAGGTCAAACAGAGCCAGTATAGGATAGAGTGGACAAAGGAGATAGGATCCCAATTTTTTACAGGTGCAAAGTGGATGTGTAGTGGACAGGGATAGAGGCTAAAAACTCTCCAGTATACATTAGAGATGGGTTACTTGATTGATTAGTTCATTCTTTATTCCCTATTATTTTTGGAGATGCAACCTTTGTATTTGATTAGAGCTCTATACCTGTATGTTATTTGATGGTTGTTCGATGGACATGTTATGTTTTTATGATGGGCTTATTATGGACTTGTATAGTTTTATTATGGATTTATGATGGAAATTTTATTTTGATATTTATATGATATGTGATAGACATTACCTACACTATGTTATTATTATGCGATGGATGTTTATTTATGATCATGATGTATGCATGTGATTATTATTATGATGGTTATGGGATATGTAGATGGTAATGGTGATGATAATTATGGTATATGTATGCATCTATGATGATTTATGTGATATGCATTATGTCTAATGCTGTGTAATGCAGGATGTGATGGATGATTTATGGTTTTACATGCTATGGATATGAGACTAATGATTTGTGATGCAGGTGGAAATGTATATGTACACATGGTACAATCAATTTCCTTTTAATTTTATGATGCATGTCATGGATGTGTTATTATGATATGATTATGGTATGAAAATGTAATGGGATGAAATGAATGAAAAATGTGATGTATGCATATGTAATAATGTTATGGATAGATGTGATGAATGCAATGTAATGCCATATATGTAGTGAGATGGACTAAGATATTTAGAATAATAACTCTAGACAACCTAAAAATGGTAATGCAATGAGATGATAATGAAATGAACTTAAGATGCTTAGAATAACCAATTGAGATTAATCTAAACAACTTAGAATGAACATGATAATGATAAATGCAAAATGAGAGTAAATGAACTTAAGAAGCTGAGAATAACAAATCTATATTATTCTAAACAACTTAAGATGAACATGAGAATGGAAAATGAGAAATGAGTTGAAATGAACACCATTTGGGATCATATTGTACTTTTTGCATTTAGCATGACATCGATCAAGATTAATTAGCGATTGGATTCACTTGTTTCTATTTGTGTGGAAGTGTCACACTTTTCCTTATAGTTATGTATCAATCTCATTTTATTTGCTCATTTTTCATATCATAGACTATGGATTTGATAGTAGAGATGACCTTGGTACTATCAACATAATGATAAATACAATCCTAAGTGAATGATGAGTTTGATAATGTATCACAATATCGAGATGAGAAATGATGGGTGTGATACCATACTTATCAGAAACCATAGGAATATTGAGAAGAAGAGAATATGAGAGACGAACATTTGCACAACTAAAATTACTAATCATAGGCTAGTGAAAGGATGGATGGACGATAAATGCAATGCAACAAGATGAGAAATGAGTGCAATCCTAATGCTATTTTTCCAATTGAGGAGCACTGAGTTTTTCTATAGCATAAGACACTAGAAGATGATGCATGAAAGAGAAAGAATCTCTAAAAAAATAGTAGAGAAGTACAAGAATGATATCACATTCGTGGTATCAATAGATGAGTGCATCACACAAGTAGTAGAACCAAGAATAGTATGGATCTTGGAGATGGGATATGATATTACTGAGTAGGAAATTACTACATCTGTAGACTACATGCTTAGTAAACCAAAGGATACCTCAAATGAGAGGTATGACACATATGAGGAGAGATATTTAAAAGTAAACCAACAACAAAGACAATCACAAATCAAGAAAAATGTGGAGAAGATGACTTATATAATTATGCAGGCTATGGGCCTCTTGAAGGAGCAGATTGAAAAGGCTAGGGTTGAATCTAATACTATGGGAGGATCCATGAGAAAAAGATCTAGTATCACAGCTACCACCCTTCCTACTATTCAAAATTCCTTCAAGACTAATCCCCCTATAGGAGAGAAGATAAAAACAAGTGAAAGTCATCTAGTTGTGTAGAGAACTAGGCCTGAGAAGAAGACTATTCTAGTAACACCACCTACAGGCCCTGCCAAGAAGAGAACAATGTTGAACACCCAGAATACTGAGACAAGGGTGAATCAGTATTCTACTAAACACTTCAGCTATTAACCATCCAAATATTAGAACACATCTAACTATGATTGTATATAAAGATATAATAGAGATCATAGCACCATTCAACACATAAACACCAAGATTTTTACAAGGAAAATCCAAAATGGGAAAAAACATGGTGAGGATTAGCTCACAATATATTATAATCGGTCATAAGATATTACAATGGAAAATTGCTAGGACACACTATCCTTCAAAGGATCAAAACCTGGAAAGACTACAAAAATGGAGTGTAGCTCATGAACAAAAATTGAACTAATGGAGTTCACCTTTTATGTTTTGAGTTCAGTTCCAATTAAGCTCTAGAAAACAAAATCCTGCATCGGTTTGTAGGTTCACAAAATATACTGCAATTCTTCCTTGATACAAAACTCATACATATAAGTTCACACACTATCACACATTACTTGTCGCATATCACCTATGTCATGCATTCTATACAAAAATGTTTCATATATATGCTATTACATCTTTACACATCAATTAGGTTGGTCTAATTGGATGCAAAAATACTTGATTCAAAAATATCTTGTCAGCTCAAATAAACAAAAATTCTTTTTCACTCAAACCAAAATGTGCAAGGCATAAATTAGGTCAGAATAGACCTAAAAAGGATCTCTTTAATATTTACAAAGCGTATTAATCTTCATACCACATTGCACAACTCTAAGTAGCAAATTATATGCTGATCTTCTATCAAACATATCTTTCAGCCCATTCAACAAAAAATATCAAAAACTTGTTCACTAATGCATTTAATATTCGTAAGTAACATACTAAAATCACATATTTCGATATCTTATCATGAGAAATTTCAGACCAAATTATTAGATCAAGGTAACATAAACACTGTTTACTAGATCAGACAAAAATGTCACCAAACAATGTTGGCATCAGTGACAACACACCAGAGGGTTTCCTATTCATTCTTCCAATAATCTCCCCCTTTTTCATTGATGGAAACATGTGCCAAAAGTGGATCTTCAAAAAATATTTTCTTCAAAATTGTATACCCGAACTGTGTGAGATTCCCATTTCAAATATACATATATGCATCATAGCTTAATTTTCCAAAAATTCAAAAAAATTCTCAAAATTGTTCGCACCAAAATTTCTCCCCCTTTGACATCAAGACAAAGGGTGTGCCAAAAATAAACTAAAATAAAATTTTAACCAAAACTAGAGGCATCATCTAATTTTGTGAGAATGGCTTCCCAAGCTGGTTTCCCATCATTCTAGATCCCCTTTTCTTTGACAATTGAGCTTTGTGCAAAAAATATAGTTCAACTAAGCTCTCTTCACCTTCTTCTAAAATGGATGGATTAAGATTTATCTTGTCATGTTTCTCTACATCTACCAGGGTATTTGAAACTGAAATATGTTTGGTCTTCACCAGATCTCCAAGTTGTCCAAACCACCTCATTACATCCTCTTTTTTCCTTTGTAAGGTGAAAAACTTTCTCCGTAAGTCAACAATAGAATTCCAATCAGCATAATATGTCATCTACAATTTTGTAGGCTCCAGAGGTATTGGCATGTTGTGACTCTATTGATTCCATTAAGTCTTTAATGCCTTGAGTGGCATCTAGCCACCACATGTAGTACACAAACAATATTTGGGCTTCCTGTTCACATTCCTTTACCTCTTTTAAACATTGCAGCATCATGTTTTGTGTGATTCCACATTTGTCTTGCAATACAAATAATTTTTTCTTCAGTAGCCTTGTCTCAACCTCTTTTTCTATTTTCTCCTTTAGACTAGAAGTGTATTCTTTGAGTGAATCAACCAAGAGCTTTAAACTTTCAATAGGAGCTAGGGATTCATCAACTGTAGTGTTGGGAGTTGTATCCTGTAAAGCCTTGATAGCATCATGTATTAGTTCATTTCCTCTATGATGAGTTTCGATAATTTAATTTTTTCCAAAGTCAAGAAAAGTACCACAAAGTTCTATCCTTTGATTCGATGGGATCTTAATTAGATCCACATAGCCTAGGTGTGATGGGAGTTGAATCAACTAAGGTGGAAGCATACACTGAATCATGATTTTTCTTGACAAAAGACCCTTAATATTACTTCTAGATGATTCTCTAGATGTCTTTGATGGCACAACTGTCTTCGAAGATTCTTCACTTCTTCCAATCATTGTTTCTTCCTTATTTTCTTCTTTATTTTCCTCTTTTTCCTCTTCGGAGGGATTTTATGATGGTTTATCTTTATTTTATTTCTCCTCATCATCCTTTCTATCATCACTCTTTTTATCTTTTTTTTCTTCTCCATTATTTTTATCTTCTTCACCATCATTTTCGCTATTCTCATGATGTTCTTGTGGATTGTCACCGATATCATTAGTATATTGATCTTTAGTATGTTTTCTGATTGTGTCCTCTTTATCTCCTAGAGGAGTACATGTCTCTAGAGTAACATGTACATCACCAACCTTATTCGAAGCAGGATGATCCTTTACTTTTGTGTCACTATTGTTGATATTATCAAGATCCTGTATGCAAGCTATATGAGGTGAAGGACCAGTTCTCATCCCATAATTCATTGTCATTTCCATTACTATATCAAGAGTCTCTTTCCTCAACCTTTTAGTATTGTCTTTTTCTTTATTCATTAGAAGAGTGACTCTCTATTTAACTTTGAACATCTTAAAATATTCTTTTAATAGGGTAGCTACATCTTCCTCACATAAGGATGATCCATATGTTTTTAAGGCATCAAATTTTATTTTTTCCTTAATAGTTACAAATTTATGCATTCTTTGTACTAGAGCTTCCCATACATTATTAGTCACCTTATTTCTCATACTTTCCATATTCTCATCAAAGATAACCATATATTAAATTAAAGCATTTACAATTATTTCCTTATCCTCTTCATTAACTTTATCAAACAATTTAGCAATAGCTAAAAGATCCTCATACTATATCATATTATTTACTATAGGTTCCAAATTCAAAGGAGAGTGGTCTCTTACTAGAGGAGAGCTAGGATTTTCCTCCATAGGTTTTCAGGTGCCTTCTTCACCCTTCTTTTCATGCACATGTATTTGAATGCATTCTCTTCATCTTCTATCTCTTCGTCATCAGATGAGTCCACAACATTTTATATTCTAGCCACCTAAGAGATATCTCCATTGCTGGTAGAGGCAATATTTCTTCTATTCCTTTTCAACTATTTTTCTTCTTGCAAGATAAGGTCAATCTCCTCTTGTATAGAATCACTCAGGTTCCTTTTCCTGTTAGACCTTTGTTTTATCCATTTTTTGGGGGTAGCAAAGGTTGCAACATGAGGTATATTCTTCCTCTTAGAAGCTTGAGTGTTAGGTTTTGTGGAAGAAGTTACATTAACTGCTGCTAGAGCATGGCATTCTACCTTCTTTCCTTTCATTGTTGTAGCTACACCAGGTGTAGTAGGGGTAGTAGTGGAGGATGATCTTCCTAATTTTTTGGGTTCAGAGGGAACTTCAACTGATATGGCCCTCTTCTCTTATCCTTTCAACATCATCCATGGTAAGTGTATGCATTTCAAAGAATTCCTCAACATTTTTATTTATCCTTTTAGCTCTTTGAGGTGTTGAAATCTCCAAATGCACTTCAATTCAATTCTATTCATATGTACCATGTCAAGGCTAAGAGGGATCTTCAGGGATGTTTATCAATATTTCAATGAAACCCTCAACAATTTTCTCATCAACCTCATATCCTAGAGGCTCTTTCCATAGAGTTCTAAGTTCTACTACCTCTATAATGCACTCATTAGTAGATATTAGGAAAGTTATCTCCTTTTCATATTTCTTTACTAAGATCTTTGGAACTCTTTCTATTTCATACAAATTACTCTAAGAAACTATGAAGAATACAATTAGAGAATCACCCTGTGCCTTGAAGTCTTCAATGTTATGTAGATGTTCAAAGATTTGATGTGCCAAAAATTTGTTGGTATTCCATATATTTTTTTCTCATTAGGTAGCTCTCTTAGAAAGTAGAATAGCAAACAGACTACCAATGTTCCAAACTTGAATGTATATTTCTTTGTCATTTTCTAGCTCAAGTTATCCATAAGTTGATACTGGAGCAACTCACACAAATCATAGTCACTTCCATTTACCACCATGTCATGTGCAACATAAATTGTAGTTTTAGAAACCAAATTTCCTTTGTTGGCAAAGTAGATTTTTTGACCTATCATTATTGTAGCATACCTCATGGTAGGGTTTTTAATAGGTTTGTTTTTTAGTGCTCTCCCATAATATGTGGTGCCAGTTAATTTCATAATCACGACATTTTTCACAGCCTTTAGCACTGGTATATGTCTAGTGACACATAGACCAATCACAACTTTGATCACTTCCTTGGTAATTAGTCAAGGCACACTTTTCCATATAAATTTATCATGCACTTCACTAAGTGATATCCTTACAAACTTTGCATCATTTTCACAGTAAAAGTATAGTAACCAATTCCATGCATCTAGCTTCTTCTGTACAATATTTTCATATTTTGGCTTCACCAAGGAATTATCTCTATTTAACTCCTTTAGCCATAGACTCATGAGTACTTGGTGATCAAATTCTTCCAATTTACCATGAATGTATGTTCTGGTATCCTTGATTGGAATTTGTGATAACTTACCCATGGGGTCCATTTCATAAACCTTCCATGAAAACCTTCTAAATTTCAGTCTAGGTCTCTCAAAAAATTCAACCACAATGAGACTAGCCATTTTTCCCTCAATTATTTTGTATACGCTTATGGAAATTACCTCTAATTCACATCCACAAAGTGTAGATAGTTGAAAATACCTTTTTCAAGCTTCGATGGGAACTATGGTTTGGTGCTAGATACTTTGAATTGCCTTTAGCATTCAATCAACTTTCTCTACTTTCTCCAAATGCATAAAAAAAATATAACTAGGCATAAAATTTCACTTTATACTTTACCGATCTTCCCTAATTTTGTATTTATTTCATTCTACCTTTCAAAGCTAATAAACCCTTGTGGATACTCTGTAAACCCTAAAATGCTTTGCAAATATTCAAATTTTCATGTTTGAACTACTAGAATATTTTTTAATACCTTCAGAATGCCATCTTACACCACATATCTTTGTGTCACTAGTTGACACCTCATATGTCAGGGGTTTGTTAGTTTTCTCTATGACTGCTTCCCCTAAACCCATTATTGGATTTACTTCTTAGAAGAAATATCTACACCAAATGTAGGTACAAATGCATTTGATTCATCCTTATTTTTAGGTTCTTCTTTTTTCTTCCAAATTTTCTCCATTTTCTTGTTGACTTTAGTAGGATCCACTTTATTCGTAGGTTTGTTTCTTTGTTTTAGATTAGATTTCCTTCCACTTTTGCTTCTACATAATCTTGAAATATATCTTGGTTTGTTATAGGTGTAGCACACAATATTATTTTGACCAAATTGATTTGAATTCATCTTTGATATGCACTGGTTAGCCTTATGACCAAATGCATTACATGTGTAACAATAACCTTGAAAATATTGAGTCATTCTACCAGTATTGAATATATTCATCATCATTATCTGACTTCTGCACTCAGTAGCTCTATGTCCAAATTTATTGCATGCAAAGCATTTTCCATAGAAGAATCAAACATTTTGATTAATTCTACATCTAAATTCTATTGTATTATGACCAAAATTATTGTATGAAAAACAAACACCATTGAAAGATGGGTACCTTTGAGCATTAGGTTGTTTGATAGGAATCCTTACAGTATTGTTTCTTTGGTTCTTGTTCTATCTAGCATTACCTTGGGTATTCCTTTGATTTTCAACCTTTTTAGGAGTCTTATTTACCTTCGAGCTTTGTCCTTCTTCAAGTCCTAAACCACCTTTATCCTTAGAAGGTTTTGGACATGAAATCAACTCATCAAGCATTGTAGTACTTATTTTGAATTTTTCCTCATGATCTCTTACTTTTTCTAGGTCTGATATCAGGGTCACAACTTCTTATTCAAGCTTGATGCATTCATTAGTCTTGCTCATAATTTTAGCTTTCTAATAGTCCTCAATTCTCCTCTTTTCTTCCACTTGCAATTTTAATCTGATAATGTCCTCATTTGATTTCTTTAACTGATCACTAACTTCTCTATGCCTTTCCTTAATTTTTTTGATTTTCTCTCCTAAATTTTTTATGCATTCATTTGCTTCTTTTAGGTTTTCTATCAAAATTTCTTGCTCACTTTAAATTCTATCCAAGTTTTCAAGAGCACCATTAAGTTCATCTTTTTCAATTATGTAGTCATCTCTAGTGTATTCAATTCCAGAGACATCTTCTAGAGGAATAGGATGGATTTTGTCAGCCATGTGCTCAAACTTCAAGATCTTCCTTAAGCTGTTAGGATTTTCTAAAGGAACCAAGCTTTCATAACAATTTTAGAACACCTAGAATACTAAGAGGGGGGTGAATAAGTATTCTACTAAACAATTTAGCTATTAACCATCCAAATATTATAACACATCAAATTGCAATTATAAGTATAGATATGAAAGAGATTATAACACCCTGCAACACATAGAGACCAAGATTTTTACATGGAAAACCCAACTCACAATATATTATAACCGGTCATAAGATATTATAGGGGAAATCTCCTAGGATACATTTTCCTTGAAAGGCTCATAGCTTGGAAAGATTACAAAAATGGAGTGTGGCTCATTGCCAAAAATTGAATTGATGGAGTTAACCTTTCATGTGTTGAGTTCAGTTACAATTAAGCTGTAGAAAAAATAATCTTGAACCGGTTTGTAGGTTCACAACATATGCTGCAATTTTTCCTTGATACAAAACTCATACATATAATTTTGCACACTATCATGCATTAATTGTCACATATCACCTATGTCATGCCTTATGTACAAAAAAGTTTCATATATATATGCTATTACATCTTTACACATCAATTAGGTCAGCCTAATTGGATGTAAACATGCTTGATTCAAAAATAGATTGTTGGCTCAAATAAACAAAAAATCTTTCACACTCAAACCAAAATGTGCAAGCCATACATTAGGTGAGCATAGACCTAAAAAGGATCTCTTTGATATTTATGAAGTTTATTAATCTCCAAACCACTTATCTTTGTTGGCCAAAGGAAGGATCATACCACTTTGCACAACTTTGAGCAGAAAATTGTATGTCAATCTTCTGTCAAACATATCTTTAACCCATTCAACCAAAATCATTGAAAACTTGTTCACTGATGCATTTAATAGTCCTATAACATACTGAAATAACATATGTCGATATCTTATTATGCGAAATTCTAGAACAAATTCCCGGATCAAGGTAACATAAACATTGTTTACTAGATCAGAGAAAAAATGTTGCCAAACAATGTTGGCATCAATGACAACACATTGGAGGGTTTCTTCTTCATTCTCCCAACAAAAAAATATAAATTTAAGTAATAAAAAAATACATAAGTGTAAATGTTGAAGAGGAGGAAGAAGAAGAAGATGAACCTAAATTAGTCCAGAAAAGAAAAGGTGAAGCTTCACAAAGTGAAGAAATTTTAAAGAAGCAAAAATTTGATGTTGTTGATATTGATTTAGTTGAGGTTGAAAAAGGAAAGGGAGGCTTCAAGATAGAAATGAGAGAAAAGCAGGAACAGTTCAACAAGAAGAAGACTCTAGTTGAAAAGAAAAATCAAAAGAAAACACCTCTAGTAAGAACACATACTCCTATAAAGTTAGATGCACAGTTTAATTTAATTTTATAACATGAAATTTTAGCAGAAACTATAGCCCTATATAGTGAAGAATATGAGGTGGATAAGGCCACCATTGTAGAATTTATCATTTAATTATATTGTTGTTTTAGAAGTTGACATGAAGAACATTGAAAACCAAATTCCTATGGAGCGATGGAATATATTGTTAGAGAGAAGGCAAGAAGCAATAGAAGAAAAGGCTAAAATGAAAACATATGCATTGGAGAAGATTGGTGCCACTCTCTTAGAGGAAAATAAACCTGCCATGGCTAAGTTGTATAGAAAATAATTTAGGACAAAGCAAAGGGTGATTAACTTTTATTGAAGAGACAAAAATGAGATTGAAAGGCTCCAGAAGGAGACTATGGATAAGGTAACAGATCTAGCACAAAGATATGGAATGTCTCTGGAAACTAAAGTAGATCCTACTCTAGAAGTCAATACAAGAGGAGAAGCACAAAGTATGTATGATAAAAATGAGCATGTAATAGATGAAGGATATGCTCAGGATAATGTTCTTCTAGAAATGGAAGAAATGAAAAAGGAAGACGAAGAAAAATATAAGAATGTTGAGGAAGTAGTGATCAAAGAAGACATTACAAAGGATGATAATTCTACTCCTTCAGTATCTGAAGAGAATGTTGAAGGAAAACCAGAGAAATTTACTCCTCTAGATAACATAGATCATTCTTTTATTGAAGATAATGCAAATAAGGATGGTGAAAAGGAGATTGATGATGCAAATAAGAAAGGTGACCAAGAAAATGATGAGAAGGATGATGAAGAAAATAAAGAAGATGCATATGGAGATTCAAAGATAGATGTAGAGACACAAGTGAGCTCTAGTAAGAAGGAAAAGGAGTTGAAAGAAAAACCGTGGAGAGTGTGAAGGCTACTCAAGGTGAATCCTCTAGAACCTCTGGAGATTCTTTGAAGAACTTACTAAGCATGCAACTCCAATTCTAGCCTATTGTATCAACCCAACTACTAAAAGTACCTATGCAATAGGGGAATGTGGACCTTGGTAAGAATTCCCCCCTCCAAAAGCTTCAGTTGGAAGATTTATTCAATGCATCTTCTAGAAAGGAGATAATAGAGACTAGTTAGAAGAATGGAGAACTAATGGATGAAGTAGTAAAGACTCTTCACAAGGCCATACCTAGTGAAAGCATTGAAAACTCACACTCTGGTATGGAAAATTCCAAAATTTTAATTGATTCTTTCAAATAATTTGCTACTAATCTTAAAGGAGAAATTGAAAATGAGGTCAAGAAAAGAAGATAAGTAAAAATAAGATGATGAAGATAACTGAGAAGTGTTCCCTTTCACATAATAAGTTTCAATAAAATCTCAAGGGTGTACAAGATTGTGTGAATGAAGCAAATCCCCTTATTTAGTATTGCATGAAGTGGCCATAGTTCCACACAAAGCAGAAAGAATGAGAGTGACTCTATTGAGTCCCAAATCAATAATGTTTTAAGTGCCCATGATTTGGCACATGAATTGATTAGAAATACAAGGAAAATAATAGATAATTTACATGAGATATTCTTCCAATTGCAGGCTCAAAAAGAGAAAATAATTATGTAGTTTGGAAATCACAAGGACTTTGTAAATTCAAAATTCATTTTTGTTTCAAGTCATTGAGTGATAAAAAAGCTACAAAGATCAATCCAATACCTAACACTTTAGAATAAGGAGAATAAATACTAATGGAGCTAGAGACCTAGTGTAGAATGCTTATGATGGCCAAGAAGATCTTGGAAGAGGGAAAACGTGTATGGAAAACACATCTACAAAGGCTCCAAAGGTCAACTTCATCCGATTGACAACATTTCTTTATTATTTATACCTTTTATTTTCATCTTAAGATTCTCTATAGATATGTGGATGATGTATTATGTTTTTCAACATAATTTTTTGATGCATAAAATTATTATGGGGAGTCAGTTCAATTTTTTAATTTGTATATGAATATATCTTTCAAGGGGAGATCTGGTACATGTAAACAAGAGCACTGTATACACCCTTTTCTTTTGATGTCAAAGGGGAGAGTAGTTTTAAAGATGATTTTGGCATGTTTCCATCAATGAAAAAGGGGTAGATTGTTGTAAGAATGATGAGTTTGTCATTGATGTTGTTGTTGGAAACATGAGTGTGTGGGATAAATACAAGGTATACACTTATGCATTGCAACATTGTCATTGATGCCAATATTGTACCCCGATAAGAAGATCATTGTGCAAATCAGTTTTGGTGGATCAGACATGTTTTAGGATATTTGTGTAAGGAAATTTTGCAAGAAGGTTTGATCTTGTGAAAAAATTGTGATGAAAATTGACTAAGTGTTAATACCAGTGAGTTTGTCTTTAGAGAATTTGATTTTTCTGTCTGCATCGGTCCACCATTCAATGATTTTATCTATAGTTCTAGTATAATATTTTTGGTTGGTAGAAGTATCTAATTCTAGATTTTCATCTCATCTTGGATCCTAGTGTGAAATTCATGAGGAAAAAAATCCGGCTTGAAAGTTGCAGTTGTTTTCCAATTCTATACATATGATTTGGAGAATCCTCACTTCTCTATGGATTAGATTTTGGCTCGTGAATTTGAGGAGATGTTGATAGATGCCAATAGAGTGTACAATCCAATTGGCATGGTGTTTGGAGGTCCGCATGTTTGAATGTGGATGTATAGTTGGTGAATTTTGAAATTAGGTTTCTACGGCGCCAACCTAATAGGTTTGAAGGTATGTGAAGCTTAATTAAGTATTGAAAAGTTAAGTGGGAGCTATTATAGGTCCATTCTAGCCTACTTGATATATTACAAGCCTTGGGTTATGGCGCAAAGGTGAAATATTTTGAATTTGATCCGACAAGTCATATTTTGTATATTTTGGATGGTACATCTAATTAGGCTGACCTAATTGATGTTCTAAGTGTTTGGGGATGATTTGGATATAAATATAAGATTCTTTTCAAGGTATAAATAACAAGTGACATGTGATAAGAGTTAGTGGATGTGAATTGTGTGAATTTAGTGTGAATGGAGAGTAGAGTAGAGTGTTGATTCAAATTAGTATGATGAGTTTTGAGACTATGTTTTAAGCTTCATTAAAACTATATTTCATGTATGAGTTAGATACAATTGTAACAGTTCAAATCTAGTTGTGAGCCATAGTCTCTTCTATCTCTTATATTTCTTAGTGGGAAGTGAGTCCACTTAGACAATGGGTCTGCTTGTAGTGAACACTTATGTAATATACAATAACTGGTTATAATATATTGTGAGCTAATCCTCACTATGGATTTTTTGATTTTGGGTTTTCCACATGAAAATCTTGGTGTTCATACATTATGTGATATTTTTGAATGTTTTAATGCTTTTGTTCATTACTACAATTGAATATTTTATGAATTGAATGGTTAAATGTTTAAGTGGTTTAAAATAATATTGATTCACCCCCTTCCCAATATTTTGGGTGCTCAACAACATCATTATCATAAAAATGAGAAAGCACTTCCCCCCAATATTATAGTAGATTTAAATTACCCTAATGAGATGGTTAAGGAATATATTGAATTGGTAGAAAAAATTGGGTTGGAGATTAAAATTTTGGAACATAGGGAAAAATACTATAAAATATCTAAAGTATTGGCATGTAAAGTAAGTCGAGAGGCACTCAAATTCTCACAAGATAGATGGAAAGAGCTAACCTAGGAATTAAAAAGTAAAGATCCGCATTCTATTTTCAACTACTTAGCATCAATCACAAGGGCACATTGGTACATCAAAGGATGCCTTACACTTAAGATTACTTGGTTCCTCTTGAAATTTCATCCTCCCCCTCTCCTATATCCAATTACACATTGGATAGGAAGAAGGGAAGCACATGAGGCAATAAAGAAAGTTAGATGTGAGAGATTGTTTGAGTACAATGGATTCTACTTGAAGCAAGGAGTTACTAACATGTTGGATTATAGAATTACTAAACTATAATAAAAACTAGAGGCCCTTAATTGCTTGTGCACAAGTAATATGATAAGTTTAGGGTGTGATGAGTCATGGAATTTTCCTCTTTTCTTTGTTTAATTTTTCATACTTCTCATGATATTTCTAATGGTTTCAAATAAATTACCTAGAAAATCCTATTTATTTTAAGTATTAATGCATTAAGGATGAAATATATTATATTGTTAAATGATTTTTTGAATTTATGAATTTCTATAAAATTTGATAGATTTTTGTGTTGATTAAGGTTATTAATGATGAAGAGACATCTTTGAAATAAACGATACCCTATAGTGAAATATTTTCCAACTTACAAGAAATGATTTTTAAACCCACAAAAAAGGATACCTATCAACCCATAGCAAAGGATACATGTCAACCCATAGAATAGGAGATGATAACCTTTAACAAATGTATTCTTCTATAGCTAATGGAGGTAGTATTCAAAGATTGTGGAAATGGTTTATTAATCATTCCATTTTTACTAATATTGTCACTAGAATAGAGATAATCATGGAGGAAATAATATATTTTTGATAACATGTCATGGTTCATATATTTTTTTCCCTACTGTGCACATTTCCAGTTATATTTGTCTCATTTATTATGCAAAACCTTAATGAGATTATGACACTCTCACCTCCACTTGATTAGTTTTTCATTATTATTTAGAATTAAACTAAGTCCCTTCCCTATGTTTTTGAGAGAGTTGACATTTTTTTACAAGTTTTTTTAAGTCCAAGAATAATAAAACTCTCAATATCCTATATATATATATTAGATCTTGTGAGATGTTGAGGATTTAGCATTAGTAAATTTGGATATAAGCACTTTTTGTCAATCAATACTCTATTCTCAATTTGTGTTATCTTTTTGAATTGTAATAAAGATAGAGTTGTTCAATTGTATGAAATTCTAAGTTAATATTTGATAGAGATACTATGGGATTGTAGATACTCAAGCAAGGGCCACTTGAGGTAATTTCAATACTCCTTGTAATTTAGATTATTCATCATAGTAGAATAAATTTTTAAGTTTTATTTCCTTATATAAAGTTGAATTAAATTTTTAAGTAGTAATTAATTGTTTTCAACTATTACATTTGAAGTATTTAAAGCACAATTGAGTCATTAATCATTGTCTTGCAAGAGAATTTACCCATAGCAATTGTTATGCAATTAGGTTTGCTTCGATAAATAAAAAATAATTTCAAGATGATGTTGCTTATGTTTAACTCTTTTATACACAATTTATTAGGACAACTTATAACTCTTAATTGCACATATAGTGCTAGCACCATCTAATAAATTATGGTTCACTAGTTGATAAATTAAATGTAGCATATCTATGCTAGTGAATTTCTTAATAAGGGATTCGTTGGTTCATTGAGTTGTATGCATGAATTTTTTTCATCAATTCATTGAACATAGATGGAATTAAACACCCTTTACCATGGGTTTGATCCTAGTAGAAAAATATTTTATAATTATTTATAGGAATTATTAATTAATGAATTAGAGCACCAAGTAGAAATTATGTGTTTTTTAAACTCTAGGTAGAATCTTAAATAAACATCTCTTTATGTTTAGGCATAGTGATCCCTTCTTACATTCTTTGAATTATAGAAGATAAAAATTAACATTGATATATTGCAACATAGCTTGGTAGATTTTCTCTAGAAGCCTAACAATGCTTACAATTTTATAATGTAGCATAAAAAATAAAGCATGTTCTAAATCCTCAAAAGAGATTAATTTATTTCAAGAATTGATTAAACCGCAGATAAATTCTTTTAGGACTATATTACTTAGCAATATATTTGAATGTTTGTTGAATATTATTTCATTGATTGTATTCATTGAAAATTTCATCATAATTTTTTTAAAAAAACTTGCATATATTAGAAGGTTTTGTATGTAGGACTTTAGATTCATCCATTATATAGAGCCCATTTAATATTATTTATTTATTTAAAATTTAGATAACTAAGCAATAATTGGATTCCTTTTTCATTCGATGATTCACTATAGCAACACTCTATTTTCCCCCTTTTCCTTTATAATTGTTATGCTTGTGTAGTTGGGCATCAATAATAGCTATAGAATTTTATAGTCAAATAAGCATTAAGTTGTTTCCTTACATGTTCCAATTTCCCTTGGAAGGATTTTTCTCTATGCTTATATTTCCAATCTATTATTTCTCCAAATGAGAATAGAAAATTAATGCATTGAGAAATAGTTGCACACCAAAACTCAATCAGTGAATCTTTTTTTGTAGAGTATGGGTATAATTCTATATCCCTATTGGGGTGGCCATACAAATAGAATTATTTAAATGAGAAATTTTGAGTTTGAAAGGGAGCAGCGAGGTAATAGTATTATTTTGATACATAAATATGGTGCAAATGATAGGGAAATGATCTGAAAGCATATAAGAGTAGTCCACTAGAACACATGTACCAAAAGAATAATGGACTAGTATTACACTAGGAGATACACAAAAGTTATCCAAATTGCTTAATTTCTTGTCACCTCTTATTCTAGTATTAGAAAATATATACCAATTATTAGTATCAATAAAAAAGTTCATGGATAGAATTGACCATAACAAATGATTCTTGACAAATAATCAATCATTGAAAGCTTTATCTTTATCATGTTACACCATATTCTTTATAAATAATCAATTACATATAATTAATTAATAGAGATAGAGAAGGGAGCATGACATTTTTATTTATTTTGGATAAATAGGTGTGCATAGGATATTAATAGAGATGCCATAATGGGGGGGGTTGCAAAGGAATCTTGAGTTGATATTTTGGATTTTTTCATAAATAATAGATATCATTTATTATGTGGAAGGTATAAATGAATAATATTTGGATTTGTAGTGCAGAAAAAAGTAGCTCTTTTTTACACTTAACTTGGTAATGAATAATTAATGATAAAATTAACCTAACTATGCCTTATTTAGGGTGTTGTAAAGTGTATCCTAACACTTCCACACTAATCTAAGGATTTATTAATTAATTCAACATATTTATGCCTTAATTGGTCCTATTTTGCATCGACAAGACTTATTAATTGTATCTTCCTATGGATAATCCTAACACTTATCAAATAACCAATCAAAATTCAATGTTTTGGGTCATGTGTTCTAGATCTGGTCATCTGTGAGTCATACACCACCTTGGGAATATGAGTCCCACCTAGGTCTTAGGACTTGATTTCAAGTTTCACATTAAACATGACCTATCTTGGAGTTTGTGCCCTAGTTTTGAGCGATTGGGACTCATACAACACCTTGGGTGTATGAGTCCCACCTTAATCAAGACCCATTTTGAATTCAATTCTTGGTGTCTCCTAGATCTGGTGTCATCTTGTAGTGTTGTAATATTGGGAAATTTGGCATAAACAAGTATAAATACAAGGTTATTTCACATAGTTTCATCTTAGAACTTCATAAGAAATTAAGAGCAATTTAACAAGAGTTCATAAGAGCATTCAAAGGAAAATTTGAAGAAGATTATTGTAGCATTCACGATCCATTATCATGTCAAAGGCTTGATACATCATTTATGAGGTTTTGAGCTAATGTTGTGATGTGTTGTTCAAGATCAATTCAAGTATTCAAAAGGCATTATCCTTCATCAAGAGTCATGATCAAGATATACATCCATTGAGACCACTCTGTTCCTGCTTGCAGATATGCAAGGTTTCAAACAAGGTTCCATTATTTCATCTTATGTTCCATGTTTCATTTCATTCATGTTTCATTTCTCATTAAGGTTTGATTACCAAAATGGGGTTTGACCAAGGAAAACCCCCATTCCCTAACAAAACAACATTTTTCTCTCCTCTACATGTATGATTACAGATCTAGGTGTTTTAGACTTGAAGATCCTTTGAAGACAAGATTGCAAGATTTAGGGAAAGTTGTTAAAGTTGTCACAAAGTTGCTATCTTCACAAAAAGTCACCTACGGGCCAGAATTCAAGCTTTCAAACTCAAAGATTTGGTAGGAGGGAACCTACAATATATCACTAGAGGATACCTGAGTTTCATCCAAACCCTAATATCAGGACTAAATCACCACCTTGGGTGTATGAGTCCCAATACAATAGTTTTTCCAATTTTTAGAACATTTAAAGCATTCACTGTTAAATTCTGGTTTCTACCCAAAAACCCTAGTCTGGGACTAAATCCCCATTTGGTGTATGATTCCTAATGAGCATTAAAGTCATAATTTTAGGGTTTTGGAGCTTGTTTTGATCACATCTTTCTTCCAGGTGAACCTATGTTTATCTCTAGTCTTGCTATTCTGATTTTAGTTCATTTTCTAGGTCATATCATTAGGTTTTTCATGTGACTTTCAATACTTGTCTTTCCAAGCCTTTTCTTGGTGGTGAACCCCCCTTTTAGTCTTTAATCACACACATAAGACACCTTATTGTAGATCTATTTCCCTCATTTCCATCCCTACATTGAGATATCTAAGGTTTCCTTAATGAACTAGAGTGAAATAGGAGGTCCTTAAGTTCCATCTCCTAAAAGGTTGAACCCTATTTCCTTGTGTTCATGTTTTTCATCACTCACCTCTGCTCATCCTTATTATACACTAGGTTGGGGTAAGGGGTTAAGTAGCCTTGTCCTTGTATGTCACTTTTTGTTGTCTCTTTTGGCTAGTTGACTACCTTCCATGTATATATTGTAGGGAAAGCTAGATGTGGAAGCAACTCTCCTAACGTCAAAACCTCAGGGAAGAATGCAGAGAAACTTTTAAATTTTACAATTACAGTCCAATTAAGATGCACATGAAAGAGATAACAGAAACAAAGAATTAGACATACACATATGAACACCATATTTACGTGGGAAAACCCTTACGGGAGAAAAACCCACCACACCAAGCGAAGTCACTTTGTATTATAGTAATAAAGATTACATACAGAAATTAGACTTATCTTTCTGATGTCAGTTTACAACATTCACTGTGATCAACTGATTAAAGACTAAAAGGGGGGTTCACCACTATTGTGATCAACCTCGTATAGAACTTTCACATTATAATTTTCTTAGAATCGAATTCATCCACTGATCATACAACCACACCACCAATTTTTTGAACCATCAAACCCATCACAATCTGCAATCACTGAGTATATCCATTTCACCCCTGTCTATTGAGCTTCCTCTAAGTAATGGCCGCAACAATCCAAGTACTAGCAGTTCCCATTCTACTCCTTGATTGGTCAAACACAAGCCACATAGAATGGTCTTCACTCGGTCAAAGTGTTCAACCTGTGTTGGGATGTCGGTGAGACACTAACCGTGTCTCCTTGATGCCAATAGAGCCAACATTCGATATCGCCAAGAGTCCTTACTAACAGCAAGAGGTTACACCGAGTCCAGAAAGCTATTGCTAAGACTTATCGCTTTCGCTGAGAGATCATACCAAGCTTTTATGTTATACCAAAACGTTCAACAGTTGGCAAGACATATCGCCTTCGCCAAGAGATCATACCGAGGTTCAAAGTTACTCTGAAGTGCTCATCTATCGCCAAGACATATCGCTATCGCTGAGACGTTACTCCAAAGTCTTAAGTCATACTGAGCACCAAACAATAGTCGGCAAGACTTCTCTCCATCACTATGAGTTCTTAGCGAACCCTTAGTGTTACGCCAATGCCTCCAAGGTAAAAGTGTCAGCAAGACATCATTCATCACTAAGACTTCATAGCGACCCCTTTCGTTACTTCGATGACCACATGTGTAACACCCTGTCAGTGAGACATACAATCTCGATAAGTCTTCATAATAAGATAAGAATTTCGGCCAAGGGTTTCCCCGACATCGCTTGTCACCTAGAGTCTCCCTGATAAACGATAGAAATGTCCTATCAGCTAGAGATCTCCACTCAACATAGGGTTACAACGATTGCCACAAGTCATAGTGATAGATCCACTCGGTAAGACAGAAACAAGGTCTTAGCAACCAAAACTGTTCAACAAGGTTTCAACTACTAGTTGGCTAGACACAAAGCATGTCACACCGACTTGTTTCTCTTAGAGGTTTCAGCCTGTGGGATTGAGACATATATTTCCAACAATCTCCCACTTGACGAAGATCACACAGGAACCTCCAGAGCACAACAAACCTACTGAAAATCATGGGAACTAAGGACCATTGAATTGGCACACCACCTGAACTTGTCTGTGCTCACTGGCTTCATCAATGCATCTGCAACATTCTCCAGAGTATCAACCTTTTCCAAACTAACCTTTCCATCCTTGACCATATCTCTTACAAAGTGGTACTGTACATTTATATGTTTCGTCCTGGCATGGAAAGTAGGATTATTTGCTAGACAAATTGCACTATGACTGTCACAGTAAATAGTTATTTGCCCTGCATCAAAACCAATGTTAGAACACAAACATTTTAACCAAACTACTTCTTTACAAGCATGTGTAGCTACCATATATTCAACCTCTATAGTGGACAAAGTGACTACAGCCTGACGCTTACTCATCCAGCTCACTGCACCACCATTTAACATGAAAGTATATCTACTGGTGCATCTCCTACTATCAATGTCCCTTGCCCAATTAGAATCTACATAACCTCGAATGCTGAGAGTCCTCTATGATTGAACCAAGTTCCCATGGTAACACAAAGAATATTTTGAAGTTCCCTTCAAATATCTGAATACTCTTTTCAATGCATCCTAATGTGTCCTTCTAGGATTAGCCATAAACCGACTAAGTACTCCCACTGGTTGGGCAATGTCTAGCCTTGTACAGACCATTGCATACATAAGACTACCAACCACACTAGCATAAGGTACAATGGTCATGTCCTCCATCTTAGTAGGAGATTTTGGACTGTCTTCAACAGATAGCTTTGTTCCATGCAAAATTGGAACAACTAGCTGCTTGCAATCATTCATGCAAAATCCCTCTAGAATAGTCTTGATATACTTACTCTAACTAAGCCAAAGTTTTATACTATTCCTGTCCTTGGTTATCTCCATCCCCATAATATACCTTGCTGCACCAAGATCTTTCATTTCAAACTTAGTAGACAACAGAGACTTAAGATCAGAAATCATCAGCTTACTATTGCCTATGAACAACATATCATCAACATAGAGAGAAATAATAAGAACTTGATCACTTTCAGCTTTGTAATACACACAATGATCAGATTTTGATCTTACAAATCCCAAAGACAATACAAAAGTATCAAACTTCTGCTACCACATTCTAGGTGACTGCTTTAACCCATACAGAGACTTTTTTAACTTGCAAACCAATTTCTCTTTACCTTTCTCCACAAAGTACTTAGGCTGGGACATATAGATTTCTTCTTCAAGATCACCATGAAGAAATGTTGTCTTCATATTCATCTGTTCTACCTCTAAGTCATACGCTGCTGCAAGTGACAAAAGAAATTTGATAGATGTCAGCTTAGCTACAGGAGAAAAAATTTCTCCATAATCAATTCCCTCTACCTAGGAATAACCCTTCGCAACCAACCTCGCCTTGTATTTTTCCACACTACCATCCAGACCAATCTTCTTTTTAAATACCCATTTGCAGCCAACAAATTTTCTGCCTTTAGGCAAGGGCACCAAACTCCAAGTGTCATTCTTTTCTAATGATTCCATTTCTTCATTCATGGCTTCTAACCAAGAGTTTGAATCAGACATTCTAAATGCCTCTTTCACAGTCCTAGGCTCATCAGTGCTAGAAATTAAAGCATAGGCACAAGTAGAATCTATCAAAGAGAACCCATACCTATAAAGTTGCTTTCTTTCATGAGTTGACCTCCTCACTTGCTGAGGCTAAGGTTCTTCTTCTTCTTTAAAACTTTCAGAACTACTTGAGTTCTCCTCAGTTTCAGGTATATTTTGAATTTCCAATTCCTCTTTATTTGGTGTCGGAGGAATTTCAACTACATCCTTACTATTTTTTTATTGTCTCTGACTGTAGATCCAAGGTAGAAGGCTTCATCTCATGAAAGATAACACTTCTACTATACAAAACCTTCTCTGTATCAGGATTCCAAAGCTTATATCCTTTTATGCTAGCACTATAGCTAATAAAAATACATTTGATAGCCTTGACCTCTAATTTAGATCTTTACTCACGTGACACATATGCATATGCCTCACAGCCAAAAACATGAATATGTCTTAAAGAGGGCTTCTTACCAGACCACGCTTCCAAAGGTGTTTTCTCAACAAGAGCATAATTTGGAGAACGATTTATCAGGTAACATGTTGTAGCAACTGCCTTAGCCCAAAACTTCTCCTCCAAGCCAACACTACTCAGCATACTTCATGCTCTCTCCATCACTGTCCTATTGAACCTTTCTGCAACTCCATTTTGCTGTGGAGTATAAGGTGTAGTCTTATGTCTTTTAATCCCATGGTCTTTACAATACCTCTCGAAATCATCAGAACAAAATTCACCGCCATTATCAGTCCTTAAACATTTTATTTTTCTTCTAGTTTAATTTTCTACAAGGTTCTTTAATTCCTTAAACTGATTAAACACTTCTGATTTAATTTTCAAAAAATAAACAAATGTTCTTCTCGAATAATCATCAATGAACGATACATAGTACCTTGAAATAGACAAAGAAGGAACATTCACTGGACCAAATACATTAGAATGAATATAATCTAGCAAACCATAAGATTTATGAGGACTGGAGTAAAATGAAACATGGTGTTTTTTTCCATATATACAATGTTCACAGAATTCAAATTCAAGGTTACAATCTTCAAGCCCCTCAACCAGGTTTTTATTCTTCAAAGTTTTTAAACCTTTCTCTCCAATGTGGCCTAGCCTATGATTCTAGAGCATAGTCTTTTCTGCTTGAAGTTTAACTTCCATAGAGTTTACACAATTAGGAACATTTCCCTCTTTTCCTCCATGAGTAGCTTTCTATGACTTTGTAGAGACACTATTACATTGAACAACATGTGCATCCAACTTGTACAAGGTACCAACACGAGCACCCCTCGCTAGCACCATTGAGCCTCTAGTCATCTTGCAACCATTTCCAGAGAATGTGACTTGTACTCCAATATCATTTAGCTTACTAATAGAAAGTAAGTTTCAAGCCAGACCTGGTATATGCATTACATCATTAATTCCCTTCACTCTTCCATGGCCAACAATTTCCAAAGTTGAATCAATCAGCCAGACATCATTTGATGTCTGTGTAGCTAAGGCTACAATGAAGGTGTCTACATCACTCTGAAAAGAATCATTGTCAGAAGAATACTTCTTCTTCTTCTTCTCCTCTTTATAATCCTTTCGGACATGACCAGGTTGCCCATAGTTCTAACACTTCACCTTGGACTTCTTGCCAAGAGACTCTTATCTCCCCTCTGATTTTGATTTTGATTTCTTGTCCTTCTTCTTGCCTTTCTCTTTCAACCTTCCTCTAACAGTAAGGACCTCCTTCGCTATCTCAGAAGATTTCCTCCTCATCTCTTCTGATAACAAAGAAGCAACAAAATCTTCCATCTTGAAACTGGATGTTGTACTCCCAATAGCCATCACCAGGTGATCCCAAGAATCTAGTCAAGAACACAATATCAACATACAACGATCCTCTTCATCAATCTTCACACCAATAGATGTTAACTATGCAATCAACATGTTGAATGCATTCAAATGATTAGCTATAGACCCTCCTTCCTGCATTCTCAAAGTGTACAACTTCTTCCTCAGGAACAGTTTATTCACCAAGGATTTCCCCTGATAAATAGATGCTAGTCTCTTCCACAAGGAAGATGTAGTCTTATCTTCATGCACATTGAGAAGAATAGAGTCTGCCAAACAAAGCCTTATCAGCCCCGTAGACTTTCTATCTGCAAGGTCCCAATCTTCTTGCTTCATTCTTGTAGGCTTAGTTCTAGACACAACAATCCAAAGATCATGATCAACCAATAGATCTTCCATCTTAAGTTTCCACAACTCAAAATTGCTGCCATTGAATTTCTCTATTTCAATCTTTCTTGATAGGCTAGCCATCTCAATCTGTAATTTGAATTTGACCAACTTCTACAAGACTCCCGCTGAATAGAAATGACACAAAAAACCCAACGTACCCACAAGGATAACACAACTGGCTAGGCTCTGATACCACTTGTAAGGAAAGATAGATGCGGAAGCAACTCTCCTAACATCAAAACCTTAGGGAAGAATGCATAGACACTTTTAAATTTTACAATTATAATCCAATTAAGATGCACATGAAAGAGATAATAGAAACATAGAATTAGACATACACATATGAGCACTAGATTTACGTGTGAAAACCCTTACAGGAGAAAAACCCACCACACCCAGAGAAGTCACTTTGTATTATAGTAATAAAGATTACATACAAAAATTAGACTTATCTTTTTGATGTTATTTTACAACAACATTCACTGTGATCAACCTCATATAGAACTTTCACATTACAATATTCTCAGAATCGAATTCATACACTGATCATACAACCACACCACCAATCTGTCAAACCATCAAACCCATCACAATCTGCAATCACTGAGTATATCCATTTCACCCCTGTCTGTCGAGCTTCCTCTCAGTAACGGGCACAACAGTCCAACTGCTAGCGGTTCCCATTTTGCTCCCTAATTGGTTGAACACAAGCCACGTAGAATGGCTTCATTCGGTCAAAGCATTCAACTTGTGTTGGGATGTCAGTGAGACACTAACTATGTCTCCCCAATGTCAACAGAGCCAGCATTCGATATCGCCAAGAGTCCTTACTAACGAGAAGAGGTTACACCGAGTCCAAAAAGCTATCACTTAGACTTATCACTTTTGTTGAGAGATCATACTGAGCATTTATGTTATACCAAAATGTTCAACAGTCAGCAAGACATATCGCCTTCACTAGGAGATCATACTGAGGTTCAAAGTTACTCCGAAGTGCTCATCTATCGCCAAGACATATTGCTATCGTTGAGACATTACTCTGAAGTCTTAAGTCATACTTAGAACCAAACAATAGTCGGCAAGACTTCTCTCCATTGCTAAGAGTTCTTAGCGAACCCTTAGTGTTACCCTGATGCCTCAAAGATAAAAGTGTCGGTGAGACATTGTTCATCGCTAAGACTTCATAGCGACCCCTTTTGTTACTCCAATGACCAAATGTGTAACACCATGTCGGTGAGACATACAATCTCAATAAGACTTCATACCGAGATAAGCCTTTTGGCCAAGGGTCTCCCTGACATCGCTTGTCGCCTAGAGTCTCCCTGATATACGAAAGAAATGGCCTATCGGCCAGAGATCTCCACTCGGCATAGGGTTACAATGATTGCCACAAGTCATAGCGATAGATCCACTCGGCAAGATAGAAACAAGGTCTCAGTGGCCAAAACTATTCAACAAGGTTTCAACTGCTAGTTGGCTAGACACAAAGCATGTCACACAGACTTGTTTCTCTTAGAGGTTTCAGCCTGTGGGATTGAGACATATATTTCCAACATATATAAGAACAAGCTTGCATTGTGGATGAAATGCCTTAAGTTGCCTCCCATGTGATGTACTGAGTTTTGGGGGAAACCCCTTATTCATGATGTAGTTTCATTTGGGAACATATGACTTGGCATAGGGATTTCTAAATAACCTCTCATATCTTCTTCTACTTTAAATAAATTTCTCACAAAAATGGTGTTAGCAACCACTTTAGAATGGGGGCATACATTGACATTCATGTTTCACTGTGTGATTTTATTTACTCTTATAGTGCATCCTTTTCTTGGCGGTGTCAATGGGTTTGATTTCCCCTGAGAGTGTGATATTTCTTTGATTTTTCCTCTCTTGGATACATTAGGAACAATGTTTTCTAAGAAGAGAACTTACATGAACTAATAAAAATAACTTTGAACATACCTTACACTACTTTGGCATTTATAATTTATCTATTATATGGCCACCTTGCATAAAACATTTTGATTACCTATGGAGCCATCTTATTTGTTAATGGGTGTCTTGCATACAAAGTTTTGCTTGCCTCATGAATCATGTTGCTTGTATTGTGTGGTGCCTTATCAAAGTTATCAGGAGTTATAGCTTTGGTATGGTTAGTATGATGAGAATCCTAAACATTGGCATGACTTTCTCATTGTATGGTGAGAAGTTGATACAAAGACATGGATTTATTGCTAAGCTACCCTTTTTGGATACTCACCCAATAGACAACCTAAATTTTTGTTGCCTTAAAGTGAGTGTGCATTTTGGAAAAATAACTTAGATCTAATCCACATCATTTTGGACAAATGGTCGAGGCTTGATCCATCTCTTTTTTATTTTATTTTTTACTTGTTTTTTTTTTCTTTCTTTGTCTTTGACATTGTATATTTGTGTATCTTGATGTTGCATATCATACACCTTGTATGTGTCCCTTTGTGATTATGCTGGTTTGATGTAGGATCTTGGATTCTGGGGGCTTGACCACCCCCTTGGTCCCTATCATTCTATACCATACACATTGGTATACTTGAACCCCTCTTGAATGTCTACTTGGCTAACTGTAGTGTACTAAAAAGTAGTGCTTTTTCACACTTAATTTGGGAATAAATAATTAATGATAAAATGAACCTAATTGTGCCTTATTTAGGGTGTTGTAAAGTGTATTCTAACAATTTCACACTATTGGGTATGTGCAAGATCATGATGGGAAAAAAAGTGGCAATATGATGGGTATGTGGCTAGCGAATTTTTTTTAACCCAAAATTGATGAAACGAAAAGGGTTTTTAAAGGAGATTCTCAGATTTCCACCTATATAAATTATTCTTTACTTTGAATTTAATAAGTAATTATTATTCATTTTCTATTGAAATTATGACTAAAGTCCTGATTGATAGACTGATTGAAAAATGTCTATATCTTTCAAATGGTATCACATTTTTGGAATCCAAAACATTTGTCACATTCTATGCTTTGCATACGATAAGATTAAAAAAAGAAAAATTGAATTTCATGAATTTTTGACCAAGTTAAGGTGGTCAGACATATAATTTTTTTACATTTTTTAAAATTTGTAATAAAAAATTCATAATTAATTGTTCACTTGGAAAAAAATGACAAAAAAATATGCATCACATCGACACAAGATTTCTCTACTTATAGCTAAAATATTATAAAAAATATTATCATTTTAGTGTTGTTAGGGTGGTCAGACAAACACCTAGTTGTTATTTTTTCCCTGAAATTTAATTACTACTGCATTTAAATTTCAATTTTTCACCAAATAGATTTTTTTTTTTTTAAACCTAGCAGTTTAGAAACTACATTCAATTTTCTACTAATTCTATTCTTACATATTTTTGAAATAATATAGATAACTTATTCAAATTTTTATGTCAAGTTTCCTAACTCTGATTTTTCTTTTTTTTTTTGGCACTTAAGGGCATGTTTTTTCCATGATGATCCTGCACATACCCTAATATAGGGATTTATTAATTAATTAGGCTTATTGATGCCTTAATTGGTTCTATTTTGCATCCACAAGCCTTATTAATTGCATCTTCTCATGGATAATCTAGACACTTATCAAAAAACCAATCATAATTCAATGTTTTGGGTCATGTGTTCTAGATCTGGTGATCTGGGACTCATACGCCACCTTGGGCATATGAGTCCCACCTAGGTCTTGGGACCTAATTTCAATTTTCAAATTAAATAGGACTTGTCTTGGAGTTTCTGCCCCAGTTTTGAGCCATTGGGACTCATATGCCACCTTGGGTGTATGAGTCCCACTCTAATTAGGACCCATTTTGAAATCAATTCTTGGTGGGATTTTATCCTCCTAGATCTAATGTCAGCTTGTGGTGTTGTAATTTTTGGAAATTTTGAATAAACAAGTATAAATACAAGGCTATTTCACATAGTTTCATCCTAGAACTTCATAAGCAATTAAGAGAACTTTCACAAGAGTTCATGAGAGCATTCAAGATAACTTCAAGAGAATTCAAAAGAAGATTGGAAGAAGATTATTGCAGCATTCAAGATCCATTATCATTTCAAAGGCATGATGCATTATGCATGAGGTTTTGAGCTAATATTGTGATGGATTGTTCAAGATCAATTCAAGCATTCAAAAAGCATTATCCTTTGAACATCAAGAGTCATGATCAAGATCTACATCCATTGAGGCCACTCCATGCTTGTTTATACATCTACAAGGTTTCAAACAAGGTTCTATTGTTTCATCTTATGTCTCATATTTCATTTCATTCACATTTCATTTCTCATTAAGGTTTGATTACCAAAATAGGGTTTGACCAAGGCGAACCCCCATTCTCTAACAAAAAAACATTTTTATCTCTTCTACATGTATGATTGCAGATCTAGGTGTTTTGGACTTGAAGATACTTTGAAGACAGGATTGCAAGATTGAAGGAAAGTTGTCGAAGTTTTCACAAAGTTGTTATCTTCATGGATGGCCACCTACATACTAGAATTCAAGCTTTCAGACTTAGAGATCCGGAAAGAGGGAAGTTACATAAAATCACTAGAGGATAGCTGAGTTTCAACCAAACCCTAATGCTAGGAACAAATCACCAGCTCAGGCTATGAGTCCCAATACAACACTTTTGCTAGTTTTTAGAAGATTCAAATTAGTCACTATGAAATTCCAGTTTCTACCCAGAAACCATAGTTTAGGACTAAACACCCAGTCTAGTGTATAAGTCCCAGTGAGCATTAAAAGTTAAAATTTTAGGGTTTCATTGCTTGTTTTGATCACATATTTCTTCCAGGTTCCCCTATGTTTATCTCTAGTCTTGCTACTCCTACTTGAGCTCATTTTCTAGGTAATATCATTAGGTTTTTCATGTGACTTTCATTACTTGTCTTTCCAAGCCTTTTTTTGGTAATGATGTAATAACCCATCCTAAATTATTACTTAATTAACAATATTGTAAATGAAATGTGAATATATTCCAAATTAAAAAGATATAACTAATGGTTAAGGTCAATCATAGCTACACATGTCCATTTAAAATGAATCAATGATTCATATATTCACTTCAAAAGTCAAATTACAATACTTGGTTTGACTTGGCTCCTAAGGCCACAAAGTCACTACATTGTACACTTTACATCAAATACTTGAGTGTATTACATCAAGTTACATCTTGGACTATAATAGTATTGTGAACAACTAAGGTTCTTCTTGATGCTCACCTCCATTGGTGGATGAGAACATGGTTGAAGCACTTTATTTCCCAACCATGAAGCTTACACTTCCCCATAATTCTTCTGACTTGAAGAATGCCTTACCCTGTATGGAAATTTTAGCAAGAGAACAATCTACAAGGTGGAATCTGGTGGGTTCCCATACATCAACTTGCAATTTCTATCTATAAGTTAGAAAATAAAATGCAAGATCTATGCTAGGAATGGTAGAGAGTGACATCACAAATTTCATACATACAAAATGAACTATATTGTTTGGCCAAGCATAATAAATGTGTTGTAACAACAACATACAATAGGATCTGGAAAAGAAAACCCATACTCTTTGAACACCATTCCAGCGCCCGTCCTGGAAGGTAAATTTCTACAATACAACATCTCAAATAGCTATCTACCCTCTAGCAACATCTACCCTGAGGTGCTCTAGTCTACTAAGGTATCACTATTTTGTTCAAGTATTATAATATTGTACACACATGTGTCTTCAAAAAAGAGGAATCAATTTATTAATTTACTCTCTAAGCAAAAATCAGATTTATGATTCAAATGGAGTAATTAAACAATCAATCATATCATTCTCATGACTTACATTTAATTTTCATCATAAGAATTATGCATTTTAAAATAAACTAAGAACATAAGAAGGTATGTCACAAGTATGTGTATGTACATATACGAAGTCTATGTGCATACACATATATGTCCCTAATTAAGTTTTTGATTTGTGCATACATTCTAAAGTAAACCATTAAATTAGATTGCAATTATTTCATATTTATTCCATTTGACATTTATTTTGTCAAAATAAATAATTTAAAACAAGTCCATATTAACAGTTTCACATATACTATTGTTTCTTTTGCATTCTCACAAAATTGTGATACTCTAACATTATTGTTTACATATGAACATTCACCGTTTAAAATATGAAATGTACTATTTCCTACTAAATAGTTATAGGACAAGTTGTTTCAATAAGGAAATTCATTGTTTACAAACATATAATGTTGTTCCAGCTAACAGTTTAATAAGCAAGACTATTTTTCAGCTACAAGATGAATTTGCAATAGATTATTCATTGTTTACATCATTACTATGTTGCTCTGGACAAAATAGTTACATTTTAGGATAGACAATGTCATTTTCCAATAGAACATACACTCTTTGCAGCTACTCAATGTTGTTTTCAAGCTGTTTAGATGCTAAATGATAACATTACAATTTAATGTTCATTGTTTTAAATATAACATGGTTCCATCATAATGAACAAAGAATAAATAATGTTGTTTCAAGCTTTTCAGATGTTAAATAATAACATTACAACTTAATGCTCACTATTTCTAACAGAACAAGGTTATCTTACAATGAACATAAAATGTAAAAATATTTTTTTCCAGTAACAATATTGTCTACAAGTATCTCATATGTCATTTTCAAGAAAATCCATTAAAATTTATTCTAACAAATTAGGCTAACAAAATGTCCATTATTCTTAACCATACAGTCAAGGAAAAAAATCTGAATTTTTTCTAAGGTTCCTATCTTAACACATTCTTAGTAATGGTTTAAACCCTTTTACCATATTTGACCCAACCGATCATGGAATGTCGTTACAATTGAAAGAAATTATAGGGGATTATACCCCTTTCCATTAGATGGACATTCGATCCTCTACAAAGTTAGACACATTAAAATACACACTTGATCATAATGAAATTATGATAGCCATAACATGGCTAACATCATTATGTGATCCTAAGTGATAGTCACATTTTGAACAACTTGAAGCCTCGTCTCCAAGCCTTGTGGTGCAGGAGCACCTATTTGATTACATGCCTCCATGAGGTCCTATTGAGCTCAGTGTTCCTTTTTTATGTCCTAATGTTGTAATAAGGACCAAGATGCCACATTGGTGGTGTTATGGGTCCTAGGATGTTGTTTATTTATCATATATTGTAAAACTTGGAAGTTGTTAAATCATGTTATATTGCAAAATGCAATGTATGGTAGTTGAAAGGTGCATAAATTAAGTAATTGAAAAATTAAGTGATTAGAAGTAGGTTAGAATTAGTTGTGGCTGGTTGTTTTGAGTGATTTTTTGATTGCAAAGCATAAATAAGCCTCTCATAGGTTGAGGCAAGAGGGACATTTTGATTTGTAATGGAATAAATTCAATGGAATTATGTTTTTCATTAGAAAACACTATAAAAATGTGGTTATTTGCTCCTGTATGGCCATGTACGACCTGATACTAAATAGGAAGTCATTGGAGAAGTTTTTATTGTGTTTCTACTTTAATTTTCACTTGGTCTTGCTTGATTTCATGAAGAAATAAAGAAGTTATGTTAGTTTTTGTGAACATAGTCAGAAACCCTCATTAGGGTAAAAGTGTAGTTTGAAAATTGTGTTTCTCCATGAATATCTAATAAAAAAAATTGTAACTTGGTGAAAGTATTATATTGTGCATCTATTTTCATATTATCAAGGTTATAATTCATGAGAGAAAGGTTTCAATGGGGAATAATTGTTACAATGTCTGAAATCCATGTCTCAGATTGAGAAAAAATAGAGTTTGAGAGGTTTGTAGTTAGGGTTTTTCAAAGTAAGCATGGGCATTAAATTTTTATGCACTAATGAGCATGAGCAAGTCTAAATACACCTATTTGAGGCATTCCAATAGTCAGTTGGCATGTGGAAGCATGATATTCAATAACCCTTGTTTGGCCTGAAGGCCTAATTAGGTCTAACACAGTATGAGATTGACAGTGAACTTTGTTTATTCTGTGTTTGTTGAAGTAAGAAGCTCAAAAAGTTTTATATATGCATTGTGATACATTTTTGGACATGAATTGGGGGCTTTACAAGTCTGGTACAATTGTATATTGATTGTCTTGTGTAGGCTGCCTTGGGACAGTCCTATTTTGGTAACAAGAAAGGAGGTTTAGGGTCTGATGTTTGAAAAAAATGACTTGAATAGGGTATGGGGAATGTATTAATTGGTTTGTGTAGGTACTTTGAACTTGTTTATGATATCATCAAAAGGAAATGAGCATTAGAAGTTAGGAATGATTGTTTGTGTGGTCTAGATAGACCTAATTTACTAATTTTTGGACAGTCAATTGGAAAGTGCACAAGTTGAGTTGCTTATGTTGGTGAGAAAGTTATGGAATAGTTTGTTGATGCTGTTTAAAGTCTTTTTTGAAGTCTTCATATGGTTTTGTTCTTTGGAACTTAGTTGGTGTCTTGAATGAAATTGGAACTCCTATTTTGAATGTTTGAGTTGAATAGTGATCTTGGAGAGAAATATAGTTGAGTAAGTGTGTCAAAAGGCCTACAAGTGAAAGGTGAGTTAGAGATGTGTTATTGAATCCTCCTATCTCTATATCAAATTGGTATCAGAGCTTGAAGATGCTCTGGGAAATTTGTTTGTGGTTTGTGTGTGTGGTTGTTTGTAGGTTGGTGTTGTGAGAAAGTCCAAGAGACTAGGTGAGTGGACAAACCTATGTGAGGCAGAGTGTTAAGATGGATTTGTTGAGAAGGTTGGAAAGATATTTGAAGGCTAAGGATTCATGAAAGAAGAAGAAAAGCGAGGAAAAAGAGTTGAGAAAGAAGGAAAACAAACTTCTTAAGGAAGCACAAAGGAGTTGGAATATACCAATGCCAAAGAGATTAAGATGGCCTCTAAAGAATACTATGAAGAAGCAAAGAAAACATAAGAAGGAAAAAAATTCAATCAAAGATGAAGAAGACTTATGGGCACAATATACAACCATTGAAGAAGAATGGGATATTAAGGTTGATAATGGACAGGTCAAACAAGAGGAAGCAAAACTCATCAAGGTAGAAGAAGACAAGGACATTGAGGTTGCAAGTGAATTGATTTTGAAGGGGAATGATATTGATGAGTTGGTCATGGCTGAAGATGAGTTTGAAGCATAAGAAGACAAGGAGCAGACCTCAAGGTCTCTAGATTTTGTTTCTAATTTTTCTTTGGGTTATGTATGTGCAAGTTATGAGGGACAAAGTAAAGTGTATTATGATTTGATAGAGTTTTGGGACCTCCAAGTTGCAAGAATGATTGATAGAAGAAGGCATAAGAAGAAGAAAAGGAAGAAAGGACCAAAGCTGATTGAAAGGACAAAGGACAAAGTACAAAGTAACTAGAAGACTAGGAAGAAGACAATTCAAAGGGGTTTGAATTCTTTTTCCCCCAGGAGTTTGGTGTAGGAGCACCTATTTGATCACATGCCTCCATGAGGCCCTATTGAGTTAAGTGTTCCTTTTTTATGTCCTCACATTTTAATAAGGCCCAAGAGGCCACATTGGTGGTGTTATAGGTCCTAGGATGTCGTTTATTTTTCATTTATTATAAAACTTGGAAGTTGCTAAATCATGTTATATTGCAAAATGCAATGTATGGTAGTTGAAAGGTGCATAAATTAAGTAATTGAAAAATAAAGTGATTAGAAGTAGGTTAGAATCAATTGTGGTCAATTTATTTGAGTTAGTTTTGGATTTAAAAGCATAAATAATGCTCTCATAGGTTGAGGAAAGAGAAAAAAAAGATTTGTAATGGAAGAAAATCAATGGAATTATGTTTTTCATCAGAAAACATTGTAAAAACATGGTTATCTGCTCCTGTACGGACTGATACTGAAGGATAATTCATTGGAGAAGTTTTTATTATGTTTCTACTTTAATTTTCACTTGGTCTTGCTTGATTTCATGAAGAAATAAAGAAGTTATGTTAGTTTTTGTGAACACAGTCAGAAACCCTCATTAGGGTAACAGTGTGGTTTGAAAATTTTGTTTCTCCTTGAATATCTAATAAAAACCTCTATAATTTGGTAAAATTATTCTATTGTGCATCTATTTTCATATTATTAGGGTTATAATTCATGAGAGCAAGGTATCAATGGGGAATAATTGTTACAATTTTTGAAATTTGTGTCTCAGAATGAGAAAAAATAGAGTTTGAGAGGTTTGTAGTTAGGGTTTGTCAAAGTAAGTGTGGGAATTAAATTTTTATGCACTAATGAGCATGAGAAAGTCTAAATACACCTGTTTGAGGCATTGGAATAGTTAGTTGGTGTGTGGAAGCATGACATGCAATAATCCCTGTTTGGCATGAAGGCCTAATTAGGTCTAACACAATATGAGATTGACAATGAACTTTGTTTATTCTGTGTTTGTTGAAGTAAGAAGCTGCAAAATTTGTATAGATGCATTGCGAGACATTTCTAGACATGACTTGGGGGCCTTATAAGTTTGGTACAATTGTATATTGGCTGTCTTGTGTAGGCTGCCTTGGGACAATCCTATTTTGGTAACAAGAAAGGAGGTTTAGGGTCTAATGTTTGACAAAAAATGACTTGAATAGGGTATGGGGAATGTATTAATTGGTTTTTGTAGGTTCTTTGAACATGTTTATGATATCATCAAAAGGAAATGAGCATTGGAAGTTAGGAATGATTGTTTGTGTGGTCTAGATAGATCTAATTTACTAATTTTTGGACAATCAATTGGAAAGTGCACAAGTTGAGTTGCTTATGTTGGTGAGAAAGGTATGGAACAATTTGTTGATGTTGTTTAAAGTGTTTTGTGAAGTCTTCATATGGTTTTGTGCTTTGGAACTCAATTGGTGTCTTGAATGAAATTGGAACTCCTATTTTGAATGTTTGAGTTGAATAGTGATCTTGGAGAGAAATATAGTTGAACAAGTGTGTCAAAAGGCGTACAAGCTAAAGGTGGGTTAGATATGTGTTGTTGAATCATCCTAGCTCTATATCACCTTGGCCTAGCTATAAAGGCTAGCCGATAAGGCTCTAGCATAGGTTACTACTCATGCAAGGTAGGTCGTAGGCCATACGACCCCAAAAATGTGGTCAATATTACTCACCTTTCAGCTCAAGGTTGTAACACACAGATCTAGAGAAAATACATATTTACTATGTTATCAAGTTTTCAATAGAATGCAGAGAATACCACATGCATGTTATTAAAATGATAAATGAAATTAAACTTGTTTCTAAGGAATCCAATTTACCTTAATAATCAAGCTCTTTGGTGAAGCTTGCCTCTGATTTTCCTACTTCTACAAGCTCTTTCTTCTTTTTTTCCTTGCTACTAGTCGAATTCCAATCCGCTATCCTCTCTCCCCACTCCATTCAAAAATGCAAACAACGTTTTTCATTACATGCGACTCGGGGCATTATTGCTATGGATTTTTTGTCATAGCCACTAGCCACTATCTTTTTGAATATTTCCATAATGTTTATGGTAGGACCACATCCTCATGGCTCACCTTGAAGATTTTCATTTGATTTTTACACAATCTAATTGGGATATCATTGGTTATCAAATTAAATTAAATTCAAATATAAATATGTATATGCATATGTGTATATATAATATATATATATATATACATATATATATAGACACACACACACATACATATTTATATTTATATGTATTTAGATGACTTCATTCATATTTACTATGTTCATTCTTCATTTCATATATATATATTTACATATATAAGTATGTATTCGCATTTGTTTACATAAATGTATATGTATACATTTATATATATGTAGACGTAGATTGTTTGTTTGAAGGATCTTATAAGTTCCATATGCTATCATTTAATTAATTAAGGAACTTTAATTTCATCACAAGCATCCAAATATATGTGAACTAAAAGGGAATTTCTTTTTACCTAATTTTACATATCAAAATTCTTATCCTTTTAATCATTCTTTAAAATACGTAGTTTTGTTTTCTTGAAAACACAAGAGTTTAAGTAGACAATTTAATCTACAATCCATTCCTTTTCAATTATTGAAACAATTCAAGTCATGAAATTATGTTCTTCTATATATGCAAAAAAAAGTTCTAAGGTAGGCCATCATGCCATTTGTGGTGTGTGCACCTAGATTCCAACTAGCTTACCGTTTGATCTAGCTAAATAGTCCTACTTCAATTGTGCTCTCATCCTTCAACCTATTACGCTGCAACTGCACACACTTGTACTTGCAAATTTATTAGTAACATTCAATTCTTGATATATAAGACAATTTTGAAAGTTTGTATAGTCAACATCAGTCAACTTCTTTCAATCTATTTTCAAAAATTTGAAAATTTCTATTTAATATATATTGAATTTATTCAATAATTCAATTTACCATATTATAATAAATATGCAATAATTTTTTTTTATTACATCCTTCCCCTCTTGGAAGAGGCATCATCCTGATGTCCAATAATTCGAAAAAAAAAAAACATCGTGTCAAATTTGAGCATAAATGTCTATTTCAACATCACAAAAAAATTAATATGTCTATTTCAACATATCATTAAATCATATATGTCTATTTCAACATCACTTGAAAATTAAAGCATGAAATACCATAGTATCTCAATCCAAAAAAAATTCAAGAAAACTTATTGAAGTCTCTTTCTCAAGAAAGAAAATGTGGTAAGGGGTGTTCTATTTTTTCTGCACACTCCCAAGTAGCACTGTCCTTTGGGTACTAGTTCCATTGGAACTCAAACTGAGCAATATTTCTGCTCCACAACTTAACATTGCATCTATCTAGGATTCTAATGGGCTCCACTAGCACGACTCTTGGATCCTATACCTGGAAGGATTTCCAATCAAGCACATGAGTCACATTAGGATGATATGGCTTAAGCAAGGAGACATGAAACACATTATGAAGCTGAGCTAGAGAAGGTGGTAGATCTAGTCTATAAGTAACTAGGTTAATCAAATCCAAGACTTCAAACACTCCCACATATCTTGGGGCCAACTTGGTAGAATTTCCAAAAGCAATAGAACTTTTATGAGGTTTAACTCTCAAGCAAAAATTTATCCCAGGTTGTGAACTATCTAAGAGTTCGGTTCTTGTTGACATAACTATTTTGTTGGTCTACTGCCTCCTTCAGTATGCTCTTAATGACCCTAATTTGTTCTTCCATTTCCTTAAGAATTTCAAGTCCTATTATGATCCTATCCTCCAATTTATCCCAAATGATGGGGGTACGACACTTCTACCTATAAAGAGCTTCAAAGGATGCCATTCTTAGGGATGTATGATAAGAGTTGTTGTAAGAAAACTCCACCAAAGGAAAATATTCTACCCATCTATACTATTGGTCCATACAATACATTTAGAGGAGATCTTCGACTACCTAATTCACCCTCTCTTTTTTCCCGTTAGTTTGACGATGATAAGCCAAGCTAAAATTTAGTTTTTTCCCCAATGCAATATTCAAGGTCATCCAAAACCTTGAGGTCATTTGTGTATCCCTATTAGAAATGATAGTCTCTGGCACTCCATGTAAGTGGAAGATCTCTTGGAAAAATTTCTTAGCTAGGGTCAACGATTCATCCATAAGGTTTCTTGGAATGAAATGCACAACCTTAGTCAACTTATCAATCATGACCAAGATAACATCATGCTTGTTCTTTCTCAACGAAAACCTCTATACAAGATCCATATTGATCACCTACCATTTATACTCAGGTATTTCATGAGGATATAGTAACCTAGGTAGATGTGCATGCTTGACCTTGACTCGTTGGCACTCTAAGCATCTAGCTATGTATTCCACTACATCCTTCTTGAGTTTAGGCCAAAAATACAAGGTCTTCAACTCTATGATCCTCTTGGATAACTTGAGGTTTATTGAATAAGGTGTATTGTGAACCTCTTCTACAACCAACTTCCTCAGCTCTCCAGAGTCAGGAATATATATTCTCCTTTGCTATCTCAAAATACAATCCGGTTTGATCTCATACCCATAGAATTGATGAGCTGATGGATTTGTTGCTAGGGTGCTCTTAACTCTCTTATAGTGCTCATCCCCTAGCATATTTTGAATCACCTACTGTCTCAAGTTAGACCTTGTTGAGAACATGGTTTCCATATGTATTTGTCTACTAAGAGAGTCAGCCAATCTGTTCTCGTTTCCCTTTATGTATTCAATTCCAAAGTCGTACTCGCTAAGGAATTCCAACCACATTCTCTGCCACACATTAAGGTTTGGCTAGATAAATATGTATCTCAATTGGGTGAAGCCACAATAGTGGTTTACAATTCAAGTGAGGAAGGAAAACTCACAAAAAATAACTCCATAGCAAAAAACTTGATTTTAGGGGTTTGTACGAACCTACTAGTTCGAGCGAATCCTTTTAATGCTTTCCCACCCAAAAACCAAACAAAATACCTTATGGAAAGGTGGTTCGCTCAAACCCCTAGGGGTTTGTTCAAACCCCCATTACCCCTCATCCTCCCCTGAGACACAAAAAAAATCTAAATTTTTATGCTTCGAAGCTTGGGTTGAGGATAAAAATGGAGGAGTGTTCACAAACCCAATTGGAATGAGGTAGTCCTCGGAATGAGCTATCGAATGAATATAATTTTAATATGTTTTTGTTTTATTATATATTTTTTTAGTTTTATTAAACATAGGTTTTTCACTGAAAATGAAGGTCTCTATTCAGCACATGTGGAAAAATAGTAGATTATCATTTTTTTTTTTGAAAAATATGAGTGCACCATATATTGAAGTTCTTGATCCAACAAAAAAAAAAGAATTTTTATATATACAAAAAAAGTTACGCGTTATACGGTTGCGCTATGTCTGAATTGTAATTGGTTTGACTTCGAAACTTGATTAAAGAAGAAATATTCAATAAAAAACTATCTAGCCAAGTGGAAGCACTAGATATTAGAGTTAAAAATATAAATTTGAAAGAATTAGAATTTTATCCTTCATAGAAGAAAATTTATGCGTTATACGATGTGCATCACTTTTTTAAAATGTTGTTTTCTAAAAAAACCAAGTTTTCATGGGAGATGGAAAAAGAAGAGCAATCTGATTTCAAAAAAATTGAAAAAAAATATTTTTAGAATCTATAGACAAAATGTGACGAGAATCTATTTTGCATCATCTTCAAATTCCTCATGGTTCAACCGCTATAGGTGCCCGAATGTGAAGATTTAGTTAAAAATAATAATTTTAGTGTCCAGTTTGGCCAAAAATTGTAAACTACTATTGTGGGATCAGCCAATCCTAAGTGGTCTATCTTGAGTTCAAATTTTTTTATCAAAAAATAATTCCTCCAAATTTGTAAGGCATGAACTATTGCATCCAATTCTCAATCATGAGGTGCATAGTTCACTTCATGCTACATGAAATTTCTTGATTCATATGCTACCACTTGTACATCTTGCATTAATACTGCTACCAATCCCTCTCTTGAAGCATTTGTGATTACTATGAATCTCCCATTAGGATCAAAGATGGTCAACACTAGTGTGTCGTGAGCCTCTCCTTTAGGAGTTGGAATGCCTGCTCACATTTCTCTGTGCATTCAAATCACATTCCATTCCTTTAGAGTGAGGTAATAGGAAATGAAATTTGGGAGAACCCTTGCTCAAACTTCCTATAGTATCCCGTGAGGCCCATGAAGCTATGAAATTCTGACACATTCAGAGGCACTAGCCATTCCATAATCACCTTGATCTTCTTGGGTTCTATGAAGACTCCTTCAATTGAAATGATATGACCTAGATAGTGCACCCTGACTTGATAGAATGAACACTTGGATAGCTTCCCAAAGATTTTCCTTTCTCTCAACCATTGAAAAAATATCCTCAAATGTCTATCATGCTCTTTGACAGTCTTTGAGTAGACTAGAATGTCATCAATAAAGATCAGAACAAAGTCATCTAAGCAGTCTCTTAACACGTTATTCATGAGGTTCATAAAAGCTGCCAGTGCATTAGTCAAACCAAAAGGTACCACTGTGAACTTGTAAAGTCCATATCGAGTTCTAAATGCAGTCTTTTGAATGTCTTCTTCCTTAATTCTCAATTGGTGGTATCTTGACCTGAGATAAATTTTTGAGAAGACTCCTTCAATTGAAATGATATGACCTAGATAGTGCACCCTGACTTGATAGAATGAACACTTGGATAGCTTCCCAAAGATTTTCCTTTCTCTCAATCATTGAAAAACTATCCTCAAATGTCTATCATGCTCTTTGACAGTCTTTGAGTAGACTAGAATGTCATCAATAAAGATCAGAACAAAGTCATCTAAGCAGTCTCTTAACACGTTATTCATGAGGTTCATAAAAGCTTCCAGTGCATTAGTCAAACCAAAAGGTACCACTGCGAAGTTGTAATGTCCATATCGAGTTCTAAATGCAGTCTTCTGAATGTCTTCTTCCTTAATTCTCAATTGGTGGTATCCTAACCTAAGATAAATTTTGGAGAACACCATTGCTCCTTTCATTTGGTCAAACAACTCATCAATCCTTAGGAGAGGATACTGGTTCTTGATGTTCACCTTGTTCAACATCCGATAATCTATACACAGATGCAAAGTACCATCATTTTTGACAAAACTGGTGCTCCCTAAACCAAAGATTTTTGGGATAGGGGCTCTCTTACACTTCTAGGGTTTTGCACCTAAAAGGAGAAAGGTATCCAAAAAACCTAAGTGGTCCACTCAAGACTAATTAAAATATATCAAAGGAGAATGACCTAAATGCTGAAAACTAATAAAATATTATGACTAATGAATGAAAACTAGAAACAAATGTAAAGTGTTTGAAAAGACAATGTAGTATGAAAACATGTTCTAAATGACCTAGAAATGACCTTGAAAAACAATAAAAAACTATATAACTGAAGAGGTGCACCTATAAATGTGTTGTAGATTGGAATGGAGACTGGAAATGTTGTTGATCATGAAATTTTGACCTACTGGGACACTTACGCCATTCTGGGCAACTAAATCCCAGATCTGGAAAAAAAATTTGGAGTTCGTTTCAGCCAAATGGGTATATGAATCTATAGAAATTTCTAACAAACATGTAAAATGGGACTAAGTCACCATTGATGGAGACTTATTCCACTTTGGCTTTTCTAAAAATTCAAAAGTGGAAACGGAAGCTCTTGGTCTACACTTTATGTTCCTCTAGGTGTCCAATTCTCAAACTATCAAATTTGGGCTTGTAAGTGACTTTCTGTGAATATTTTGACCTAGAAAACATGGAGATGTCTTCAAAAACTTTGCAACATATTCTTCAATGATCTCCAAGCCCTCAAAGTACCTTAATCTACAAACACACAAAGAAAGAAAGATAAATGTTAAATGTTAGGGAATGGGGGTTTGCCTTGGTCAAACCCTTTTTAGGTAATTAAACCAAATGAAGAAATAAGATGAAGCATGAAAATGAAATAATGGAATTAGTACCTTTCCATGATGATTGATATTGTATTTATAGAATAATGGATGAATAATATGCCCTTGAATGCCTTAGGAAGCTATCTTGATGACTTAGAATGCTAAAACCCTAGCTTGCTTGACTTGACATGGATAATGAATGATGGATGAATGATTAATCAGTTTAATGGGGTGAATGGGGGTGAAATGAGAGGGAAAACCCTATATTTATACATGATTATACACAATTTCCCAAAAATGCCACATCACAGGATGACCTCAAGGCTTAGAAAATAATATCCTGCTAGACTTTTGAAATAATTTTTATTTTTGAGTCAAGTGGGACTAATTCACCCCTAGTGGTGACTTGGTCCCACTAGGGAATTTTAAGTGGCTGTGAGGAATTAAAGTGTATGAAATGATGTTTTATGGGATTATTCTCAAAAACACACTTAAGTAAGGCCTATAAGTATATAAAGGGGCCATTTAAACATAAGAAAGGGTCAAATTATTGATGACAAGCCTAGAAAATTGTAAAGGTTTGTTACAACACTTTACTAAACTTTGAAATAAGGCTTGGTAAGTGATAAAAAGAGGTTATTTAAGTGAATTATATTAAAAAGGTCCCATAAAAGTGTCAAAGTGGGTTACAACACTTCACAACACTTTTACAACACATCATAGAATTCTTATTGGTTCACAAGGGTCCAAGACTTAATGTGAATATGTTGACCATATTACAACATTAAATCTAGGAAAAATTAGGCCAACATCCATAAAGACCCAAATGAGCATGAAAATGTGCTAAGATACATTTTTTTAGGCTACACTCCCCAAGGAGACACACTGGACCTTATAACCCCTTTATCCAACCATTCCATTAACTGGGCCTCCAACTCATAGAGTTTTGTGGTGTTCATCTGATAAGGTGCCTTGGATTGAGGCTCAGCTCTTGGAACAAGGTCAATAGAAAAGTTGAATTCCCACTTTGGAGGAAACTCCATAAGTTCATCATGAAATACGTCTTGGAACTCCTTCAGAATAGGATAGTTATCTAAATACAGTTCCTTGCTTTCAGGATTACTGACATGCACTGCATAAATTGCACATCCCTTTCGACAAGCCTTCTTGATCTGCATTGTAGAAATTTTTCTAAGCTCTAAGGGTCTTTGCATTCCACAAACCTCAACCAAGTTTCCATAATCATCTTGACATTTAACCATCTTATCCTCATAGTTTACTACAACCTTATGCTTGGCTAACCAATTTATTCCCAAAATTACATCATATGAACCTAAAGGTACCACATACAAGTTGACTTGAGTTTGAAAGGTTGGAATCTTTAACTCACTACAAAAGAGACAGGTATCTACCCTCTACTCTGCTCAATTAATATATTGGACTATCCACAAATTTTCCATGTATTTAGGTCTAATGGGTATTTAGGATATTATTCTAGGATCTATAAAATATTTAGTAGCTCTAGTAGCAATTAAGATAGAGAAATATTGTCCATAGAGCTTACTCGTTAGTTGAATTTGCAAAGCCTAATACTATTCCTGTTGGAGACTGGGAACATTGAGAAGGGGGGTTGAATCAATGTTCAATGATTAAACTTTCAAAATAGATCTAAAACTTATCAACAACAAAGATAGAACATTACATAGCATTTCCAGCACATAACACATGAAAACATGTTGTCATATTAGTGAACACCATAACACCAGATATTTTTATGTGGAAACCCAGTTAGGGGAAAAAGCATGGTGGAGATCAATCCACAATGTTTTACTTTGTTAAAAGTAAATAAAAAGGGGAACGCACTTGCATTTAGGCACACTGCCTAGAGCTCACTGCTCAAAGAAAAGAGGCTCACTGCCTTACAAATATAATAAATTTTACAACAAGATTTGAACTGAGAATACAACATCAACACATGCTAGGATTCAGTTCCACTGAAGCTCAAGATAAAATTCTGGATCTCCTGACTGGATCACACTTCTACTTTGCTCTACTCTACATTGCCATACAAAAACTGTTCTACCCACTAATAACTAATTTTCTCTTTTTCACTCTCACCTTGTAACTGTATTATGTCAACCACCACGACTTGTATTTTTTGAACACACACCCACACACATCACATACTCTCTATATCAAAATGATTTTTGGATCTTCTTTATATACCCACTAATAAGAAGTTCAAAAGTATGTCGGCATCACAATAGGATATAATATTTTTCTTTTATGTCACCTCATATCACTTAATTGGAAGATAAGCGTACCCACACAAGTTGGATGGACTTTAGTAGGGTCCCAAAACATAAGTAATAGAAAAACACATATTCCATATAGATCCACAAACCACCATACGAAGCATGCCAGCCACAATGGAAAAATAAGCCATGAATCATGCTACCAAATCTCTAGACTTCAATTATGACTTAGGATTATACCACACAACTCATCAGAGAATAGTATAAATTTTAAGAAATATTTCTTGTAGGTCCACAACATGAAATAATGATCAGGTATAGTGAGCGATATCATCATAGTTTCACTTGCGCAACTAAATGTCTTGTTCTTCAAATTTACTGCTAGTAGAAGTAATGCAAATAATGCGGATCATACTGCTAACTCTAGTTGCCATCAATGACAACACAAGTAGCCAAAAAATGATCTCTCAAGGAAAATGTGAACAATCTCCCCCTTTGGTATTGATGGCAACACTTAGTGAAAATGACTAAGTGTCAAAGCCCAAAAACACAATTATTGTTCCTCTTATGAATATCTAGGAAATTTTCACTCATTCTCTCCTCCTTTGACATCAATGAAAAAGATTTACTATATCCACTCTAGAATTCCCTTCCTTAGAATTTACTCATATTCTATCCAAAATTTTATCAAAATTTGACAACTGCAGCAAGAGTTCAGAAAATTATTTTGTACCTAGCTTTCATCTCTAGAAGGAATTTCTTCCAGGAATCCACTGAAATTCCAATGGTAATGATCAAACTGTTATTTTATGAGGTTTTTTTGATGATCTAGATAAGTGAATTAGGAATGGTGATTGCAACTTCAAGCTTTTCTCCTGACTTGAGCACTCAACCATCTGCTCTAATCTCCCTCTAGTTAGATATTTTACTTTCTAGAAGGTATCAATAGGAGTATTTATAGCACAGTGGATCTTTGTATGCTCATCCTACAGAGCATGAACCTTCATCTTCACATCTCCATCCATATCCAAAGTCATACAGTAATCTTGACCAATTTTAACAATCTCATCCTTAATCTCCTTCAACCTTTCTTTGTACTTTCCTACCGCATGAGGCCACTTTAGATAGTAATTGAGTACCTTATTCCTTGAATCAATACACTGTATTAGCACATTCATTTTCTTCTTCAACTTGGAAAGAGATAGCCTAAATTGCATCTTTAAATGAGAAATTATCTCCTCTTTTCTATCCAAAGGTACAAATTCCATAGCTTCTTTGACACAATCAATTAGTTCTTTTGGGAGAACATTTTGCAGGCTTTCCAACTCAATATTATTATCAACAATATATTTTCCTAGGGTGTCCTCAATGACATACTACTCATAGGATGGTCCATTCAACCATATATATGATATCTTCTGCATACCGTCCTCATCCTGAATGATTTGCACTAGCTTTGATTTGAATAGAGCACCTTCTTCATCACTATCTTCCATAATTTCCACAACTGGTTCAACTAGTTTTGGATGAATTTGTGAAGTATGATCTTTAGAAACTTCATATTCTACATCCACAACTATTTGACCTTTTCCCTTTTCTTCAACCTTTGCTGACTTGGGTACTGGTGGAGTGACATCACCCATATCACTTCCTCTCTTCTGCTTTTTCTTACCCTTTTCGGAGGATGACCCATTTCCTGTTGACTTTACTGGGACAGGGATAACACCTTCCCCAAACCTTTCTATCATCTTTCTAAAGAAGATTTCATACACTTGTTCTCAATTGTCAAAAGAATTATAATGATTGAAGATTTTCTTACAAACTGACATATTTTCTCTCCATGCTACACTATCTTTTGTAGGAAAACAATTTAGAAAATACATCATAATGCATATTACTAGAGTGAAAAAATTGAAAGGGTAGTCAATATCCTTCGTTAATTGAAAATTTTCCATGAGTTTCTCCTTTACTAGGTTGCACAGGTCAAAATCTTCATTATCAATTATCATTTTGTAAGCGATATATGTTGCACTAGCCGATGTTGATCCTTCATAGTTTCTGAAGAAGATCTTATATGAGATTCCATGTTCCACATACTTTGTCAGAGGATCTTTGATTGTCGCAATTAACAGAGCCCTCTGATCTCCCCTTATTCTAGTTAGGGTTTTAACTTCAATATTGGAATCAACTTCTTCTTCGGTAAATCACCAACACTACATAAGCCCATTAAATTACTAATCACATCCTTACTAATTTGATAAGGTTTTGTTGAGAGTGAGGATATCTCCATCAAATTTGTTTAGAACAAACTGAATTACTTCAGAATTAGTGAAATGAGGGTATTCATTCCATATACCAAAACTTTTATGCTTAGATCCTTCAAGCCTCCTGAAATCAGCGAGCGAAAATAGATTCCTTTCATCCTTAATCTTTTGAATACTATACTCATCTAGAGTTAAGGTTCCTTTGATTTTCTTCATGATTTTCTTCAGACATAGTTGAACCGATCACAAAAGTAGATATTAAATTAATGATCAAAAGAGATACCTAGAAATTCGCTGCAAGGATCACCTTTAACACTTTTGAAATTTTGCAAAGAATGCTTCTCAAACCGTTCTTCTTTAATGCACAATGACAAGTTAGGGTTCCAAGTGACCCTTTTATAACTTACTTTTTGCTGCATTAAATGTGTTGCCCTAGAAGTTCTGGTCACTCAGTGAACTTAGATAGAAAACAAAAGATTTGACTTTAGACCCATACCATTCCACCCAATTCAACATATGATTGCTAAAATTTTCATTCACGACAACTGACGACTTCCAGAATTTCAAATCCAATTACATATAGGGGGACAAGAGATTTTCATGAAAAACTCCCCCTAGGCCACTGGCCTAATATTAATTTTTGAAAGAGCTACCGGAGGGAACTTCCAGTACAATCTTGTCTCCTTCATCAGATTCACTTTTCTTCACCCATTTTCTCTTCATCTGATCTCTTATCTCTTCCACATTTTCCTTTTCTTTTTCTTTGTTTTCTTTTTGTGAATTTCTTCCTTGATAAACCAGACCTCTTTTATTCAAGTTTCTATTCCTACAAAATTTTTCAAGGTGTCCAACATTGTTACAATTGAAACATATCGGATTATTTTGTCTGTACCAACTATTCCACTGATTTCCTCTTGTCCTGCATTGATTAGTGACATATCAAAATATTCCATAGGTATAGAATTTAATATTACTTGTTTTGACATGCATGCTCCTGCATTCTAATGCCTTGTGACCAAAATTCTTGCATTTAAAACATTTACAGAAAATGATGGAGTACTAGGATTTATCTACTTCTACACTGAGAAGCCATATGACCAAATTTATTACAAGAAAAGCAATATCCATTAAATCTTTGAGCATTGGGTTGCCTTACCAAATGTCTTCTACCTTTGCTCTTCTTTTTAGAGTTATTTTGTTTGGATTTGGAGGTTTCTCCCTTCTCATAGCCAAGACATCACTTGTCATTTGTATTCTTCTAATTTTTGGTTATCTCATCAAGCTTGGCAGAATTTATCCTGAATTTCTCCTTGAATTCATTTGCAACAACAAGCTCATTTCCAAGAGTAACTATCTATCTTTCAATCTCATATTCATAGTTTCTGGCCTGTTGCAGTTCAACCTCAAGCTGAATGGTTCTATAGTTAATTCTACTGCATTCTTCAGATTTTTCTTTGAGTCTGGGAAAGATTCTCCTCATTCTTCTTTCTTTGCTCAATCTCTTTGATAAAATTCATTGTTAAAAAATCCATCTCAACTTTCAGGGATGCATTATCCTTGGCTAGCTTTTCAAATTCTTTTGTAATTTCTTTTAGGGTTTGATTCAGGTGGACATCATCCAGACCTTTGTTTTCTATTTTCTTCAACTGATCACACAATTCTTTCCTCTTTTCCCTTAACCCATTTATCTTATCCTTAAGTGATTGAAAGAATTTGTCAACATCTACAAGATTTTCTTTCAGTTCCATGACCTCTGCTTTAGATTGATCAAGACCATCAAGTGCCACCATAAGCTATTTTTGAATACCACTAGTGTCCATTGAGATTCAAGATTCACCTCAAGCTGTTAAACTTCTAAAGAGGAACTAGAGATCTTATACCAATTTTTGGACATTGGGAACACTAAGGAGGGGGGGTGAATTAGTGTTCAATGATTAAAATTTCAAAATAGATCTAAAACATATCAACAACAAAGATAGAAAATTACATAGCATTTCCAACACATAATAGATGAAAACATGTAGTCATATTAGCGAACACCATAACACCAAATATTTTTACGTGGAAACCCTATAAGGGGAAAAACCATGGCAGAGACCAATCCACAATGTTTTACTCTGTTAAAAGTAAATAAAAAGGGGAATGCACTTGCATTCAGGCACACTTCCTAGAGCTCACTGCTCAAAGAAAAGAGGCTCACTACCTTACAGATATAATAAATTTTACCAGATTTGAACTGAGAATACAACATCAACACATGCTAGGATTCAGTTCCATTGAAGCTCAAGATCAAATTTTGGATCTCCTAACTGGATCACACTTCTGCTCTCCTTTGCTCACTAATAACTGATCTGCTCTTTTTTCGTTCTCACCTTGTAACTGTATTATGTCAACCACCATGACTTGTATCTTTTTGCACACACAGCCACACACATCACACACTCTCTATATCAGAATGATTTTCGGATCTTCTTTATATACTCACTAGCAAGAAGTTCAAAAGTATGTCGGCCTCACAATAGGATATAATATTTTTCCTTTATGTCAGATCATATCACTTAATTGGAAGATAAGCGTACCCACACAAGTCAGCTAGACTTTAGTAGGGACCAAAAACACAAGTAATATCAAAACACATATTCCACATAGATCCATAAAACACCATATGAAGCATGTTGGCCACAATGGAAAAATAAGCCATGAATCATGCTACTGAATTTCTAGACTTCAATTATGACTTAGGATTATACCAAAAAACTCATTAGAGAATAGTATAAATGTTAAGAAAGATTTCTTGTAGGTCCACAATGTGAAATGATGATCTGGTATAGTGAGCGATATCATGCACAGTTTCACTTGCACAACCAGATGTCTTGTTCTTCAAATTTACTGCCGGTAGAAGTAATGTAAATACTGCAGATCATACTGCTAACTCTAGTTTCCATCAATGAAAACACAAGTAGCCAAAAAATGATCTCTTAAGGCCAAATGCCAACAATTCCTTCCTATTATCCACTATAGCATGGATCTGGCGATGTTGAGTCTGTTGGTAGCTTTCTTTCATGACTTCAACCGCTGAGGAAAATTCAAGGCATAGTGATCACCTCCACAAGTATAACATCCATTTCGAGGCCCTTTGCGACCTCTTGGATTTTCCTCTCTAAATCCCTTCTGCTTATGGTCATCCTTACCCTTGACTTTGTTTTCCTTCTTGTTCTTTCCACCATTACCATCTTCACCCTTTTCCTAAAACTCACTTCCCCTCTTGAGATTATGGATTTGATGGCTCTTGTCTCCTTTATGAAATTTATTTTTTGCGTACCATGGCTTAGAATTTTAGTCACTGTGGAGATTGGATAATTTTTGTAACTTTTATTCCTCTTTGGTTGCTTTAAGGAATAATAAATTCATGGTTTGAGGTTCATGCATATCCAGCTCAGCTCCTATGTGGGGTCTAAGTCCCATTATAAATTTTTGAATATGGAAGCATTGATCTCCCTAATACTGGGACACATACTTTAATAGGATGGTGAACTTTTCCCAATACTGGATCACACTCATATTTCCTTGGGTTAAGTTCTAAAATTCCATCACTTTCTTGTCAAAGAAAAGTTGTGGTAACCATCTCTTCCTAAAAGCTCAGAGGAAGAGTTCCCAAGTGATCTCAGCAAGCTGAATATTTCATTCTAACTTCTTATTATTCCACCAAGTTGTTGCTTCACCTAAGAGTTGATACATAGCCCATGCCACCTTAGTCTATTTAGAAAGGTTATGGAGCCCAAAGTATTTTCCATGGTTATAGGACATAATAACCTGACCAAAATAACCCTAGAAAAATAACCCGGTCATAATAACCCAAGGAAAAAATAACCTAGGGTCATAATTTAACCCAAGCCAAAATAATTCATGGTCAGAATAACCCATGGAAAAATATCCCCATAAGAATATAGAGAAAGGACCATGAGTTATTCTGTCCATGGGTTATTTTGACCATGGGTTATTCTTTCCATGGGTTATTATGATCTTGGGTTATTTTGTCCTTGGGTTACTATGATGGGGTTATTGTGTCTAGGGTTATTGTGGCCATATTATTATGTCCTCATACCATTTTTCCATATCTATAATCCAAGCCTCAGCTCTTGCTTTGATAGCCTTACCATCGAACTTGGGTAGTGCTACTCTTTTGAGATCTTTCCCAAGCTCTTCCTTAATTCGTCCTCATGGATCTATCCCTAGACCACTGTCTCCTTGATTTCCTTCTACATTCTTGTGGTCTTGGTCCTTGTGTGGCACTCAGACTTCTTGCTCTATATGATCCATGTGAGACTCTTGTCGATTTAGAATCTCTAGAATTTGCTTCAGCCTCTTGTTAGGTCTATTATTGGAACCACTACCACCCATCTCTTGCTTTGTGGTCACCATGTTGTCCCACACTTATCTTGCAACACATTCACATTTCTCGCATCTCAACACAAGTTTCTATGAATAAACACTCTTATTCTACTTCACATATTTTTTTCATACGCATACATCCCTCACTCTAGAATACATACACAATCATGTATAATACGCACATTTGGAGTCCTTCATTTGAACACACCAAAAAAATATTAGTTGATTTTACTTATGTTAAAGGTGAGTCAATAGACCCTTATTTAGAATAATTTTCTTGTTACATCAGAAAGAGGACATTCCTCTAGGTCCTCATTTGAATTTACATGCAACTTTATAGAAGAGGATGGTTGAGCACACAACCTCTCCTTTTCCTCTTTAGTCATCAAGGGTGCATTGGGTCCACACCCTAGAGGCTAGTCCTAGATTGCAAAAATATTTTTGATCTTAGGCATTTGCTTCTCCTCGTTCTTCAAGCGTATCTCTAGCTTGAGTCGAGTAAGGGCCTGAGCTAGAGTTTTATCATCAGGAATTTTTGATTGAACCTATGTCTTCGCATTTTCTTCCTTTACGTCATTCTTATGTGAGGTTCTAATAGTTTTCCATTTCCTTTTTCCTTCCTTTGAGCTTCCTATTCCTGCATTCAATCCAGGTTCAGTCAATTATTAAGACAACCAAATTTTGGGTCAAGGGACAACTATCCCTAGTCAACTATGGTAGACTCAAAAGGCCTAGATTTGAACCTTAATCTCTAATACCAAATGTAATAACCCATCATAAATTATTACTTAATTAACATTATTGTAAATGACACGTGAATACATTCCAAATTAAAAAGACATAACTAGTGGGTAAATTCAATGATAGCTACACATGTTCAGTTAAAATGAGTCAATGATTTGTATATTCACTTCAAAATTTCAATTAAAATATCAGGTTTGACTTGGCTCCTAAGGCCACACAGTCATTACATTATACACTTTACATCAAATACTTGAATGTATTACATCAAGTTACATCTTGGACTATAATAGTCTTGTAAACAACTAAGGTTCTTCTTGATGCTCACCTCCACTGGTGGACAAGAACATAGTTGAAGTGATTTACCACCCAACGATGAAGCTTATGCTTCCCCATAATTCTTCTGAATTGAAGAATTCCCAACCCTGCATGGAGAGTTTAGCAAGAGAACAATCTACAAGGTGGAATCTGGTACGTGCCCATACATCAACATACAATTTCTATCTACAAGTTAGAAAATAAAATGCAAGATCTATGCTAGGAATGGTAGAGAGTGATATCATAGAGTTCATACATAAAAAATGAACTATATTCCTTGGAAAGCATAATAAATGTCTTGCAACAACAACAAACAATAGGTTTTGGTAAAGAAAACCTACTCTTTGAACTCCATTTCGACACGCATCCCAGGAGGTACTTTCTACAATACAACATCTCAAATAACTATCTATCCTCTAGTAGCATCTTCCCTGAGGTGCTCTAGTCTACTAAGGTATCACTGTTTTGTTCAAGTATTAGAATATTATACACACATGTGTCTTTGAAAAAGAAGAATAAATTTAGTAATTTACTCTCTAAGTAGAAATCATATTTATAATTCAAATGGAGTAATTCAACAATCAGTCATATCTTTCTCATGACTTACATTTACTTTTCATCATAAGAATTATGAAATTTAAAATAAACTAAGAACATAAGGAGGCATGTGACAAGTATGTGTATGTACATAGATGGAGTATATGTGCATACATATATATGTGCCTACTTAAGTTTTTGATTTATGCATAAATTATGAAATAAACCATTAAATTAGATTGCAATTATTAAATATTATTCCATTTGACATTTCTTTTATCAAAATAAAGAATTCAAACAATTCTATATTAATAGTTTTACACATACTGTTGTTTCTTTTGCATTCTCACAAAACTGTGATTCTCTAACATTGTTGTTTAAATATGACCATTCACTGTTTAAATATAACAAGTACTATTTCCTACTAAATAGTTATAAGACAAGCTATTTCAATAAGGACGTTCACTATTTACAAATATATAATGCTATTCCAACTAACAATTTAAGAAACGAGACTATTTTTTAGCTACAAGATGAATTTAAAACAAATAAGTGTCGTTTGTAATAGAGTATTCACTATTTCATCATTACTATGTTGTTCCAGACAAAACAATTACATTTTAGGACAGATAATGTCATTTTCCAATAGAACATACATTGTTTGCAACTACTCAATGTTGTTTTCAAGTTGTTTAGATGCTAAATGATAACATTACAATTTAATGTTCACTATTTTAAACAAAACAAGGTTCCATCATAATGAACAGAGAATAAACAATGTTGTTTCAAGTTGTTTAGATGTTAAATAATAACATTAGAACTTAATAATCACTATTTCTAATAAAACGAGGTTATCTTACAATGAACATATAATGTACAAAGTTGTTTTTCTAGTAAAAATATTGTCTATAGCTATCTCATATGTCATTTTCAAGCAAATCCATTAAAATTTCTTCTAACAAATTAGGCTAATATAATTTCCATTAATTTTCATTCTGAAAGGAAAAATGATACTAAAAATTCATGAGCAACTATGTGAGAATTATAATGAAATTGATTCAACATACTTGTCAATTTAAAACTGGGCAACTATATAGTCAAGGAACATAACTATGAAGTTTTTATTGGGTTCCTATCTTAACCCATGCCTTTCAAGGCCAAATTCCTTTCTCTAGGAGTGAATATCCCTTATGTGACTGGTACATTCCTTTCTTATAAAATCAAGGGTCGTATTCAAGTTTACCCATAAAGGCTTGTTGGGTTTACTCCATACATATATATTTTTCAACATGCAAACTCATATCTATATGTATTTCAAAGAAAAAAACTTGTCGATCATGAAGATTGAACCTTACATGGGTTTAACGAATTCCAATTTAATGATGCCATCGATCCTTTTGAATAATGGTGACATCAATATGAAAATATTTAACACATTCTCAACAATTGTTTTAACCCTTTAACCATATTCATCCTAGCTAATTATGGAAAGGCATAACATTTTAAAGAAAATAAAGGTGATTATACCCAGGTATGTGCAGGATCATCATGGAAAAAATAGGCCCTTAAGTGGCAAAAAATTCAAAAAAATCAGAGTTAGGAAACTTGATGTAAAATTTTGAATAATTTATCTATATTATTTCAAAAATATGTAACAATAGAATCTGTAGCAAATTGAATTTAGTTTCTAAACTACTAGGTTTATTTAAAAAAGAAAAAAAATCTATTTGGTGAAAAAAATTTGAAATTTCAATGCAAGAGTACTTAAATTTTAGGGAAAAGAAGTAGGTGTCTATCTAACCACCCTAACCAATAATAAAATGATTTTTTATAAGATTTTTAGATATAAATAGACTACTCATGTCCTGGATGTGATGCATATTTTTGTAATTTTTTTGAAGTAAGTAATTACTCAGAATTTTTATTACAAATTTTAAAAAATTTAAAACTCGTATGTCTCCACCACCTTAACTTGGTCAAAACTTCATGAAATAAATTTTTCTTTTTTAATCCCATAGTATACAAAGCATAGAATGTGATGGTGTTTTGATTCAAAATGTGATATTGTTTGAAAGCTATAGATGTTTTTCAATCAGCCTATCAACTTCATGAATTTAGTCAGAATTCAAAGAAAATGAGTAAATAATTATTTATTAAATTCAAAGTAAAGCATAATTTATATTGGTGGAAAGCTGAAAATCTCCTTAAAAAACCCTTTTTGTTTCATCAATTTTGGGTAAAAAAAATGTCGTCAGCCACATGGGCCATCATATCACTTACATATTGGCACTTTTTGGCCCATCATGATCCTGCACATACCCACCCCTTTACGTGGGATTTAAATTTTATCCTCTAGAAAGTTAGACACATTAAAATACAAACTTGATCAAAATGAAATTTTGATAGCCATAACATGGCTAACATCATTGTGTGAGCCTAAGTGATAGTCACATTTTAAACAACTTCAAGCCTAGGCCCCAAGCCTCAGACTAGCTCTAAAGGCTAGCCAATAAGTCTCTAACATGTAGGTTACTACTCATGCAAGGTAGGCCGTAGGCCATACGACCCTAAAAATGTGGTCAATATTACTCATCATTTGGCTCAAGTTCGTAACACAGACATAGAAAATACATATTTACTATGCTATCGAGTTTTCAGCAAAATGCAAAGAATACCACAAGCATGTCATGAAAATGATAAATGAAATTGAACTTGTTTCTAAGGAATATAATTTACCTTAATAATTGAGCTTTTTAGTGAAGCTTACCTTCAATTTTTCTACTTCTATGAGCTCTTTCTGCTTTTTTTGCGTTGCTATCAGTTGAATTCTAGTTCACTATCCTTTCTCCCTACTCCATTCAAAAATGGAAACAACATTTTTCATTAAATGTAGCTGGGGGTGTTATTGTTATGTCTTTTTTGTCATAGTCATTGGCCACTATCTTTTTGAATATTTCCTTAATGTTTATGGTAGGCCTGCATCCTTGATGGCTCACCTTCAAGATTTTATTTTTATTTTTACACAGTCCAATTGGGATATCATCAATTATTAGATTAAATTCAATTCGAATATAAATATGTATACATATTTGTGTATATGTGTATATATATGTTTGTATTTATATGACTTCATTCATATTTACTATGTTTGTTCTTCATTTCATATATATATATATATGTATGTATTTGCATTTGTTTAAATACATGTATATATATATATATATATGCAGGTGCAGATTGTTTGTTTGAAGGAGCTTCTAAGTTCCATATGCTATCATTTAATTAATTAAGGAAATTTAATTTGATTGCGAGCATCCAAATATATATGAACTAAAAGGGAATTTCTTTTTACTTAATTTCACATATCAAAATTCTTATCCTTTTAATCACTCTTTAAAATACATAGTTTGTTTTCTTCAAAATTCAGAGTTTAAGTAGACAATTTAATCTACAAGCCATTCATTTTTCAATCTTGAAACAATTCAAGTCATGAAATTATGTTCTATATATGCAAAAATAGTTCAAATGCAAGTCATCATGCCATTTGTGGTGTGTTCACCCAGATTCCAACTAGCTTACCATTCAATCTAGCTAAACAATCCTACTTCAACCATGTTCTCATCCTTCAACCTATGACCCTACAACTGCACACACTTGCACTTACAAAATTTATCAGTAACATTCAATTCTTGATATATCAAATAATTTTGAAGTTTGTATAGTCAATGTTAGTCAACTTCTTTCAATCTATTTTTAAAAATTCCAAAATTCCATTTACTATATTGAATTTCTTAATAATTCAATTTACCATATTATAATAAATATGCAATAAAAATTGGGTTATGATAGGTGAACCCCCTTTTAGTCTTTAATCACACCCCTAGGACACCTTATTGCAGATCTCTTTCCCTCATTTCCATCCCTAGATTGAGATCTCTAAGGTTTGCTTGAATGAACTAAAGTGAAATAGGTCCTTAAGTTCCATCTCCTAAAAGGTGGAACCTTATTTCCTCATGTTCAGGATTTTTAAGTATTTGATGGAAAAATGATTTATTGAGATAATTATTTTATTAAGAATGGGTAAGGAAAGGGGAATTTGGAAGGGGACTAGGAGATGAAAATGGGTTATGACATAGCTGTAAGATGGTACTAGGTGATGTTAGGAGATGGTTGAAAATAGGTATCTACATTTTTCCTCTCTTTAAATGGGATTTTGAAACAATGACGTTTCAAAGAAAGTAGCTACAGGTACCCAGATGGAAAAGAGAAACATGACTAGGAATTGGGATTTAAGGATAAATTTAGGGATGTCCCCTTGAGAGGATAGCTGAGGATGAATAAAATGAGTGTGTTCTCTGAAAATTTATGAAAGGACTAGATGGGTAGTGTCTAAATAGATTTAGATAGGGGAATGTAATTGGGTAAGAAAAGAGAAGGGTGGTGAAGATGAATGATCATTAAGGTACATTCCAAGAGTCTAAATTATGACCAACCTTGATGTTTTATATAGCATATGACAAGTTGCAAAATGATATGGGAAACCTTGATGATGTTGTCATGTTTCATAGGATTGACTCAAAGCATAAAGGAAGTCACAAGAAGGAATTTGAAAAATAACACCATGATGTAGGTTGTTGAAAGATGCCTCAAGGAAATAAATAAATAAATAATGCTTAAAAGATGCACAAGCAAGAAAATGTATAAAACTTAAAAGAAAAAATAATATTTTTCTTAGTCAAGTTAAAAGCCAAAGATTAATTTTTGTTGACAATAATATTGTTGACGTTAGAGTGATATGTCTGAAGAAAAATGTAAGGATTGAGAAGGATATATCCTAATGATGATGTGATATTTTTTAGAAATAAAGTAGTCTTGTAGTAAGATGGAAAATAAAACCTATGCATACTTTTGAGAAGGTGATAAATTGATTGGTGATATTTCGTTCAAGAAAATTTACTTTATTACTATGATTTGAGGGATAGGAGTTTAAGGTTTTAGATTATTCATGAGGATAAAATTTTATTTTATTTGGATAGATTACATGCGATTGGATATAATACTTCCAAGTAGTCCTTTTTTGTTGTTGTGAATAAGTGTGTTTTACCTAGCTAGTTTACTAGGGACTTGGGGGACATATTCACATGTTAAGTTTACTTAGGTCTTAAGATTCTTTCTACAAGACTTAGTTTTCATGTCTAGATCTTATCTTTTTGAATTTCATGTCAAGTTAATTGTCTTATGTCATATGATTAAAACACTTTTCATATTCTTATGACATCTTATGTCTCACTTTGTGTATATAACCAGGTGTTATCATATGTAATTCATATTGAATTATTGGATAATCAATTCTATTGCAATCCCAAGCATTGCATATTGATCTCTCTTATGCTTTAGAGAAGTGCCTAGATCTTGGGTGGCTATGATCTTCAACCAATCTTGTATGGTGTAGAACTATTCTATACCAAATCTTACATGGTATCAAAGCATGTGGAATTGCTTCTTGTTAGTCATATTGGGAGATCTGAGTTGTAAATCTTGGTGGATCTTGAAAATTTGAGTATGCTCTTCTCTTGCATTGAATGATGATCTAGAGAATTAGAAAAGATTGAAAGAAATACCAGATTTGGGGGTTTCCTCTTTGTGGTCTTTTATTACAAGTTCAAATTAGAGATTTTTGGTGCAAATATGAGCTCACCATTAAGATCAAAGGGTTTGAGAAACATAGATATTCCCTTTTTTTCATCCAAATTAGACATATGAAGCCAAATATATGAGGGTTTGGAGCTAAAGTGTGGTTGCTAGATCCAAAAGGTAGCTGCAATTTTGGAGCACTTTGGGTCAAAACTGACCCTTCCATTGAGTCCAAAAGGGCCAAAACCCTAAGATCGAATGCCAAATCATCCAAATCCAAGAAGTTGTTCATTGAGACAAAAAAAATTCCTAGGGAGCCATACGAACGCCTAGGTCATCATAATTGCAGACGGTATTAAAAAAAATCCATCAACATTTTTAAAAATTTCTATTTTTTTCAAAAAAAATCTTTATTAAAAACAACTATAGTCTTTTCAAAATTTTTTCAAAATATTCAAATATATATATATATATATATGCTACATAAGGTACTCCACATACACTACTATAGACTTGTACCATAGAAGGTATGTAAGGTGTCGTGTGGCATGGTCTCGCCACCCTCTTGCCAACCGATAGTGGCGAGTCAAATATCACTTGTGAGCAACAATCTTCAAAAAATTGACGGCTTCAAACTTGTAGATAAAAAGTATATATCGAGTATAAAATTTAATATTGGACAATAAAAACTCTACAATTGAGATTTTGCAAGACTTTTCCATGATTCTCTTAGATTTTATCGAGATTCCAACATCGACCAACCAAAGAATATTATGTTTGGTAAAAGTATTCCTTTTTGATGTGCAAGAAGTCATCAAGTTTAATTGTGTGAAATGTTGACATCATCACTGCATTAGTAGTGACTTTAGGGTCTTAAAAAGAAATTTTCTCCCTTCTCTAATAAGCTTTTTGATTTTGCAGTCCAACTTTAGAGGCCCATAACTTGCTCATACAACCTCCTTTTCTCGAGATTTTTTTTTTGGCGTAGAATTTTATGCTCTTTATAGTGGTGCATTTGGATTTTTATTTTGGTGCTTGGTTGTTCCAGAAATTGCATATTATCACACATTTTTTTTCAGAAATTTTTATGTTTAGAACATCATAAGCTTTGTTTTTCGCTCCTATAGTAACATTTTTGAGTGAATTTTTTTTGAAAGTGCATATTTTTTTCATGTACTTTCAAGTGGTGTGATCAAATTAATCTCATTCTTTCTAAAAAAATTAATTTGAGCTTTTGAGCAAATTTGGAAATCTATAAGCACTAAGATCAAGTCCACTTTGCTTTTTTTGGAAAGTGGCACCTATAATCGCACTAATTACAAAGTTCCAAAAATCATATTTATTGTGGGATTTTCTTGATTGAGTAATTTGGGTGGGTAATCTTGAAGAGGTTAGTTTCTTTCTTTCACTTGGTTTGTGTTTTTGCAATGGGGAAATTTCAAATTGAACTCTTAACTCCACATAAATATGCTACATGGAGAAAAATAGTATGAAATTATGTCATGATGAAAGCTATAATAGGCTATATAAAGGAAACCATTCCTTAGCCTATTGATGCTAAAGAATTGGAAAAATGAGAGCTTGATCATGAGAAAACACAAGGATGAATATGCTCATTAGTCTCATTTGATTTAAAATTTCATGTTGAATCATGTAAAACACCTAAAGAGGCTTGGGAGGATTTTGAAACATTGTATGGTAAAATATATAATATTAAGGGATATTAGATTGATAATGATTTGATGAATTTTGATCCTAAATTTTTTTACCACATCCAAGACTACATCTCCAAAGTTAAGAAAATAAGAACACAACTAAAAGAATGCAACATTCATAAGGAGGATTTACAATTAATTTTGAATATGTTATCCAAGCTTCATCTTGAGTATTCAGTATTTGTTTTTGGCTTTCATACCCATCAAATTTGTATGGGAGCATCATATGTTGATCCTAATTTTGATGACTTTACAAATATCCTAATTCAAGAGGAAGGTAAGTTAATGAACATGGTTCTAATCAAGTCTTCCAAGTCGCAAGAATTATTGGAAAGTGAGTCTAAGGTACATAAAGAATCAATGAATATTGATAAGAAGAAAAAGAACAAACCACATAAAGAATCAAAATCCTCACCCTCTAAAGGGGAATCATCTAAGAAGGAGAATAATACATGTGCATATTGCAAGAAATTAGGGCATGATGAACATCAATTTTATTCAAAATAGATTGATGATTTGAAGCATCTTCTTAAGAATCATCAAATCAATGAGTCTTCATCATCAACGGGTTCATATTCTTCTTCTTCATCAAATTACAATAAAAATAAGGGGCAAGCAGTTTTTGTGATTGTAGATTCTAAGTCAGAGAGGTGGATACTCAATTTAGGAGCATCACATCACATGGCTTCATCAGAGAGTATGTTCTCTTCATTTGAGACTTGTTCATCACCACCCATCCTGATGGATAACAACACATATATGCATGTTTGTGGGAAGGGATCCCTTGACATGGATGACAGAGCATTCAATGATGTTCTTTTTGTGCCTTCATTTTCAACCAATATCCTTTCTATCTATCAGATCACACATGGTGGAGCATGAAAGAGTGTAGAGTTCACACTAGATTATGTCATAATATGAGATTTCCATAGTAGAGATGTATTTCCAGTTGGAGATTTTGATCACCAATCTTGAGTCTACACCTTCTCACATTTTACTCCTAATGATTTGACAGTTGTTCACATTGTGGCATCTTGTGCGGACACTTTTGAGGAGATTCAGTATAGTCATTTGAATCTTGGTATTGTTTCATCTACTGAGGATCTTATGATAGGTATTGATATTCCATCTCCTTCATCTATGTTTTTACCTCAGGATGCTTTTGTTTCCATAGTTTTCATTCCTTGTGATTTAGTGTAGCAAGACATACATTATCTTTCGGAAATGGCTACTTGGGATGAGTACTTGATAGACACTACTAGTTTGTTTTGTGAGTCCCACATTTTAGATTTGGGAGACATCATTGACATCATTCATCTTCTCTTTGATGGATATGACCCTTCTTTAGTTGTGGCAAGGGAACAATTTGACCCTCTTGTTCATTCTATACATGATCATCCTTTATAGTTTGACATGAGTGTGGATAATTTTGGAAAACATTTGAAGGAGGCTTCTTTGTCTTCAGAGGAGGTATCTTTGTCTTTGGATTGTGTTCTACAATAATCATTTCTAGGATATTTTGGATTGTCTTCTTTGATAGTGTGGCCTAGAACACCCATTTGGAGTGTGATAGCTTTCAACATCGACATGGAGACACTCGAGCATTCTTTATAGACATCACACATCCTACATATCAAACCTTGGTTTTGTTTCTTCTTAAGGGGAGGAACATTGTTTAATGCTTTGAGATTATCTTCAACATTCAATGCCAATCTTCTAGCATCATTGTAGGAGAATCAACATTAAGGGGGTTGCATCATATATCTTGTTCTCTCTTATGGGGGGTACTTATTCCTCACATGGGGTTTCTTCTTTCTCATTCATCAATTAGAGAATTTTGTTTTCCCATCTATCTTTTTGGGAGGAGTTTTTTTCCCATTGGGTTTTCTCCTTTTGTCTATTTATGAGAGATTGCATTTTCATTATACATGGGTACCTAACATGGCCTAGCAGATGGGACCCATCTTTGCATCATTTGCATAATAATATTCTCCCTAAATTTCAATTAAGGGGGGGTGTTGGTGTGAATAAATGTCCTGTACCTATTTAATTCACTTACTAGGGACTTAGCGGACATATTCACATGTTAAGTTTACTTAGGTCCTAATATTCTTTATAGACGACTTAGTTGTCATGTCTAGATCTTATATTTTTTACTTTTATGTCAATTTAGTTATCTCATGTCATATGATTAAGACACTTGTCATAATCTTATGACATCTTATGTCTCACCTTGGATATATAACCTGAAATTCTCATATGTAATTCATATTGAATTCTTGGATAATCAATTCCATTGCAATCTTGAGAATTGCATATTGATTTCTCTTGTGCTTTCATGAAGTGTCCATATCTTGAGTGGCTATAATCTTCAACCAAAAATGCATGGTGTAGAGCTTTTCTATACCAACTATTACACTTTTCTTTAAATTCTAGTTTGGTTTTCTTATCTTAATGTTACAACCAATGATAAACAATTAGGAATTTCAAAATGATGTAAACTAGTGATTTGTGAAATTTTGTCTATAGATTTTAAATGTATTTAAAAAAAAAATGAAATGAAATTATATTTTTTTTGCATCTCCTTTGATAACTATTTTTTAATAGTGAACAACATTTTTAAAAAGTGGTGTGTACTTTGGCTAACATAAATTTTCTTCTACAAAGGATAAAATTTTGATTATTTTGGTTTAGGTTGGTAACACTAGTATCTAGTGCTTTCATTTTGTTTCATAATTTTTTTCTTGAATATATTTTTTAATTAATTTTTTTTGATGTCGAGCAAATTAAAATTTTGACGCCAGAGTATGAGATTCTCCTTGAATAAATTTTTGGTATATTGAAATTCATTTTTTTTTGTTGGAATAAGGTTATCATCGTGTGTTAGAACACACTAAAGAACAGCTTCACCTAAGAGGGGGTGAATCGATTGTCACAAAAAATTAAAAATTAAAATTATTAACCTTATTCTCATATCACGATTAGCCAAACATGAAAGCATAAATGTCAACACAACTCAAAAATACACATAACACGAAGTTTTTACATGTGGAAACCTTGTTGAGGGAAAATCCCGCGATTGGAGGTCAATCCACAAAGTTATACGATTAAGAAATATAAAGATAAAATGGGGAATGCACATGCATTCGAGGGGACACTACAGTTCACTACTCAGGTACAAGGATGCGCCCAAAGGAAGGCCACTATCTTAAGATTTGGATTATATCCGGCGAGGATGTTGAACTAAAATTAGCATTTGCTATTGCCCGATTACAATTCGGTTAAGCACATGAAATTCTTCACTTCTTCACTCTTCTTCACACTCTAGTCTACCTTTGAAATATTTAGAAATTATTCGTGCACAACACACATTCAAATGGTAAACAAAATCACTTATCTATATCTGCAACTAGGAATTACATCACCACATGTCAACTTCAACAAAATAATAAAATGATAACAAACTGTTAGCCCAAATCAATAACAATTATTAATGTGAATCAAACAAGGTTGGCCACAACATAGTGAAGACCCAAAATAAAATCTCAAACACAAAAATACATAAATTTTTTTTGGCTAGAGGATCTACAACACACTACAATCACCCTGTTGGCCATGAACATGAAAAAAATGAACACACAAGAGAAAATCACCAATCGCGAGCACAATGATCAATGCAGACATGCAACATAGATAGAGCATGATCTAGAAATATCCATGAACATCATGAATCACCAAAGAAGCATTTACAACAACTGAAATTACTAGAATCAAATCATCTTCATTAAGGAACACCAACTAAAGCAACAAAAAAAATTGTCAGAACAAAAATCTTCATAACTCAATCAAATCTTCATGTGGGTCTCTGAAACTCAGTGTGGATAAAATAGATATACTTGAAAAGAAACCCTTTAGTTCACAACCTTTGATCATCAACGTACTAAACTCACCTATAGTCTGAACTTCACATCACCACTAACAAAATGCAACTCATTTCATTACAATTTTCTCAATATCCTCGCCATATACAAGTTCTAATGCATTAATGCTAATAGTGTTGACATCAATGACAAACAAATATAATAAAATCACCCACAACATCCAACAACTTGGTGCATATATATTTTTTAATTTTACTCCCTCAAATTTACTGTTTTT